>OZ001352.1:17684056-18238967 GCA_963924055.1 Drosophila limbata | reverse complement strand
ACATGCACATGCTATACAAATTTACACATGCATAAATTAAACGCAATTAGCATAAACAATTTTCAGCTCTTAGCTGTAATCAAGAGTTGGCGAAATTGCAAATGGGAACTGCCGGGAGCTGCATTCGATTCGATTCAACCACGCGTGGAATGTGCTGCAAATAAGGCAAATCTGCTATGGAAATTTTTGGATGTACTCGTACATAGGTATATATGCCTAAATTCCATGTTTGTCGAATTTGGCGTTGATAATGATGATAATGCTGCTTTGCCCATTTAAGGGAATTCAATTTCCAAAGGGAAAGGTAAGTAAATTGCTCAAAATTGTTGCTACATTAAATTGCATTCAATGCTAAACTAGTCTCGGCCTCTCTCACTTAGATTCCTGCTCTGTTCATTTAACAGCGATGCAAGAACTGTTAAGGATAGTTTAACTTTGTTATGTATTTATCAGAGTTTCAATTCTTAGACGCTAACAGATTGTTCAGTTAAGTTAAAAGAAATTTTAAAAATTTTATTGCAATTTAATTGAAACTTCAATTAGGTTAACATGATACGAATTTCGCAGACAATGTCAATGCAATCCCACACTCGATATTCCATCGCTCGTTCTTTTTCATATGCCTTATTATGTTAACAGATATTTAACATCTGTTAATACATTAAATTTTCAAGTTAACATTTATGCTTAAGATACAAAGTTTCTCAATATCTTTATCACTTTCTGATATAACAAATTTCTACTTAAATAATTGACCTATTTATACGGCTTAATATTTGCACAGTTGGGGACTTTTCTGCGAATTGAAACTGATGACTTCATATTGCAGCTGATTTCCAAGCGTAACAAGTCCAAGTTTCAAGTAACATTTTGCAGACAAAAAGAAGAATATATCTCAAAACAAACCAAAAGCCTTCAGACCAGCCAAAAATATGAACGTGAGCTCATACAATGAAAAAAAAACGATGAACCCTCGGATCAGACAACGACGACTTCAGTCTGTTGAGAGCCCGCACATGGTCGGTGTTTGTTTACATTTTATATATGGATGTAAATACATAAGCAATGCAAATATAAAATATATAAATGTCTCTGCATTTGCACACTTATGTATCAGTATTTGTAAGGAATGCCAAAAAGCGTTTTTGGATAGTCTTTAAGCATACTTATGATATTTATGTCGTTTATTAGCAAATTAAATTCAAAAGTAAATAACTGCAATCGCAATTGCAAATAAAATGTAAATAAATATATACATAAATACGAGTATTTCTGAAGTTTAAATAAAGTTATGCCTGCTTGTTGTAAATGGAGACGAGCTTGGGAAAAACTCGTCAGAATAACGACAACAAAATATAATTAAAAAACAAAATAAAAACATATTTAAGGCGATTACGAATGTTAATATTAGAGAGTAATAGACTGATTATTACCATTTAAAATGAAATAAAAATATGTAAAGCAATACAACAAGGTTTTAAAATTTATAAAAAATGAGAAAACTTTTCCAAAATAAATGCAACATTTTTTAAAACCATTCGATTAACTTATATTTTCAACTTTAGAAAACCTATTTACTTGATGATTGCAGGGTGTAAAAACATCATAGTCGGCGCTATGCAAAAGCAAAAAAACACATTTCATTCAAGTATTATTAAAGGAAATGCATTGTGGAAAAAACATATTATTTTGTTATATGACATACTTAAAATAAAAACATCACAAAACAGATGCAATGAAACAATATACCCCATTATCCACAGCACTGCCTAAGTGGACATTATTTAACCAAGGTCAAATTATTTAAATTTGATATTCGTCAATGGAAATGTATTTAATAAACAAATAACTTGTTCATTTAATGAATATTTGTAGATAATATAAATACGAGAGAGCAGTTAATTTAATAAATAGAGCTGGACAATCAAAAATGAGAATTTTACTTGAACTGATTGCTTAGAACATTTGTTCAATAATAATTATGTGGAATCAAAACATTTGTGCATCAATTAATATTTATGGCCTCAATTGAGTATGTGTCTCTTCCAAGTAGTAAAATTGTTAATAAAACATTTAATCAGAATTCAGACTCCCTTTTAGATGGTGTTAATGCATTTTGCAGTTGTTATTGCTAAATGAGTCTGTTGAGCTATTGCATTAATTGGTCATGTTGTTGGGCTTATCTATCTATAGTTAAAGTGGGTCAAAGCTTCAACTGGGGTTCAAATCCCTACCGCAACCCACCAAATTGTGGGGCTGTTCCAACATGTGTTTGCTTCTAATAATAAAAAAAATAAAATTGGCCCATTAAAAACCAGATGATAGCCGAGACGACGCCAGTTTTCAGTTTCATTGAACATTTTGCGCTGCATTCGGTGGCTTTAATTGTGGGCCTTGTGGCGCCTTTCATCATCGTCATGGGCATTGACAGCATCATAAAAAAAGGGTATTGTTATCGGACTGTTAGATAAAAGTGACACATTTACGAGTACTCCACAATGTAGATGGGAATGGAAATTGGAATGTGTATGGGAATGTTATGCTTAACAAATGAATATTATGGAAAGGGAACCGAGACACTTGCTGTGAGATTTATGCTTGTGGTACTTTTTAAGGGGGAGTTAATAGAAAATGTGAATCAAAAATAGAACAAAACAAAATAATAAAGATAATAGACATAAAAGTGTAAACGTACTTTGAGCGTGTTGGTTATTAGAATCTGAGCTACAACTGAAACTGAACTTGTCTGCAAAATAAATAAAAAAAAGAGGGATAAAAGGAAAACAAATTGATAAGAACAAATTGATAAATTCACTGCAATAATTCGGATTAAAAACGTGTAGAAATGCATTAATGAATGTAACTAAATTTAGTATTAAGAAAAAGGGAAATGAGAACATTCTGACAAATGTTTCTTTTTTTTTGGCCAGCTGCCAAAACTCTTCTTTTCATCAATAAAACTTTCAGTTCATGTTGTTGAAACGAACTCCGCACTTTCGATTGAATGTGGTTGAATGAAAGCAACTGCAAATGATTGTTGACATCATCAATGTGACCAGGAATTTTGTGGTGTGGCAAACGGAAATCGAATTTGGGGCACAGTCGACCCTCAATATGAGCGTCGGGTGTCGATAGACGATTTTGCGGTTAATTAGCTTGAAATGTTGTGCATTTTAAAGTTGAAGTTGATTTTATTTGAGAGTGTGAGAGGACTTTGAGTAAATTCCAGATGGCGCCTGGATTATGCGTATGTACACATGTTTATAAGGCATGCAACAAAGTTTTGAGTCATGTCCTCGCCCTAATTAACCAACTGACAACAGAGACATTTGGGATTGTGGAATGTGCACAAAGAGAGAGAGATAAGCCAACAGCAGCCGTAATAACAATGACTAACAACTGTAAAAGATAAAAAATCGCACACCCACACACAAAGACAGAGTGGGAGATACAGATACAGATACTGAGATGAAGTTGTGTGTGACAATGTAAATTCAGTTGAGATACATGCGAGAGACGTTCGAGAAACATAAAGGAAAAGGAATCCCAGTCCCAGTCTCAGTCTGAGTCTCTGTCTGAGTTTCAGTTACAGTCAAAGTGCCTGAAGCTGACAGGGCAACAAGCAAATAAAGCTACAACTTTAACAAAATACTCTTGTACTCATACTCATACTCATTCTCATACTTCACACTACAGATGCGCATTCCCTTCCCCTCTTAACGCCATTAAATCTGAGCAGGAGAAAAAGAAGAAAAGAAGGAACAAGAATTCAATAAAATGTTAAGTAAATAATAATAAACGACCTTCGCTGTTCTTCGCTGGTTGCCACCAAGAATTTCGCCCTCAGCCATTTGACAGGAGAGCGTGGGATATTAAAAGTGTGGTCGGACAGAGTTCGACAAGTGAATCTGGAGTTCACTCATTTTTCTTGATCTGCATATAAACTGAATAATTGCAGTGCTTATCGGTAAGAGCCGTAGACAAGTTTTCATCGCGCAATTAACAGATAAATATCATGTAAATTTCATTATCAAGTCAATTGACAAGGGCCAGAGAAAGGAAAGAATAAAAAAACAACTGAGACTTTCTTATAATAATATATATTGCAATAAATTAAGTTATTATCAGTTGATAAAACTTAACGTAACAACTTAAACAAGAAAATATGCAATTAAAATAAATTAATATAATTGCAGAAATAAATACATAAATAAAGTTATCATTTCGTTAATTTTAAAATATATCTTTTTTGTGTTTTGTACGAGAAATGTTGTTCTTATTTTGGCACATTCAGCAGAAGTGATAGCTTAACGCCGTCGCCAAATAAGTTCCCAAAAAACAGCAGCAACAATAACAACAACACGTGAATAACTGAAGACACTCGTATATATTTAGTCTAGATAAAGTATCGGTTACCGAATTTAAAACGAAATTCACCGCACAATGCGCACAAAATGCAATAACAAAAGAGAGCAAAATATTTCAAATAATAAGTATAAAAAAAGGAGAAAAAAAGAATAAATTGACAAAAAAAAAGAAGAAGGGGCGCATAATTTTAAACGTGACTGTTGCAAAGAATTTCATTTCATTTATCACACAACATTTTTGCCAAGCTGCCGACGACGTTGACAAAAATTACTCGTATTATTATAAATTCGACCTTATTACTCTTGTTACTTTCGTTTTTGCGTTTGTTCTACAACAGTTTTTCGCGCTTTTCGAATATTCTACTTATAATTGTGTTTTGTTTTTTCATTTTGAGTTGCTGTTGTCGTTTTTTTTTTGTTTTTTGTATTTTTGGCATTATATTTCATTTCTGGTTAAAGCGAATTTTGAGCATAACGAACGACACAGTAACAATTTGTATTTGCATTGCATTCAATTAATTATTTATGCACTTTTTATTTCGTTTGATCCTGGCACTTTTTACTTGCATGTATCTGATGGATGCAAATGTATCTTTATTCGCCGGCTGATCGATCGCGTTCTGCGCGCGCACTCTTCATCAGCAAGAAAAAACGCAACCAACTTACGCGCCGACGTCTCGTAAACTGAACTGAACTGACCCAACAACAAAGCCGACAGTCGCAGTCGCAGTCGCATGCGTTAACCAACAGCTCAGTCGACGTCGACGCTGCAGCCACTTTGCGCTCAACTCCAACAGCTAACGAAACTTGTTCTCCCCAAAGTCCATAAACACTCACATACACACTCGCACTCACGCTGACACTCACAACACTCACTGGGGTACTCACTTAGAACTTGTTGCTCGCATTTTGAGTTTTGTTTATGCCAAACAATTGTTTATATGCATATGTAAATAAATGTATCTAGTATCTTTGTATCTCAGTATCTATTTTTTTTTAAATCTATTTTTCAACTGTTTCTCTGTCTCTCTGAGCTTCTGGCTCATTAAGTGGTTGTCGTATGGTGAATATGTTGAGTGTGGAGTGTTGAATGTTGAGTGCTAAGTGTTTGAGTGTTGAGTGGCTTGTCTACCGGCCAATTGAGTGCCACTCATGAGTGTTGTTGTTAGACTCGTAACATTTCAATGAGCTGTACGATTTGCCTTGTTTGTTGCCACAGTTTTTTTATTTTCTTCCATTTGTTTTGGTTTTTGTTTTTGAATTGGACTTACAAATGTATTTGAATGGCCCCTTTGTCGCTCTGCATTATATTTCCCGCATTTCGATTGTTTTTATTTGATTTTTATGGCCTTTAATACGCATTTTTTTTTGTGCGCTCCTTTTTATTCTCCCAATGATTGAAGGCTTATGAGTCACAAACGGGTTGTGGATCATTTATTGCGAACTGAAGGATTTATTATCCACGAATTTATGTTTTTAAACAAAACAAAGCTTATTAATGGCCGTGTGATTTTGTTGAAGATATGTGATCAGTTGTGAACGAAAAGTACTAAGAAATTCATTGAATAAATATTCTATTCAGAAAGAAAGTAACTGGGAAGCTTTGTGATACTTCAAAAATAATAATATTTTCATCATTTAAATACATTTTATTAAAAGAAAAGAAGAAAAGTTATACTGTAGAAAGAACCATTCTTCTTCTTTTATTCGCAAATCACTGGCAATTCAATAGAAAAGCCAATTGTTGAACATGCCACAAACAGCCGCAAGCATATCTCATATCTTAGATTTCTTTAGATTTCTCAAAACAACAACAATCTCAATGCATCTCCGTCTGTATTTTCTACGCACACTTCCCCATCCACTCACTTGTCAAGTCGCATCATCTTTCCATTTCTTTGCGGAAAAACAATGTGAAAAATCCACACACATACAGTGTGTGACAAATACATGCTCATATGCCAATGTCTTCTGTCAACTGTCAGTTTCATTGAAGTCTTCATAAATCGGCAAAGGAATTCAAAGAGTCGAAATGCAAAATGCATTTGCTATTTGTGCCGTTCGCTGACAAAGTGTGAAAAATGCCAGCAACGAGTTTTCTATTTTCTACAAATTTAGTCACAGACAGTTTCTCTCTCTCTCTCTCTCCCTCTCTCTCTCCCACACACTTGTGCCACCGGCAAAGGACGTAGCAAAAAAGAACAAAAATGATTTTTATTAACTGCAGACGCGACAACGTGGACAAACGGACTTCGGACTGACAACTGGCAGCAGCTCCATGGACAAATACTTTTTTTTAGAGTGTCGCTGGAAAATCTATTTCGAGAGCATAATTTTTCACGCTGCCACCTTTTGAGACAGATTTGTTTTTTTTTGTCCTCTTCAGCTTCTTATTTGCTCTCCATATGCATTTTTTTCTATTTGATACCTATACATATATCTCAACCAAAGACGGTTTGTCGTCGTCTGCAAGGCTAAAAGTATCTTTGACTTTAGTTTTGTCTCCTGTTGTTGTTGTTGTTTTTGTTTGGATTTCCTTCATTTGTAAATTGCATTTAGAAATTTCATTGAGCCATTTGCAAGTGGCGTCTGCCTTAAAATGGCATTAAGCTAAAACTGTTTATTTTGGTATGAGTAGAATTGCATTTAAAATGGCATATTACTACTTTTGTCAGATTTTAAATTGTTGTAAGAAGCCTCAGCTAATTATCTATTTAATTAATGTAATTTAAGCTTATATACTTTTACCTTAACTTATCTACTTTCACCCATATGGCTGAATTTTTTTTTAAACATTTCTAAGCCATTATTAATTAAATATCATATAAAAAACAACAATTATTCAAGTGGAAGTTTTTAATTTAAATATGCCTCGAAATTGGAGCCAACTTAATTTTCTAATTCCTAGGGGAAAATGATACTCATCTGGCAAAGTGAACATGTCGATTATTCAACTATTTCATGGCAATTTAATGTATTTTTATTATTTTTAAAAATGTTTGCACAAAAAATAACGAGAATATCGCAAAAAGGCCAAAGCAAATATTTATGAAAAACGCCCAACTTCAATTGGCTTAAAAGGGTGAAATTGTAAATGTGCCGTTGCACACAAAATGGCGCCGCCAGACATTAAAAAACGTGCAAACAAAAAAAAAATAAAAATATATGACAGCGCAAATGAATTGGTACGAACGAATGCTGTGTGTGTGCGTGTGTTTGTATTGGTTGTTTGTGTGTGTGTGTGCATTGTCCATATAACTGAACACGTTTGACAATTATACACGGTTACATTTCGTGGCATATTGGAGTACTACGGCAAACAAGGATAAAAAAAGGAAAAATAAAAACAAACTGAAGCTGACACAAAAAGTCAACGACAAAAAGCGCAATATGTGGTTTTCAATTGATACGAAGGGGTTGAAAGGGGCCGGGGTCTTAGGGACTCCTGCAGCTAAGAGCAAAGTAATAGACAAGTGCAGCTCACGTAAAACCAGAACCAAAGCCAAAGCCAAGCCATTTCAGCGTGACTATCAAATGATTTCCCAAGCGGTATAAATGAAAAATATTTTTCCTTTTTTCCCACATTTTTGTTACATTTTCTATGCTCCTATTTTTTTTTGACATTTTCCTGCGAGCATTCCACAATTTGTAATCAATTGTTTTCAAACACGGCATGCGACAAAGTGTCGCTTAATATTGCAAATAAATCATATGCTTTATTTCTTTACGACTAATTAAAAACAACAAGGAATCAGTCTGAAGTTGAAAAATAACGAAAAGAAAAGAGAAAAATGTAATATAAATATTGTTGGTGTTGAAATATTGCAAGCTGTTGTTTGATTTCCGTTTATAAAATTTATTTTTATTGAGTTTAATTATTGTTGTTGTTGTGAACTCTCAAGGGAAATGCTTAAAATGCGCAACACAAAATTATACTTTTATTTTGCATGCAATATTTTTCATAACTTTTCAGTTCGTTGCGAGAATTCTGATGAATTTTTTGCATGGTTTGTGTCGTTGCTAAAAGTGGATGCTGTGTGTAACGGCAAAAGAGTGTTGCATATTTTAAGGGCTGCTTTAAAAAACTTTTGCTTGTGCTGTAGACAGAATGAATTTAACGAAATTTTAAATTGTTGCTCGACTTGAAAATTAAATTTATTGTCATAAATCTCAAAAGGCAAACACGAAAACGACCAACATATTTTACACAGCGTATGAGTGATTTATTGAACGATATAAAAAGTAAAACGAAATTGATTCCATGGCGTCTGGCCGTGCATAATAAACTAAAACTGCAGTCGGGCCTTGCAACCCAATGCCTGCTTCTCCAACCAACCACATTTTTCACATGGCCAACTGGGCAGCAACGGCAAGAAGAAGAGACACACATTGGCTAAGTGGACTCAAGGACAACGATGACAACAAGCTGCAAAGTTGGTCAGCAGAAGCAACAGTAGCTCAGCGGTCATAAGGGGTTAAATGAGTTGCTTGTCCGTGTGTGTGTGTGTGTGTGTGTGTGTGTGTGCGTCCATATGTGTGTGTGAAACTGTATGCCATCAATATCGACCACATGTGGTTAAATTATGGCAAGCAGCGCATTGTGCACACAGCTTCAGTCCAAGCCTCCTCTCAACCTCGTCCTCGTCCTTATCCTCTGGGAATGCGATAACTCGTAAACTCCTCCCGCTGGCTTTGGCAATTTCTATGCGTTTTGCCACATTTATTTGTGCTATTTTTGGAGTTTTACAGAAAATCAATGGAACATATTTTATAGCGTTAAGCAATTGCTTCTGCGTTGCCTCTACCAACAGATTTTGAAAGCTTTTAAGTGGGTTAAATGTTCTGGCATTGTGTTTTGCCTGTTCTGCATTGGGCCAAGTAGCCTCAATACAATGCGAAGCTTTGAAGCGTGTCCAGTGGCTCCACAGGAGCTGCTGCTTGTTGTGGCTTTAATCTACGTAATATCCTCGCTTAGTAGTTGTGTGTGTGTATGTACGTTACAATAGCTCTGTGGTCATGGCCAATCTCTGGTTAATCCACAGTGTGTGCACTTTTCATTAACATGCGGTTTTTATAAAGAGTATACTGCATTCTCAAGTCCAAGTTTGCCATGACACTCGATGAGGTTATGCATCATCTATGGACTGGCTTTTCAAGTGGCAGATGAGAGAGAGAGAGGCAAATCATAGTTGAGTACTAATTGACGTGGCACTTGATTGCAAGTGAATTATGCAGCTAACTAGTTGATTCCAGCTGCCACATTTTGTTACAGCCTATTCACTTAAGTTCATTCTAATAATATTCTGTAATTATTAGAGATTGGAAACATTCCTTAAAACTCAAAAGCTGTCTCTTTCAATTATCGGATAAAATGTCACTTTCATGTCTGTTTTCAGCTGTTGTTGCTTAAACATGTTTTTCTCCGTTTATTTTGCCACATGTTTTTTTATTGGAAAATTTGTTTTGACTTTTATTTATTTATTTGTCACCTCCCAATTTGCATTCCATGCATTTCACAATGCCTAAGAATTTTATACAATTCTCAGAATGGCATGAAAAGCAGCTGCCAAAAGCAGCTGTCTTTTCTGTATGTGTAACACACTTTCATTTTATCAAAAGGATCAGAAATGTTGACAACAGTTGCTTATCATTGACATGGAATAAATTTAATTTTTTGTTTTTTTTTTAATTTCAATTTCAAATTTCAATTTTATTAAAAGCTTTAACTTTTATTTAATTAATAGCTAATCTTGCAGACAGAGGAGGAGAACATGAGCATTTGTGTGTGTGGTCAATTAACCACAGTGCACGCTGTGGCTTTGAGTCAGCTTCTTCTTCTGTTTCTACTCCTGATCTGGTCAGTTGTGGACAAAGTTTTTAGCCAGGCTAGTAGGAGTGTACTATATGTGCCAGGCCATTTAAGGACTTCATTTTAACGCAAAAACCAAGAGCGCTTCTTCTTTTCACCCGCACACTGACTGAAACTTTCATTTGCGCTGCTCCATTTTTGTGTCGGGTTTCGTGGTAATTGTTTTAAGTTGCATTTATTTAAACTTTTTATACTTTTACCTCTCACTCATTCTCCTTTCCCTCTCTTTCCATCTCTCTCTCTCTCTGTCGGCTAACTTTGCTCCAGCTCTTGTTGAGCAAACTTTTTTAATTCTATTTAATTTTTTGCTGCTGCCTCTGCCGTTGCACATTGTTAATTTCGTTAAAGTTTTTCTTATCAGCTTTTATTGTCGTCGCTTTCACAACCTGCATGGCAAGCACATTTTAATACTCGCACAACAATCGCTTGTCATAATACAAATTAAAAGAGAGAAAAGCCTCGTATTTTCCAGCAATATCAAGATAGTTGCCACATCTTGCGCCTTAAAGTTTCATCAACTATTTTTGCTATGTATATTTTCCTGAGGGGCAAAGTACATGAAACTAGCAACTATATTTTACTGAGCTGTATATAAATATAATTTGATCTTTTCTTTTTTTATGTATTGTAAATAGTTAAATTGTACTTTGGGCGTTTTATATTATGTTATTTTTTATGAAATTACAAGACAATTGGCAACATCTCCGCATTCAAACAAACTTTCAAACTGTTAATATTCTACTAATTTAGTTAATATAAGAATTAAAACTGGCTTTCATCAATTATTTTATCAGTTAAATCATAATATTGTCTATCTTGGAATCTAATTTATCACCTTGATAAACTTATCAATTTAATAACTTTTTTATTTTTTATTTTATTATATTTCGCATATCTCATTATAATTGGTTTATATTATTATATTTAAAACAATTTAATTGTTAACTCATAATTTGCATGCTTTTCGAGCAATTTAAATGTTAACTCTTCATTTTGAATCTCTCTTTTAAACTCATAAATGGTTCATTTTAATGCTCTATTCATTAGTTTGAGGCCTGGTTAATTTATTAACACAAATTCTCAAATGTTCATATATTTATCGATAGTTTTGACCCAATAAAATTTAAATTACTCCCCATTGGCAGATATTTTATGCATTAAATAATCAAACGAAGAATGTTTTCTAAAATGCATAGCACAAAGAGAAACCTAAAGCAATCAGATTTAGATTAAAATTGTTGCTTTTGAATAAATAAATAAACTAAATACATGCTATACAGAATCCATCTCAATTTAGCAGTGACAATGGAGATAAGATACATTTAATCCTCGAGCTTAACGCATATTTTTGGGACAAGTTTCTTTTTGCACTCAAGTGTCATATTTATGCGCACTTTGTTGCAAATATACATATATTTATTTCCAAGTTGTTTTTGTTGCTTCCACATGCTGCATATTGTCTGGTTTTATGGCATTGCCTTTTGCCTTCTTTTGCCATTTGCTTTGTATTGATTTTCGCTTGGGTTTTAGCCCAGTTGCCAAAAAGTATTCTATGCTTGTCTCCACACTCAACGAGTTAAATATATACACATGTATGTGTGTTGTGTGTGTGTGTGTGTGTCTATTGTTTGCACACTCTGTGACATTTTTATGCGGCCAAACTTTGTTGCATCAAATTTACGGTGCGTATGAGTAACGACGGCAGTTGCCATCAGTCCGTCACATTTGTGGCAAATATTTTGTTGTTATTCCCACTGGTGTTGCCATTGTTGTTGTTTTGTTGCTGCTGCTGCTGCTGCTGTTGTTTTGCAAACCAAACGACATGCGTCGTAAAAAGCACACTTGCATTTATTAGCCATCAGGCAGAAAAGCCACAAACCAAAACCCCAAACCAATCAAACTGTCAAGTAACCCGGAATTCAGAATATAAGGAAAATATTCAACATTTTCTGTTATTTTTCTATGCTTTTCAAGTGTAATTGAATAATAAATATATTGCTTATGTTGGTGTATTTCTTATGCGAATAAATAAATATTTAAATAATAGCATTTTTCATATAACATTCACATTCAAATGCAAAAATTCATTTTAATTGCTGCCCATTTGCATTACATTCAAAACTCCTCATCTCTCTCTCTCTCTCCCTCTCTCTTTTTATTCCTCTTTCTATCACACACTTTCTTGAGCATCGCAGAAATTGCGGAAATTATTTCAGCTTCTAATGATGATGCCATTCAAAGGACTCCTCACAAATTCAACTCAGATTTGATTTCCTCTACAAATTGCTTGCTCCAAAAGTTTGCGCACACTTTTACACACTCACAAAAAAAAAGAAATATAATTGCACACACACACGCCTACACACACACACACCTACACTCAGATGTAAAGAACCCTCGAAAAGAATAAAAGTTGAGAATTCGACTCGAACACGAGCTAAAACAAATTGGAGGCCATAAAAATTACAAGAGTAACAAGGTGACTCCGACGCGCTCCTTCCGAGTCACTTCAAAAATTCTCATCCTCCCCCCCACCCAAAAAAGAAAAGAAAATTCACCCGCAAGTCATAAGAAAATTATGAAAATGTTACAGTGGGGAAAATGTAAATGATGAAGTAACTAAGGTTGTGGTAGTGAGTCTGACTGACTGAATTGACTTACCGTCATGTATTCATCCAAACGATGCTTCCAATTGTCAGATCTATCGATTAGATTGTTCCACTGCTCGGAAAGTTTTCCCACCTCCCGCCGAATGCTGCGTGTCAGTTCACGGCTCTGCTCCTCGGCGGACATGTAACGCGAGTCGGAATCGTGGGCGGCTGCAAAAAGGCCAAAAAAAAATATGAAGAACAAACATTAGATAAAAATCGGCATGTAAAACAGCGGAAAGGTACACAGAGAGAAAAAATATGTATTAATATTAAGTGAGAATGAGCTCGAATTAAGTATTTTCGATTTATAATTTGATATAAGTCCGAGTTACTGAAAATGAGCAGTAAAATTCTTTTACCATCGTGAAACAAGTAGAACTCTAAAATTGCTAAAAATAAGTACTAAAAAATTCTTAATATAAGTTCGGAACCCAAGTTCTATAATTTTTATATCTTTTTTTGCTTTCGCTTGCTTACAGTGGGAACAATTTATGTACTCAGTCTTATTACTTAGTTACTAATTTTAAGAACATCTTATACATACAAATGAATTCAGTAAGATTTTAATTTAAGTCTGCAGTAGGCTTTAATCAAGTTCATATGTTTTTGTACTCAGCTCCAGAATTAAAAGGACTTGAATCAAATTTTAATTGTACTTAAATCGATTTAAAGTAATTTTAAGTTTGAGACTACTAAAATACTTAGATTTAGTTGAAATAAGATCGAAGTACTTGACATTTTTAATTTCAAACTTAGTAAGAAATCGAAGTACTTCATTTTTTCGCTCTGTGTAGAGGAAAAACAATTGCCAGCCTACACTTTTGGAGGTGTCTGTGCATAACACGTACCTTTATGAATTAGAGATGATATTATGGCTCTTAATGTCTACCGACAGCAATGATTATGCTCACAAAGGTGTGAGGTAAGAGGGGGAAAAGGAGGGAAACTTTGATTATGCTGATTGCACAGTGTGATTAAATTTGCAATAAAATGATCTCAGTTCTGTCTGTGTCTCAAGTGTCGAGCAATTTGGCGAGAATGACAGCAACGCTCAAGGGATAACTCGGCGATAACTTTTTGATGCTATGGAAATCAAATGAATACACTAAAATTATCGATTAGCTTAAGACCAAAGTCGATATGCAGGAAATCCTTGGTGTGCATGTGAAGGAAATGGAAATGGAAATGCAAGATAAGGCAAAGAAAAGTCTGAAAAGAGAGTGACAAGTGGCAGCTGGGCAAACTGAACTGAAGTCAAAGCAAACCTCAACAGTGGCACAAAGAAGTATGACAACAACAGGAACAGCAAGAACAACAGCAGCAACAACAACAGGCATTGCCATTGATGAACGTCAGAGTCAGTTGGCTAAATCTAAATTTAATTTAATGCACGAACGGAGCAGGCGAATAACTTTTATGGCCAAGAGCAAAGAGAGAGAGAACCAAGGAGGGCAAATGCCAACAGGACAGTTGGCCAAGTTGGACAAGTCGACAGTCGACAGTCGACATCTGGTAAAATGACGTTAAGCAAATATCAAAATTCTCTCTGTCTGATATTCTTTTGAACAGGAACCGCCAGCTCTGAAGCTCTACGTTGTAATATTCAAATTCAATTTAAAGATTGAGTTTATCGCATCGAATGTTTTTTCTGCTGTTTGCATGCCACACTGACTCACTGACTGACTGACTGACGGAGACGACAGAGTTGATGAAGCTGCTGGAAATGGAAATGGAGATGAAGACTTGGACGTTAAGCCCAAAAGTCAGACGGACAAAACTTTCCTTTCTGCGTTTCATTTCAATTTTTATGACAATTTTTTTCTTCTGATTGAAACTTCAAGAATTAAAGAAAAAAAAGAACAGTTTAAAAAAAGTAGTTTAAATTGTAAATGTTCGGTTGAAAACTAAGAGTTTGTTTAAAAGTGAAAGAGATTTAAAATTAAAGGACCTATGTAAGTTATAAATGAAAAATGTTTGAAGTATTGGTTTTTTATTTTATATGACATCAATTTGTTTATATAAATTACAGCAAAAAAATGTTATTGAAGTTGAATTGGTTAAGCAAACAAACATTATATTAAAATGATAATATTCTTTTAAAAAGTTTAACAATATTTTTAAAATAATAATAATTCTTTGATGCTGCAATCTCGCAAATTATTTTAATGTCTGTTTTTAAATCTATAAACTAATTTGTTCACTAATTATAATGATGTATTTGAATTTTGTGGTATAAAATAAAATTCAATGGCTAGAATCAAATGCTAAGCTAAAAGCAAAGAGCCAAAAGCCACACACACCCAAAGCAAATAAAGTCTCACTCACACACACATGCACATATACACTAATGCACACACACACACATACACACTCACTATTGATAGTTGGCACTAATAGCGTACTAATCCCTCTAATTGCTTTGGTTGCAATTATCGTTGACGCCTCCTATTAGGCTGCCAAAGGGGCGTGGCTGCAGCTGATCTCTCTGTCTGTCTGTCTGTCGCCATTGTGCGAGCGCCAAAAAGCAAAACAAACTAAACCAAAACCGAGTCCGCAATAGCCATTTGCTAAATTGTTAACTGTAGTTAAAAAGTACTAAGCCCTGGCTAAAGGAAACAAGGGAGAAATCAACATACGAGTTTGCTCGACTGAGAGATACCTCTGGTTTAAAATATTTAAAGAAACAATCAATATAAGGAATATATCGCAACACCATAGAAGATACATTGAAAGAAATTCACATGGATAAATGATGGCGCGATTTTTGATTTCTCTGATTTAAGCATACAGTTAATACACTTGAAGTTTATTTGGCCTGACTACAGGGTATACTCGTAAAACAAACCCATTGAATGCAGCAAAATCAATTGGAAATTCCACAAGAGCCAACGGCACAACAGTTGTCTACTTTTAGGCGGCTCACGTGCGGTAAAGTTGTGTGTCTATTCATGTAATTGTCTGTGTATGAGTATGAGTAGATTGTATCTGTGTGAGAGGGTGTGCTTTAGTGTGTGTGAACAGTTTGGTTAAGCTCTTGCAGCTCAGAGCTTAAACGAGTTCTTACATTTGGTTGTTGTTTAGATTTTCAGATGTGCCAAACAAATTGAAAATTTTCGTGAATGGGTTGATGAGTTATTTGGCAATTTAATGAACGTTGGTTGAATAAATAGAGCACTATAAAAACATGTAATGCAACGATATTTTTATTGCGCCACAAAAAAAGCCAACTTTAAATAGTAGTTGCTGGAAAATTCATGGATACTTTTGTGGTCAAGTTTGATGGGATCGCATTTAGTATCTGGCACATTTCACGTTGAGAAAAAAACATAATAATTTAATGGAGTCTCGTAAAAATGTGAAACTTACCCTCGGTATCGCTGGTATCCGAAACGGGCGCCTCGCTGGCAATATACTGACGACCGCTCGTTAAATTGCTCTCAACAATTGGGCGTTTATCCTCCAGCTGACGTCGAAAAGCTTTATGATCATCCTGCAAGTACACAGAGCCAAAGAAAACAAAATAAGAGACAGCAAATAAAGTCAATGTAGTTGTCAAATGCTGCAAACGATTTATTTACAAAAAAAAAAACGAAATAAAATCCAAGAAAAACTCGGCCTCAAAGGGGAATGATTTTGGTCAACTGCAAATGCAGTCAAGTGCTTGGTCCAATAAAACATGGTGGAGAAAACTCACAATAATAAATATCGTGTTTAATGCATTTAGTGTGGAAAAAGAAAAATGCAACAATACGAATCTACGAGGCAGCAGCCAAGGCGATTCCAATGAAAAGCAATACGAGATGTACAAGAAAAATACAGCTACATGGCAAATTTTGCCCTATATACACACACACACACTTACACTAATATACTCTTGTAGTCTAACAGCCAAAATGTAAATGTCCGGCAGACCGTAACTTAGTGGCAGGCAATAGATTTGAAAAGCGGCTCCAAGGGTGAAAGTTGCCTTATTTTTATTTTATTTCTTTTTTTTTTGCCAGCGGGAGCTTGTGTGTCCAACTATGTGTGTGAGTGAGTAGGGGAGTATACTTACATACATGAGTGTATGTGTGTGTGTGTTGGGGGGCAAGTGAAATTCAAGTGGCGCACGCTGTGTTAGACAGTGTTTCAGCATTCTCAACTGGCCTGGCCAGAACAAGCAGAGCTAGCTGTTGCTGGATACATTTTTTCCCCTTTAAGTGAATTCCGGAAAAACTCACATATACATACACTTATACATGTATGTGTGAATGCTTTTGACATAACAAGCATCATTTAACAATTATTTAAGAATTCGCTGGCATCGCCAAGTGGGAATTTCAATTCAATTCAACGCAAAGCAATTCGGTCAAGTTGGCCAGTTAGATATGAAAGCAATGACTACTCTCCCTCTCTCTATCTCTCTCTCACTTTATTTTACTTCTTGGCTACTCAAGTGACTTCGCATAAAAATAACCCAAAAGCAATTGCAATGTACATACTTATAAAGCCCATTTCGAATTGAGGCTATAAAATACATTGACGCAGCAACTTTTGAATTATGTAATGGATACTTCTCGACTATTATTTGAGTGTGCGTGTGTGCCTGGAATCGCAATGATAAGCCAAATGCCTTAACTGAATCCAAATTAGCAGATTCCTGTCACTTACATACCCACAAACTCATAACCAAGTAAGGTGAGTACTTAACAGATAATCTCAATCCTCTTGTAAGTTTTAAACGAATCAAAACTCGAAATTTAAGAATTATTTTTATTTTAAATTTTAAATTGAGTCCAAAAATTCTACATATTATTTTGATTTATTTGTAGGATAAATAAACCTGATACTTTTCCATATTAAGTTGAATCCAAAAATTAAATACATTACTTTGATTAGTTTAAAAGATAAAAAAAAATTTTTTTTTTATTTTTTTATTTATAATTTATTTATTTTTTTATTTATTTATATTATTGTAGCTAAATATTATTTTTTTCTTCCTATATTTTCGCTCAATCTATGTTTAATCGCTGTGGAACTAGAACGTTCCACTCGCACACATTTTACTATCACGTATACGCAATGTTGGCACCAACACTAAATTCGCGCATACGCATAAGTTAATACCAAAATCGTAAATGATATTTGTTTATGCGATAGTTGTGCATTGGCTAATATATATTTGCGCAATCAAATAAACAATGAAAGCTCATGCAAATTTCAGGGAAACCTATGTAAATGAAATTCAGTTGACAAATATGTCCGCATCAAGTGATATTAAATTTTATGAACTGCAACCAAATATATATTGTTGGTATGCTTGGTTTTAATGTTAATATGATATGAGCCGAAATTTGTCATTTAAGCTAAAAATCATTCAGACTCTCTTGGGCATTCATTTTTCGCTGAGCGTGAACAATTGCTGGGTATAGTACATAATTATGACTAAATATTTGCTTAATACACGAGAAATATCCAACACACACACACACATATATAATGGGCTTGGCAACCACATTATGCGCCATTAAATCACAGAGAGACCCTCGAGTCACACGCAGAACCATTCAAATTCTCGTCCCCAGTCCCATTGCCCATTCCTCATTTGTACACACAACCGAGGCGAAAAATTACAAATCGTGCCAGAAAATGGCACTAAAAATGCCACTGCCAACTCCCTTTAGGCCCTCCTAACACTTCTATGGCCCCTAAAGCCTTCCACACAATTAGTTGGCCAGAGCAAATTGAGGTGCAGGTTCAAATTGGGTCGTTGGCAAAAAAGGCAGCAAACTCATAATGAGCAGCAACTGCAGGGCTTGAACTTTGTGCTCATATTTTTGGGGCAAGGCTAATTCAAATTTGTGCAGCAACAGGCTTAAAATCTCAGTCAATGTTTTCCTTTTAAGTGGAAAATTGTATTCACAAAATATACAAAATAAAATATATAGAAAAAATCTATTTTAGAATTAGGGCAGTTTTGTCATTGTCTCAATAAAATTAGACACAGTAGTAGTTCACATAACTTTATAAGTCAAAATAAGTGTTATATATTATATCCAAAAAAAATTGCAGATTTTCAATCAATTTATATATCACGTGAAATTCTGGATGGGGAAGATTTTCAAATTGTTTCAACGCTGTTCTTTAAAGCAGTACATTTTTGGATGACATATCAAAAGTGAACTTATTAGAAAATGGTAACACCGAAAAAATAGCGGACCTGGTTGAGCCTGTTAAAGCCAATTTTAAAAAGCGGAATCTTTAAATGTATGAACTATTATCCAAAACGATAGAAAAGTTTTGTCTGTAATGGTAGATTCTTTTATTAAAGGTAGCACTCTTCTCTTCAATTTAAAGCTTTAATTTAAAGCTACGGTTGCTTCCTCAACTGCTTTTATTATCAGACATATTAAGCCAACATGTCAGATGCAGCATCCAATGCAGCTTATATAATACATTGCCTACTATGTTATTAATAAACGAAGTTGCCTCTATTTGACAGATTTAATATAAAATATGTGGTCATTGAAAAAACGGGCTTATAGGCAATTTACACTGAGACCGGTAAGCAAAAAGCCTTAGCTTACGGAGAAAGTCGTTTACACTGGTAGGCCGGTAAAAAAAACCGATATTTTGAAGTCCAAGTGTCAAACTGTGAAAATAATTAATACACATTGTAAATAAAGGCGAACAAATAAAATGGATCCCAAAGTAATTGCCGCAGTTAAACCGCTGTTTATGCGAGTGAACCAAGGTATAAACCACGCATTGGTGCCTTGCGAGGGGTTCAAAGTAATGATTAATTCGTTGAATCATGCGTTAGAATAGAAATCCAGATCCTTTTGGACGCATGTAAGTAAAAAAGTGCATTTGTAGACAAGAACGTTAATTTTCCACACTTTTTATAGGAACGTAACGGCGTATTCTGGGAGAAAGACGTGCCCAACATGTCCGATGGTGTATTTAAATCTGTTTTTAGGATGTAGCGCGCCGCTTTCGATAAGTTGGTGCAGGCACTTCCAGAAATGGCCAAGAAGGACACAAATTTTAGGAATTGCATCCCATTACAAAAGCGAGTTGGAATCGCTGCATTTGCAATGGGTTCTGCCTCGGAATATTTTGCGATTGCCTGAATGTTTGGAGTGTCAACTCCCAATGTTTGCGTGATAGTGAAGGAGTTTTGCCGCCTGGTGTGGCAGAATTTGGCATACATTTAATTAGGACCAAATTTTCTAACGCAGGCGAGAGTGGAAGATCTGCTTTGGCGAACTGTTTTTGTGCTTAAGAGCTTGAATAAAACATTTTGATAACTAATTTTATTTGTTTTTATTCGCGGACTAAGCGATTACAAATTTGTACCATGCTGCCCATGGCTGTAGCAGACTTCTCTTCTGACTTCAAGTCCAGTTAAGTCTATTCCAAACTGTGACATCTTATTGGCCATTTCAGCATATACATAGTGAATAATTTTTCCAACCCCTCGGTCCATTTTTTGCGCATCCTCGTGTTGTCTTTTTCGTCTATATTAAATAGAAATGCCATTGTAAATGGTATATACAAGATATCACAATGCTGTGCTCATTATTTTGATTTGAATTGTAATTTTTTTGTAGTGGCAAATCGATTATTTATCAATTTTGACCAGAGCTGCCACCTTTTTTTTGTCAAAAGTAGGCCGGTAATGACGCCGGTATCAATACCGGCACGCCGTAGAGCCTTTATATTTGAACCTAACTGTCAAATTTTTGTATGGTAAAGGCCTACTTACGGGCCTTATACCGGCTTTTTTTCGTTACGGCCTCATACGGGTCTCAGTGTAAATTGCCTATTAATTTTCCGTTTGATGCTTGAAATATTATTGAGAGCGAGACGCTTTTTACTTTGATAATCTCAACTTACCAATTGCTTCTGTAGGCTGGCCGCATCTCCGCGCACTGGTCCCAATCCCAGAGTGCTCAGTTCGGTATCCTTGCGAATGACCCACTCGGTCAACTCGCGGAGGGACAACAACAGCGCATTCCAATGATCCGCATTTGATTCCAAGCGATTTCTGAAAAGAATGAGGAGACAAAAAAAAACAAACGTTAAAAGACGACTTGAAGTATGCAACAACATGAGAAATATAAGCGCCATAATAATATTAAATTTAATTTGCACTTTACAGGCAGCTGTGTTGATTATTACGAATTTGCCCAGCCCAACGACCGCAAAATGTCAGCGACAATTTGTCTACTTCCGGTTCGGGTTGCACGACGGAGAGGGAGGAGGGGAGGGGGAAAACAGGGTAATTCTAATAAACCCCCAATTTGCCCGCGCCCGAGGGCAGACGACGACGACGACAACGACCCAAGTGGCCCGTCGTCTATGCTAAAATTTGGAGCTGTCTTCTTTGTAATTTTATAATGCCATGGCCCATTTTATTTTTATTTTCATTTTATTTGTCGGCCAAGCGACAACATCCTGTCTTCTGCCCGCCATATCGCAATGGCATATTTTGCGCCCCATTTTGTGTACGAATGAAATGAATACGGGCCCAAAATAGGAATGTTAAAAATCTGCATCCGCGAGAGCGCGCTGTAATAACAATAGTCATCCAAGAGTTGGTTTGTCCTGTGCCTTGTGCCTTTTGTCTGTTTATCTTTGGGCAAATTCTTGAGCTCGTTTTCCCTATTATTTTCCTTGTACGCATTCGCGTTGTAATTAAGGCAAAGGGCATCACTTGGCGTCTCTTCTCATGGCACTCGAGCTTCGTCCTGGCATATGCATGGGTTACAGCACGGTTTGTTCTGCTCGGCAAATTATAAAAGAAATAACTTGCGTCGGAAATATGCTCGGAAATAAGATGTATTCAAATATTTTTCTCTTTTTCTCTCTCAGTTCTTCCTGCACTTATTTTATTTTCTTGTCTTGCCACTTTAGATATTCTGTGCCACTTTTTTGGCTCGTTTATGGCAAATGTCTTGTGAGATTTCCTTTTTCTTTATTTGGCAGCTTCTGGCGTTGACTTTTGCAGACACAATTAGTGCGGGCAAGCAAATTGAGCTGGCCCAAACAAAATATGTTGAAATGTGAATGCTTTAAGAAGGAAATTCTGTGGTAATCATATACATTCTTTTTCAATCAGTGCAGCTTTTGATTAAGGATTCTTTTATAAATTAATCATACTGCAACTGAACTGCCATTTCGAAAGTGAATTTAAATGAAATGTAAATTGTGATATATTTTAGATAAAATTAAGGCATGAAACCAAAAATAAATGCCATAATTCTGTCTGCGAATCTGTCAGTGCTTAATAAATTGATTGAGTATGGCAATTCTTTCTATTCATCATGGCAACTGGACTGAGATTATGTTTCTCAACCCCATATCAAAAGGTGCTTCAGCTGTCCCAAATCTAATTTACCGCACATACTCGTAAGAACTACAATGTTGGATATACATATATCAAATGAGTTCATCAATCTTCAGAGAGCGAGCACCTGTAGATGCCACAAACGCAACTCAAACCAAACTCAATGCTGAGTTGAAAGTTTGAGCGACTAAAGTTCAAAGACACGAACTTTGCACATAAATGACCCAAAGCGAGAGCCAAACTGAGCCTTGGCTAATACAAACAGGCAAAGCTAAAGCCGAGCAAAAGCTGGCCAAAGCAAAGGCATTAAGAGAAAACTTTTCAAGTGCTGTCGAAAATATTTCATTGGAATTTATAAGCTAACAAATCTCCGGCGAGCAACACAAACAACAACTGAAAGAGCCAAAAGCAAACACTAGAAGAAAATAGTCAATGGCTGCTGGCCAAGATACTATAAAAACAACAAAAACAACTACAACAATCTTGACTTGACGGAAGTGGCCAAACTTGGCTAACGGAAATATGCCAAAACGCCAAACAATGAACGTAAATAAAAAGCGTCGCGAACTGACAAAGAATAATCGTCAGAATTTTGGCCAACAAAAGCAGCAATAACAAAATGGGCTAGGGGGGGGGGGGGGCGTGGCTGAAACATTTTCAGCACACTTAAGGTGTCATTCGTTAGACGCTTGTGGTCTAATTGAAAAGCGCTCCAAAGAGAGCTCACAAAGCACAATATAAAATGTCGTTGCCTACTTTTGTGGGCTAAGCGTTACGTATACGCAACGTTGCCACATAATTGCCATTTATATTCATTTTGCGGCCGCTTGTTTTTCAGCGATTTTCGCATGTCATCATCATTATTCATTTTAACCAAACTCATCCCCCCCTGTGCGATCGAGGTAAACTGTCGGACGGACAACTGGCTGACTTGGCTTTCAGTCGTGGCCATCATGGCCATCAATATCAACAAGCGGACAATATTTGTATACGTTGGCGTGCTTTATTTATGAAACGTGGAAATTACATAAAGCGGGATTGAATGAAGGGAGAGGGAGAGAGACAGTGGGAAAGGAAGAGGAACAGGATCTGGACAGGCGACAAACGTTGACTGTTTGCACTCGATGTCATCACATTGTTGTTGTTGGTTCGGCTGTCGTCACGTCTTCTTCCGTCTCTTCAATCTTATTCTCTTCTCCCTGCGCTTGAACTATGGGAAATTGGCTCAGTTTTCTGCCATTAATTTATTTTTTGCAATAAGAAAAAAACTCAAACTATAATAAGTAATAATGTAATAACCAAACAGCACAGGATTTTTTTAATTTATCATTTAAGTAATGAATTTACATTGAATATTCATAGTTTGGGCTTTAGTTCTATACTGTTAATGAACATTGTCTCACTTTTCAAAAACATTTTATTGTGAAATAATAAAAAAAAGGAAATGAACCAAAAAACCTTATTTGCGTTCAAAGACATTAATAAATGCCGTCGAAGGCCATAGCAGCTTGTACACCATAAGTTATATTATTATAAATAAAAAATAAAAATATTAATTAATGTTAGAAAAAATAAGACAATCCCCATAGTGACATGGAGAGAGTGATACACTGAGTACTATAGAGAAAGGACAATGCCTGCTGTGTGTTTTGTGTCCTACTGTGTCACATTCTCCTTTATTCTTTGACCGTGTTCCGGCACTTTTCACGCGTTGCGTACGTTTATTGATTTTCATTGGGAAAAGAGAGAAAGAGAGAAAGAGAGAAAAAGAGAGAGGGCTTCCATCATCAAAGCCGCCGCTGACTCGCCTCGTACATCTGGCTTGCTGCCTGGCCAGGCGTAAAGTTGTTGTTGCTGTTGCTGGCCCGCCCAGCAGGACTGCCTGTTAGCTTGTTTGTACTGTTATTTTCGCATTTTCATCAACACAAAGTCTCTTAACCCGAGTACAACAACCGCTGCATCAACAACAGCAGCTGCAACAGCCACGCCTTGTCTGTGAAAAAGTGGCCAACAACTTGAGCTTAATTTGGTTTAATTATAGCGTCAGCTTGCATGAGTTTTTCTCGCTTTAAAGCTACTTAACAGCTGACAAGGCAAAAGTGTCGATAATGCGAAAATCTGAACAAAAAGTAAGGAAAATTGTATAGGAGTTGTAATTAAACAAGAGTAAAATATTTTAAAAAATGTTTTGAAAAATGTTATATATATTAAAGAGTGTCTATTAATTCTGTTTCAAATATATATAAAAATATGTGAGCTCTTAAAATATTTCAAAGCACAAAAACTTACTAAAAACGAATTACAAATATGATAGTTTGTATATTCAGTTATGTGGAAAGTAACTGAAACTGAGTATAATTTCAAAATATATACAATATGTAAAAACATGCAATAAATTCCATGAATAAATTCTAATAAAATGCCAAAAAAATACTTGAAAGTAAAATTGAAGTAGAATATGGCTATGCAATTTTTCCCCATTCGATTTTTATTTGTTTCGACATTTGCTCACATTCATCATACGCAGCGTGACCCATTTAATACATACAGCCGCAATGGCATGCCCATTTAAGCACAACAATAACAAATAAACTAAAGTCGAGGCCAAAGCCAACTTTTCGGATGTGGTTGGAGCCCCATCAACTGCAGCAATAACAAAAAAACAAACAAACAAAAAATGGCAAAACACTCAAAGAAGTCTGAGGGTCGAGAAAAAAGCACTTACCTGATTGCAATACTTTTCGATTTTAAATTATTCCAACGCTGATTCATTTCATCCAAGCGACGCTGCAGCATAACCGCATCCTCTTGAGAGGTGAGCGAACCCAAAAGTTTGCGGCCAGTGCCATCGAGACGATCATAAACAACGCGATGGGTTTCAATTTCCGATTGTAGATCCTGTAAACGAAAAAAGAAAACAAAAATACAAATGCCATGTTGAGAAAGGTTCAATGAGTTTGCACTAAAAAATGAAATATGCGGAAATACTAATAAATTAGTGTATGTAAAATTTATTCACAAGTGCAGCTGCCAGGACGGAAATTGAATCAGAATTTCAATAAGAATTCTGTTTTGCGGTTTTGCCCAAAAGTCAAAACCAAAGAACTGTGATATGCAAAGCGACTGCAAACATTTTAGACAAAGCACAATCTGCACACAATCTACTCTGCCATATATAGTAGACCACTCTCTCTCTGGCTCGCTCTGGCAATGGAGCACATCCTGGAGCAGGATTAAACGGTGGCCATTTAGCACAACAAGCAGGCCATGAAATTGCCGAGCCGTGCCGTGCAGAGTCGAGTCGAGCCATGCCATCAATAAGCCCGCACACGCAGCTGGAGGCCAACTAAACGCTTTTGTGTCCACTCGACTCTCTCCCCACACTCTCCGTCTCTCTCTCTCTTCTTCCCTCCCTCTCTTGTCTGTGCATAGTGTGTGTTTTAAACATGAGTGACAAGTTTTAAAGCCCCTCTCACTTTGGCCAGCAGCTCAGCTCTTCTCGCTTAGCTATTATTAACCGCATATAACCTCCAGATACCTCCCTCCCAACTTCTCCTCTATCCTCATCTGCCTGGATGGATTTGCAGCAGCAGCTTCTGTGGCCACTGCGTCTCATTTCTGGCTGTCAGTGGCATCTGTTGTGGCAGGTGTTTTATTTGTCAACCCGCTCGCCCCGTGGAAAAAGGCTTAAATGTATTTCACCTCTTGGTTTGTCTTCTGCGTTTTGTCGCTTGGACTCCCCAACAAAAAAATAAAACTTTCCAAAAATTTTAGCCAGTTATTTGCTGTGGTTTTCTTGGTTAAGTCGCCCACAAAAATATAAACACAATGTATGTGAATTTATATGTATTTGTGTGTTTGTGCGCTTGTCTTGTGCATTTTAAGGCGGATTTTATGGGGTTTTAGAGCTTTAACTTTGATGTGGCTTAGGTGATGCGGTGGAGATTGCAAATGTAGAGTGCTCAGCCCAGCTTAGGACTACATCATAAGGTTGTCAGCTGGCACAAGTTTAGATTTAGTATTACACACTGCATAAAACTCTCATTTAATTCGATTGTTAAAAGTGTTAGCATTAATAAAATGCTAATTATCCACAGATGAGCTCGCAGTGAAGCTTTAAAATCTTGTGAATTTCTTAAGTTATTTTATTATTATGATCAACAGTGACAAGACTGATTTTCATAAAACTACGTAAGTTAAAATTTAGATATAAAAAAAAATTTAATTACAAAAATATAAAAGGTTAAACAATTTAAATAAATAAAAATAAATTATAAATTAATTAAAAATAAATTAGTTAATACATTTTTGGAATTGCCTTCCTTTTCTTTTATCATATAACATTTTCATACCCTGTACTCATTGAAAATGTTGAAAAAGTGCATAATGGATTTGTGTGATGTATGTAACAGGCAGAAGAAAGCATCTCCGATCTCATAAAGTATATATATTCTTGATCAGCATCAACAGCAGTCCGACCTTCTGTTTGAACGCGTCGATCTCAGAGACTATAATCAAGTTTGTTTTTAAATTTGAATCGGACCACTATATCATATACTGCCCTAGGAACGATCAGTCGAAAATCAAGTCTTAGTATGAAAAAGTTTTATGTTTTTTGAGATATCTGAACCAAACTAACAGAATATGCATATGGGATGGTCCCATACATCTTGACCAAATTTGGTTGACAGCGGACCACAATATCTTATATCTGCCGAACTAACAGATTGAGAATATTTTAAGTCTTTTACATTTTGATCGACTTTGGCTTAAATCGGTTCAATAGATACAGAATGCAGATGTAATAATACAAGCAATGAACCCAAAACCTAATGCGACATCATCAAACCTTTGGTGTGCTTAATGGCGTGCAAATACGTATTAGGCTATCGGAGTGCCCGGTCACAAGGTATTTTACAGTCGAGCACACTTGACAGTAGCCGCACCTCCCCGTGAGCAAAGCGGGCAGGGGGCGGAGCCACCTTGTTGTTTTTCAATTTGCAAAATTATTTAGCTCACATTGGAAGTGCGCTGCGAGTGGGGACGAGCTATTATCTTTGCTTGTCCTAATCTCTTAACTATATATCTCTATGTCTCTAACATTGACTTTTACTCTTAATAATTTTTATTTTTTATTTAATTATTTATTTTTCATTATTTCTGCATTCTCATTTACAATTTTCTTTATACATCTGTCTCAATATTTCTACATCCAACTTGATTTAAAGCCTTACTTTTTCTTGTCTCTAATTCTACCTCAATCTCCATTTTCAACTATATCTCTATCACAGTCTTCATATTTATATCCAACGCTATTTCCATTTTAACTCTACATCAATCACTATATTTCTCTTCACTACACTACGAACCTAACTACATAATTTTCCTCCAACTGCAGCTTCTTTTAATATTTATTTGATTTTTGCTGCTTATGTTGTGAGCAGTTGAATTTTCTAATCAACGAGTTTTGCTAATTGAATAATTCAATCAGTCAATCAATCAATCACACAAAACGTGCCAAATAAACTAATTAAAAGTGGAATTAGTGGCACATACATACGCCAGACATGCTTTGTAGTATAGTATAAATAAAAATAGCATCGCCGGAAATGGCTTCTAAAATATGCGACTGTATGTGTGTGTGTGTGTTTTTGCTAATTAAACCTTCATTAGACGCCAACGGCTTGTGTTGTGTGTAAACAAAAGCGCAAGAAAAAACATATAAAACAGAAGAAGAAGAGCAAGTGAGCCGAGATGAAGAGAGAGGGAAATGAGTAAATAAATAAAAACCAAGCAAAAGCAAAGGGAACAAAATTCGACGACGCTTTTTTTTCTTCTCTAGGATGCTGTGCGAAACGAGGCTTCAATTAATTTGGCTTATGCATGTCACTCACACACACACACACTTACGCACACACACGCATAAACAGAGCAATTCAATTAATGCGCAAAAATTGTTTATACGCCAATAGAGCGGAAATGAACGATGTTGGGCTGATGGCGAGGGAAAGAAAGTGAAGTGTAGTCAGAGCCGGGTTAACGCGTAAACCAAACAACAAAACAAAGCATTTTTAATGAGCATGTGTGTGCGTGTGTGTGTGCATGTACAAAAGCCGATTAAATCAATTAAAATGAGAAAATGCCAGTGGCAAATGGCGTCTATCCAGTAATTTTAGCAGTTTGTCGCGCTGCACTTGGTCATTATCCTGGGCGTCAAGCCACGCCCCCTTGGCACCGACTAATGCTGCTAATTTGTGCACCAAAAAGACCTTAATTTGCTAGGTCAATTCCTGATAATGTTAGCTCAGTTTATGACTCAAGTCAGAGACCACAAGTGAAGCTCACTTTAAGGTATTTTCACTAGTATATAGTAAGTGTGCAGGTATTATATAAAAGTGTGTGCGTATATGTGTGTGCATTTTAGCGCTGACTGTCTTTCACTTCTTTGCCTCATTCTTCATATTTCCGCGGCAAAAGACCTTCGGCAAGTACACACATAAGTATGTGTCTTGTTCTATCTATCTCTTTCTACTTTTTACCATTTCTCTCCCCCGATTTCTATGCAGTTCTAAGCCCCAATTAAGTAAATGCCAAGTTTTGCCCTGCCAGTCTCATTTGTTAGACCTCGTACTTAAAATAAAGTACAGGAGCTTATTAACTTTGTCAAAAAAAAGAAAATGTGCGTAACTGGCAGAAGGAGGCGTGGCAGACGCCACAAAGTATATATATTCTTGATCAGCATCAACAGCCGAGTCGATATAGAGACTATACTATAAGAGCTAGAGATTCCAAACTTGGTATGTAGGTTCGTCTATATTGCGAGTTTGTTTTAGATTTTGGATGGCACCACTATGACAGAATATGCATATAAGATAGTCTCATCCATCTTGACCAATTTTGGATGAAATCGGATCACTATATCATATAGCTGCCAAAGGAACGATCAGTCAAAAATCAAGTCCCAGTATGAAAAACTTTTTTGTTGTTTGAGATATGTAAACCAAACTGACAGAATAAAAAACTTTTTGATTTATGTAATTTTATTTTAAACAGTGTTTGATTTTACATAGTAAGTACGCGGTCTCCGACAGTCGAGTATACTCGACAGTAGTACAGTCGACTATATTTTTTTGTGGCATCAGGATATAAAGCGAAAAGTCTTTTAAATTCCATATAGACATGCACCACGCCCTCTACGCCTACTTTCTAAATGCATTCAGCAGATTTGCTGTTGTTGCCTGTGATTGACAATTCTTTAATATTTGTAAAACAAGCGCATATTAGAAAGAGAGAAATGAAACTTAAAGCTGTTTCTAATATTAATTATTTAACTATATATAATTTAATCCCTATTTATTTATTTTTGAATATTTTTAGCTGCAACTAAGGCACAAGAAATTTTAAAAGCTACTTAACCAAATGGGATTACTAAATAAAAAATTAAAGTACAAAGATATTTTTACTAATATGTCTAATGAACTTTTAAAATTAAAATTTTTAACTTAAATATGCATTAACGACGTTAACTGTCAGTTTAAATCAACTTTTAATATAATATATATTTTAACTTTCTTCCAATAACTAAACTCCAAAAAGTCTACATAAAATCTCGACTCTCAGTTGAGACAGCGACGTTTCATAGACGAAAAAGCAACGGCCTAAATTATGCACATGCTGTGCTTAAATATTCCAGCGACCACAGTGCGTATGATAAATATTCGCTGGCAATGTCAGCATGAATTTGAAATCAAGTTTTTGAGCATAACCAAAAATACCTTTGGGTGTTTTTGTGTCATAAATAATAGCGCAGCATATCAGTCATAAAAAGAGGACAAGAGAAGAGAAGAAAGAGAAGGAGAAACAGCAACAAGAAGAAGCAGTAAAGATAGAGAGAGGCAAGCAACAAATAAAATGGAAATGGAAATGCGTTTATAACGCGCTCATAAATATATTAGGGGCACATAATAAACACATCAGCAAGTGATGTCGAGACTCTGAGCGAATGACGAATGTTTATACAAGACTGGCCGGGATACACCTTCTCCCCCTCTCCCCCCTGAACCCCTACTCTGGTCACCCCCTCGGGTGTTGAGCTGTCAGCAGGCCAAGGCGGCGAGTCGTAAGGGCGTCGAGTCGAGTCGGCGAGCTGCTGTCAAGTGGGCTCACCCGAGGCGTTCATGCGGCAGTGACAGCCCCCTTCTCCCCTTCCTCCCCTCCTTCCCCTCTCAAGGACTCGGAACAAAAAACGACAACAAATTTTAAACAGAACTCGATACTCGCATGAATGTGAAGTCTTCATCCCCTAATGTGGTACGGAATGAGCATGTTGCCATTTTACATATTTTAGTCGGCCTCTTGTTAACATGCGTGTAAATCCTTTATGGCCAACTTTAGCTGTCATTGCCAACAACAATAACAACAGACGTGCGAAAAACAAGCGGGAAAGGCTATAGTAGAGTTCCCGACTATGGTATACCCGTTACTTATTTAAATAAACATATAACATATCTTTATTACATACTTTTAGGAAGTTATATTATTTAAAAATTAAAATTAGCTATTACCACCTTTTTATTTGTCCGATCTTGTAGAGATTTAGTAGGAAGATGGGTAATAATAGTAGTTAAAGTTAATTACCAAAAAAATACCAAGACAGACGGGCATCGCCATATCGACTTGGCTGTTGGCTATAGGGTCAGAAATGCTTCCTACTCCCTGTTACATGCATTGCAACGAATACAATATACCCTTTTACTTATTTTATAAGTAATGGGTATAAAAAATACTGATATCAACTGAAATTTGATTTTCAGCAAACGACGAACAACAAATTGTGCCCAAGTTGTTTGCTCGATGCTTTTCAGCTTATTTGATTATGTTTATTTCACGTGTCACCTTCAACTTCAACTTTACCTTTAACTGGAGTATATTATCCAGTTGACTGCGTATCGTTTAGGGACGAGAATTTAAATATTTATTTTTGAATTTAATTCCATTTCGTTTAGTTTTCAGTTTTTGACATGAAACTGCAGTTTACTCTTTTTTGTTTCGACAACATTTATTTTATTTGTCATTTTTTGACTGAACAAAAAACTTTGAGACATCAACATCGCAAACTGCAAAAAGAAACTCAAATGTAAAAGTCAAGTCAAAAAGGCATAAAGCTAAAAAAAAATACTAGAGTTAAGGAGAATGACAAAAGAAAGAAAAACTATTTATATTCGAGTTGTTGAGGAAAATATTCCTTGAAATTTATATGTCAGCTACATTGATAGTTTTTCGATATTTAAATATTTTGCATAAGAATTTACTTGAAATAGAATTACTTGAATTTCTTCACAAACTTAAAGGATGAAAAGTGATAATGAGAACAGGCACTATATTAATACGTTACGTATTTAAGAACAAAACTATAATACTCTCTCTACGCATTTTAAAAATGTTGAAAAATAGCTGAAAGAATCTGCCATGTGAACTTTGCTGCACTTGACTCAAGACTTATCTGTAAACTTTACGCTGCACTGAACACCACACACACACACACAGACATAGATAATCAGCCAACAAGTCTACATTTAACAGGTAGACCGACAAACAGAGAGAGAGAGAAAGAGCAAGAGGTAAAAAGAAAACCTAAGCCAAATCAAAGTGCTGCGGTTGCTCTCTTTTAACAAAGTCTACGTAGTCACATAGCCCGAAGTCAGTTGAGTTAAATGCCCATGGTTTTGGTAACACACACACACAGAGACACCTACACATTCACATTGTTATTCTTGATATTATTAGACACCCACATACGTTTTACAGCATCTGTGTGTGAGTGCGCCCAGTTTAATTTACTTTGGCATCCTCAACCTCGTGAGCACCTCGTGAGCACCTCGTACCTGCTTCTTTCTTGTTTCTCCTTTGAGCTGGCTCATAAAAGTGCCAGGCGTTGTTGCTGTTGTTTTTGTTGTTGTTTTGGCCACGTTGGGACCTCTGCTCTGCTCTGTGTTCTTTTGCCGTCTTCATCTCGTTTATAATCCTTTTTATACCCTTCTTTTCTGCTGTATTCTCTACTCAGTTTGCCGGCTCAAGTTTATGGCTTGTTTCCAGTTTCCAGTTCCCTTGCCAGTCAGCATTATATTTTTAACCAGTGTCGCCTTCATTGTTTTAGCCAGGTTATGCCTTCGTATTCAAAAGCCTCCCTTTTTTTCAGCTCGTTATGTGCTACGTGTCATGACATCATATGAATTCCTGCTCCCTGGCTGTGTGGTTACTTTAATGGCCCAGCACGTTCGAAGGGCTGACTCTAAACAATTCAAGATCGTATATCCGATATATCGAGTAGTTAAAGTCAACTACACATATATAGAGAGTGAGTGTTGGCAAAAGTTTAGCTCCGCTTTAAACTCATTTGATATATTTAAACCTCTTTTGAAAACCACTTAACTTCAGCAATACCAAAATGAAAGTAGAGGTATAAGTAAATAAGGTATAAGTCGTAAGTAGCTTGATGGGTAGCTGGCATAATCCTCAATGAAATGTACACGGCTGTTCTCCGGATACGGCTTACGTTTTACCTTTGACCATTGGCTGTCGTCTTCAGTGAATTTTATATTTTTTTGCATCATGCTGTTGTCTTCTGTTTCTCCCTTTTCTTATTGTCTCTGAGTTGTTTCCCCTTTTTTCCCTGTTATGCTTTCACATCCTGCATATTGTTGCCTCGCTCTCTAGGCATTGCAAGAAAAACAAAGAGTTGCAACAACAGCAGCAAAAACAAGCGTAAAAGGCTATAGTCGAGTTCCTGACTATAGGTTACCCGTTACTTATTTAAATAAATATACAAAAAGTCTATTGCATACTTTTAGGCACCTACTTTGCATGAAACTTAAATCAGCCATTACTATAGTTCTGTTTGACCGATCTTGTTGCAATTAAGTGGGATGATAGCTTATAATAATTGATAGCAATAATCACCAAAAAAAACCAAGGTCTCTGAGATCTAGGCGCTCACACAGTCGAACGGACAGACGGACATGGTTATATCGAATCGGCTGTTGATGCTGATCAAGAATATATATACTTTACAGGGTCGGAGATGCTTCCTTCTCCCTGTTACATACATTGCCACCAATACAATACGCCCTTTTACTTATTTTTTAAGTAACGGGTACAACAACAATGAAAACACAACACAAATAAACAAAACAAACGGTGCCATTATTTTTTGTACGCTCAGGCACCTTGGCTTGTTCCCCTCCCCTCGCCCTTTTGGTTCCTTTGAACTAGTCAAAGGCATTGTTACTGCTGTTGTTGTTGTTGTCGAGTCCATGGCTATTAACCCAAATCTCCAGAGTGCCCGAGTTGTTCCTGCTGAATTTCAATGTGTCTGCCTCGTTGACTTTAGCGGAAAGTTCAACGGCAGCGACGAGCGCTAAAACAACAAACGATATAAAAAATAAATATTTATTTTTTCAACAATTAATTCATATTAATCATACGCCTTGTGTGTCCGCTTTGCATTTCAATTGGCCAGCTGTTGACATTTTCAATGCAAATGCTTTTCAGACAAATTAATAAATTTAATGCCGCATATTCGTGACTATTCGCTTTTAAATTTCTACTTGGTTTTAGTAGTAAAAGTTGTGGCATTTAAAACTTGTATTTTTATATAAATAGCTTTAATATTGCAATTTGAACCAGAGGCGAACAACGCCAAACGCTTGTAAAAACATTTTTTAATTAAAAATGTTTTGAACGCTGCTGTAAAAATGTGAAAGTGCTTTTAGCAACAAGAGAAAAAAAATGAGTAAAGTGAAAAAATGAGAAAATCTTGTTTGATATTTTTCATAGTTTGGCAATTTCAGTTGCCACGACAACTATTTAGGGACTGTAACATGAATTTTGATATATATTAACTGAAAGTTTGACTTGATAAAAAAATGTAATCAAAACATAGTCTATATAAACCAAAAAAAAATTATATTTCCTTATCATCTATTACTAAAAAAGCCACATAAATTTTATATGTAAATGCTAAAGATGAATATGTTTTGAAAGACAAGATATTTTTCATAAAAACAGGTCAAATTATTATAGAAATCTAATTGTAAAATCTTCTAAAAAGTAAGAAAATATTCATATTTAATTTCTATTTATATATTTTGAAACCTACACAAAAAAATGCTCATTAAGTAATTTCATCTATCTATAGACTACTGCAGAGTAAATAAAATTTAACATATTATTTTAACGATGCAAATATGAAATTTGCTATGCAATTGCATCCAAATTGATGCCAAAAACCTTAAGCTGCAAATATCCATCTCTTCCGGGAATTGATGGAATTTATTAAGAGATCCTCCGCAGTTTGGTCCTTCATGCAGTATGTCAACGTCAACATTTTGTTTGCCAACAAAATTTCGAGTGCGGCACGTTAACGAACATTTAGCAATGCTAACACAAGCCCAGTTGGCACATTGGCCAAGTTGGCAACCATTTCTGCGAAGCTGGCACAAAATGCATGTTTAAAATCAAGTGAAATATGCCAAGTGAAGGTTTCAACTGAATGTTAAATAGAGAGCGAAGTAAGGAACGTAGAACGAGTCGAAATGTTGGCATTTTTGCATTGAAGATTTGCGTGACGTTTGTTGCAAAAATATTTTGCATAACCAACGAGGCAAAGAGAGGCAAACGCTCATTAAAATTCATAAAGGAGCGCAGCTAAAAGAGAAAAGCACAAAAAAGGGAGAGAGGAAGAGAGAAAAAAGATGGCAGGAAAACTGACAGCAACCAAATGTGTTATGCCATTACTTTGTTTTATTTATTTATTTTCTTTGCTTCCGTTTCGGTTGAAGGAATGAGGGAAGTATGAAGAGATGGGGCACAAAGTAAATTGAAATAAATAAAATGCGGTGGCATCATAATTGCGCATATCCTTGCGGGAATAATAAAATTCCACATACGACCTCGGACTAAGACATGACTCTGCCAAAAATACGGATATAATTGAGAAATGTTTTCTCTGCTCTCGAGATAAATGACAAAAGTAATATAAATATAATCCTCAGCAAATAGCAAAAGCGGCACTCGTGAGTTTCTTGCACATTCCCAAGTCAATTAGGATCACTTTCAGTTAAAGGGAAGGCTTTAAAAGAGCAAAATCTGAATATATAATGTAAAAAAAACATTTTTTAATATTTGCTTAGATAAAAAGCTAAAAGAGCTCAGTTATATCATCAGACAACAAGTGAAACAAGCGGAAAAGGCTATAGTCGAGTTTCCGACTATAGGATACCAGTTACTTATTTACTGCAAGCATTTAGAAATAAAAATTGTTGCGTAAATCAGCCATTACTACCGTTCTATTTGTCCAATTTTATTGCAACTTAGCAGGACGTTAGCTAAGGTTAGAAAATAACGTTAATTAGCTAAGAAACCGTAATATCTTTAAAGCTGTGCGTGTGGTAGTTTTTAGAGAATTGCGATTTATTTATTTATTTAGTAAAGGGCATAATAATAATTGGCCGTGTTCACCAGATCAAATCGACAACAGAAAATCGATGAAATTTGCATGATTATTCTGGTGAAATGCAGTGATTAGCAATCATGATTTCAAATTTTGTGATGTATGATGACTGAAAATTCATCACCAAAATAGTACGCTGAAATTCTGTGATTGTGATGCTTTGTTATCGAACAAACAAAATACATGATTACTGATTGATTAGTTCTGGTGAACGCGGCCATTGTAAACACGTCATGCTAGCAACAACTAAATATTTGAGTTTTTCAAAATGACTTCCAGATTATAATTTTTGTGTCTTTATTAATAGATTTTGTGTAATGAATATCATATCAAAGACAAGCTCGTCAACTTCTGCGCCTTGAAGCGAAAAGAAAACCAACTGCACAGACAGCAGGTTTAATTTGTTTATTAAATATAAACGAGTTTTGTGTATCTTCCACGTTAACTCTTCCATCTTGTCTGCAGCTAAAGTTAGTTGCTATGGGACTCTCATCATTGCGATGAGGGAGAAGACGAGTTATAGAGAGAGCGAAAGAGCAACAGACAGGACACTTTTAAACTAGATTAACTTTGTCTGGCATCCTGGGAGGTCATAATGCTCATATGTATGTGCTTTTGACCTGATCCCCAAGTCTGGGGCTTGATGTCTATTTGGGTTAAGCATTTAAACCATTTCGGAGGTTACTCATAAACAGCTTCCTTTAGTGTGTGTGATAAGAGAGGCACAAGTTTGCACAGGACGAGGCCAGGCCACTGAGCGGCATTTTTAAATTAGTCGTAATAAATAATTAAGCACACGACATGTGTTCACGTATGCAAATATAGTATGTGAGTGGCTTTTCAGCAACTCCTCAGAGTGCAAACAGAACAAGTTGCAGTTGATATTTTTCTCCTTTTTTGTGTTTGTTTGAATTGACAAAGTTTTGCGCCTCAGCAAATAATTGGGACTGTTGTTGTTGTTTTTGTTGGCAAACAAAACTTTGTAATTTTACGTGTGTCAGCAGAAAATGAAGTATAAACAAATTAAAAAAAAGAGTCGACGTCATGCCAAAGAAAAAGGCTAAAGAATGCAAAAGAATACATAACTGGCCAATTAAATATAACCATAAGTGTGGGAATACTTGCAAAACAAGATGCTTTCCATTATTTATAAAGTACCAACTAAACTTTAAAGAACTCTCTGTATTTCAGAACGTGCAGCTAACTCATCAAAAATTTTTAATTAACTTACTAAAACCGTAAACAAAGACTCGTGTCTACTGGAGGAAAATGCAAAAAGATGAAATGATAGAAAATAACACAAACAGGGGATAGAAAAGTAATGATAAGCCAAGGGAAAATACAGCTTCTGTTCTGTTCTGGTCTCTGGTCTCAACTGGCAAAGTCACGTAGTGGAAACAACAACAACTGCAACAATGAGGCAATAAGTGAGATGCAAACATCAGCAGCAAGGAAGCCAGAAGGAAACACAATAACCATATTGAATTGCCGGCACAGGATACTAGGACACAAAGGCATAAGTACATAGCATACAGGACATTGGCCAGAAAGTCAGAAGGACTGAACGACTGACAGCTGGCCCAAGAGACAAAGTGCAACTAGTTAAATGGCATTCCTGTTGTTGTTGTTGCTGTTCTGCCATTCGAAATGGCAATGTTCCAAAAGAAATACACCACAATAACAAAGCACATCGATGAAACAACTTCTCTGAAGAGAAATATGTAATAGAGTTGGTGAATTGAGTTGAAACACACTTTCGTAAATCAAGAAAAAGTTCAGACTTTATTTCATGGAACATCTTTGTGTTACATAATGCATAACAAAATCGAAATACCCTTTAGTAAAATTGACAACCAAAGATAAACCTCAATCACGGCCAAGTAGACAAATTGTCCGAAATGAAGAGCGCATTTCAATGCAAGTTCACAATCAAAAGAACAAGAACAAAGGAAGCTTGTGCATCGAATAAATTAGCTACTAACTTTATTTGCTTGAATTTCGATTACAATAGTTTCCTCAGCTGAAAATGTTTAAGGCAAGAAATTGATTTGTTTATGTAAAAGAGAGAGTAAGTAAGTAGCTGCTCATAAAATTTAATGAAAATGGCCTTACTTTCAATTTGAACAGGCATTTAAATCATTTTTAAAAGTCTTAATAAGATTATTAAGAGCAACATCTTAAATTTAAATTTATATAAAATCAGTATTTTATCAAGGCAAAGTAAAAATACTCATGAATGTACTCATATACCAATTGCGAATATCATTTATCAAAGGAGTAACAATATTATTTGCCGTCTAGTCATCATATTGTTAACATTTTCATAACATACTTTTGTGCATAAATTCCCTTGTTATTTTATATGAATTTTGAATTAAATTCTGGTTAATTTGTTTTCATTTTATTTTACGCTCTAAGCATTTACACACGCACACACAAAAGCTCACAAAAATTTGCATATGCTCGTTTAATTAATTAATTACCACTATTAAATTATGAGCATATTTTTTTAACAGCTTTTTTTCTGACAATTTTACGCGCAATTTCAGAGAATAACTTTATTCATTTAGCTTTTTTTGTTTTTTTTTTTTTTGGTTAGAAACATTTATGCATGCAAATGAGTGTTGGTTGTTTGTGTGTGTTTTTGATATCGTCATAATTCGTTTTACAGTTTATTTCATGTTTTGGCGTGTGTTTTTTGCATTCCCAAGTTCTCGATTTAAATTTATGCCGTCCCAAAGTGAACACTATGTTTAACGTTTTTTATGTGCTCGTTTTTCATTTAAATTTTTGTATTCCTTCTTTTTTTGTTCTTGTGTTGCATTTATTTCATTTTTTATGTGCTAGTTTTTAATGTCCCAACGCAGCGTTCACTTTGCATAACTAATTAAAGTCAGTCGACGCTTTTCATGCGCCATTTCTCAGCTTTACTTGGTTTTCCCCTTTCGAACCAGACGGCAATAAAATGGAAAATGGAAAAACGAAAAATTATTATGACACGCAAAAGGCGTTTCTTTAGTATCCCTGAATCAGACACAGCAGCCCCGTTTCTCTACTATCCGATGTCTATTTTAAGTTAGAAGAAGCAAATTTACTGTGAATTAAAAATGCAGCTACAGCTGCCAGCCTTTTAAGGTTTTTATTAAATGAGCTACAGAAATGTTAGAAACTGAGCAAATAATTTTAGAGTACAAAGACTGGGGAAAACTGGTAAAATCATAATTAAACTATTAATAGTAAATGAGATAAAACTATGAATCAGACAGGATAATACAATTAAAACTCAATGGCTTTTTCTATGAAAGAATTTGCTGGAATTGAAACATCTGATTAATTAATGAGAGTTTATTTTGTTAGTTCTGGTGACATTTAAGTGATATTATTTTAGGAAATTTAAAGAAATGTAATCAAGGAAAGAAAAGTTTTAGGAGTAGAAGAAGAAGTTACAGTATACATTATATTTTGTCGGCGTTTTGTGAGAAACTTAATTAACTTTTAAATATAGAAAAAAAAAACACAATAGTAATAGCAATAGATCTTCTACAAATATTTTGTAAAGTAATATATTTTTTTGTTTTCTTTTTTATGTATTCTTCCTAATAAAACAAACTTTAACTCAAACAACAAATAGTTAAGTACAATCAATTCCTCTACAACTCACGAGTTTGATTGCCGTAAGCAATCAATAGATATGAGCGTTAAAAATTCAACATCCTTGCAACTTTTTCTCGCACCCAATTGGCCAATGACCTCAGTTGACCCCAAAGGAGCAGCAACAACATCAACATGAACAACAACATCAGCAGCAGCAACTTTTCACAAATTATCAACGCAGTAAATGAAACTTTGTGTTTGTGGAGAATGGCACAAAAATTACACACACAGCAGCGGAAAGTTTTTTAGACCGAGCACAAGTTTTTAAAGTGATGTCGACAACGGTGTGACTGCATTGGCAATACCTTTGGCAACACACACACTCGGACACACACATGTGTATGTAATTGTGTAATACAAATAGGTAATGGAAGTTTCACAAACTTTATCAGGAGAGAGAAGTAAAGTGGTTAAAACCACTTGCCTGTGGCCCAGTTAGCGCACAATTAAAAAGACATATAGCCTGGCCAACTGGTCAATGCACTCGAGGGCACAAAAAACAACCAAACAAGAGCCAGAATAGCAGGCAACACACACATTTGCGGTAACATTTTAGTTGAGTAATTAAATTTATTAAAATAAATGGCCAATTTGCGATCGGGGCTTGGCCATTAACTTTTAACGAGTGCAACAAAGTTCATTAAAAAAGTTCTCAGCAAAAAAAAATTGTGCCACAATAACATAATAAAACAAAAATTGACCATGCACAGAAAAGTCTGCTTTAAAAAATGCAACTTTTAATGTGACACAAAATACAAATACATTTATAATGTGCATGGTTGACTGTATATTTTCTACCCCATTTATAATTCTGTATTTCTTTTTTAATGTTGTTGTATTTAATGGCGTTGAAGCAAAAGCGTAAAAGCGTCAACCTTGTTGCCACTTTACAAGAAAAATATTATTGAGTCGTTGCTGTTGGCAACGCGAAGCGAATTCTGTGTCAAGAGTAGGAAGGTGTGAAGAACTGGGACTGAAGAATGCATTACTTAAAAAATAAAGTGGAACCTGCAGCGCTTTCTATAAGTGCATGGATGGAACGTAAAAATGTAGAGACTAAATAAAAAAAAGTTAAATATGTGTATGGATAAAATGTGTTAAATAAAACTAACAGTTTTATACCCTCAACTTGATAGATTTATAAGTAATGTTTACTGAGTCTGAGCTGATTTAGAACATGAAGATATTCGTCTATATACTTTATTCAACGAATAATTATAGAATAAAGATGACAGATACAGACACATATGTATGTGAATCTTTAGGATGATAGAAAAGTTGAATAGTGGAAAATTATTCATCTCTAAAAATAATCAACCGATTAGTAAATGAAAATGAAACAATCAGAAAAAGTTTAATTAAATATGATCTCATCTAAGATTTAAGATAAAGATAATTGAAAGAAATTACAAAATCTATTTGAAACCAAAATTATTTTTAGTACAACAACAAAATCAAGTTTAAGTACTGTGAATCGTACAAGCTCTTTAGAGAAAGCTATATAGAATGCTTTTCAAATTATTTCATGGAGAATAAAAAACAAATTAATATTGAGCAGCTTCAAAAAGTCGTCGGGGCGTATTATGATGTCAAAACAACGAAGAAAATATTGAAAATATTTCAAAACATTGAGGCAAAGGCAAAAGTTTTAAGGCCATAAAAAAGATGCCAGAAAGTAAGCAGCATGAAAATTGCAAAGACAATCTATTGAAAAGGAAAACAAGAAAGAAGAACAGAAAGAAAAAAACCCCAGCGAGACGTACATTAATAAAGTTGGCAACTTGCAGTTAACTTTACCCGTGAGTGTGCTTAAACATTATAAACAGCTATAGGGAAAGACAACAAGAGCAACAACAATAAATGGGCAAACAAACGACTAAATTATGTTGGTCGACAGGCGCCTAAAAGTATGCAACACGCACAGAAGCCATAAACAATATTAAACCGCAGCCACAAACAGAACCTGTGGGAGATGGAAGATGGAGTATGGAGGACGATGGCTGAAACTTCTGCCGGCAAATGCAAACTGATTTAAAATTAAGCGAAATGATTTTACCTAACTCAGAAAACATACACACACAAATGAGTGTCATCAATCACGCGAGAATGCGAAAAAAAAAAAATAAAGTGCGAATGAAAGCGCATGAGAAGCAGGATGAAGCAGACTCTAGATAAACGTAGCTTAAAAAAAGGATAAGAACGTAACTTAATATTGCAAAGGGAAGTTGCCACCTCGGTTGTGGTTGCTCAGCGGAAATTCAGCTGATTTCCCCGATATTAAGTAGCCGCCGTGTTAGCCTTGAGTAACAGCTGCTTTTAAAACTTTTTTAATAATTTTATTGCCTCAAGCTCAGTTCAATTATGCTAATAAATGCAATACATACAAATGCGTTCGTTCATTGTCTTTGGCCTTGATTTTATGTGCTCTACTTTTAAAGTAAATTTCCCTGTGTGTCTCTTTTTGATTTTCCCTCTCTCTCTTCAACTTCTTCGGATCTCTAAGCGATAAAGTTGTTGGCGTAAGTGGCGCACTTCAAGTTTTGCGGCTTGGCGCAAAACACACAAATTCAAAAGTTCGTCTCGCACTTTGTCAACACACACACACACAGCCAGATACACACCAGACACACACACAAATAAACTCATACAATTGCGGCTGCTATTGCGGCTTCGAGTGGTTATTTATGTCGCAATTGTCTGTCTCTTTACTCTTTATTCGCAGCTAATAAGTGTTGTATCTTTTTGTTGTTGTTACCTTCGTTGTTGTTGTCTAAGTTGTTGTTGTTGTTGCTACTGCTGTGGCTCTTGATAACTTCCTGCGCCTGCCAACTAGGAAGTTCTTGCCTAGTTTATTTATTTGAAAATGATTTTGCCAGCCTAACCGCAGGTACTTGAAATTAAATTATTTACATTTTTGACTGTCATCAAAAACGGCAAAACACTCGACACAGATGCGGATCAACAACATCAGATACCCTTCGCCTGCTTGCACTTCCCCCCCCCCCCTCCCTCTTCCTCTTCCACTTCTTGCCATGTCACACAAAACTTTGCTCATTTGCATTGTTTGCGGTGTTCATGTGTTTTTTGTTGACACTTCCGTAAAAGCCCCTTCAGACGAGCGCTTTTTCACCGACACTTTTTGTAATTTTTTGTCAAAAAGCTGTCCGTGTCGCGTAACAACAAAAAATTTCAAAGCGCCGGTGAAAAACCGAAGCTCACCGATGGAAATGGAACACGTTCTATTCCATCGGTGAGCGATGGTGATCGAAACGGACAGCTTTTTGACAAAAAGTGTCGGTAAAAAAGTGCTCGTCTGAAGGGACTTTAAGCAATAAATTCTTGCCATTCTTTTTCAGGTATTTATTACAAAAGGAGCATATAGGTAAGTGTGTGTGTGTGTTCAGGTATGACACTTGCTTAAATCTATTTATAAACATGTATTTTCCAGCAATAGATTCTTCCTCAAACTGAGCTGTAATTCAACTTTCTGAGTTGCAATTTGTTTCATTGAAGACTGGGATTGTTGGACTAAGAGATACCTTGGAATATCTCATATATATTTTATATATAGAAACCTAACTTTAGTTAAGATATCTTATAAAACAAAAGAAAAATTGTCGATAAAATTGTCGCAACCATGTTGTGCAAAAATCTCAAGTTTCTAGATTTAACGGTTTGGTTAGGTCAGATAGGTCAGATATGTAAATTATTTGTCCACCAAAAACATATTGTAAAGTTCTGCATATTTGTATATTTTAAAACTCTGTAATTACAAGAAATTTGTAGGAATATATTTTTGATACACATTAAAAACAAAACTAATTACAATGAATTCTTTGTCTACAGAGTATATTTCCCGTTTGTTCCGTCGGGCTACTTATCTGCACTTTAATAAAGTTGTTCCATAATTCAATGACAAGTGTTTGGGATCATAAATAAACTGACTATTACATTAAATCACACATGAAGTAGATTAAACAGCGCTCAGATAAATAATGATGGCATCTGGGAATACATCAATCGAGTCCCAGCAGAGGAGAAGAAAGAGGATCTAAGGGTACTGAATATGTCAAATCTTACAACTCTTGAAATAGCACAGACAATTGGATTAATGTGAACAAGGAGGAGTGTGCCCAAAAAGGAGACAAATTACGCAAAAGAAAAGCTACACGACACAACACACACTCGAAAAGTATCTCAAAGATACATGTAAACAGCGACAATAACAAGTTATGAGACAATCTGACAGACAGAAAGACAAGGAAAATAGCGCATAACAATAAAATGCAAAGAGCAACTTGGCAAATTTATATCCCGAAACTATGGCCAAAATAGAATAAAGGCAAGAGAAACTGAAGAAAGGCAGAAGAGGGGAAAACACATGTTGGCATGTTGATTGTCACGTGTATTTTCTCAGTTTCTTTTGCTTTTTTTGTACTTTTTTTGGGGGCAGCTTATCCACATTTGACAGGCAGAAGACAGTGAGCGCTAAAAGTATTTGGCAAGTGGATTTCTTGACTTGCCATTTACGACACCGTCACCGGCAACATTAGGCGCAACCTCGACACGTTCCCCGAGTTCACTTAAAGGCGTAAGACTTTTTGGAGGCTTGGAAAAAGTTTCTTAGCTAGTTGCTTAGACAAGTATGAATACGAGTATGTATAGAGAGAGAGAGAGAGAGAGAGAGAGAGTGAGACTCACACATACAACTACACTTACTTATAAAGCACTTACTTAATCCTTAGCACATTAAATGCAAGTGTGTGTGTGTAAATCTCTGACTTCATGTTCGCTAGCTTAGCTTTGATTTCTGTGTGTAACTTTCTCACTTAAATGTCGTCGCTTCGCAAAGTTGAAGCCATCACAACACTTAACTCTCAACAGAAAAAGCATAAATTTTGGGGGCTTTATACATATAGTTTTTCTTTATCTTTAATGATATGTGGGCAAATGTCGTTTGGCTTTTTAAATATTAAGCACAAATTCTTTTGACAGTCGGTAAAATAAAACCTTTTATAGGATTTTCTGTGCACTCTTAAGAGCTTAGCATTTGTTGTCCTTTTTGGTTATTGATTTTTTGACTACCCACAACAAATAAATGTCGAAATAAATTAAAGTGCAGCACAAAACCACAAAAAGAAAAGAGCCACTAAACTTTCGCTCTTCATGATCAAAACTGAGTATAAAATTTATAATGTTCAACATTCGAGTTGAGGTTTTAGTTTTAGTTTTCATTCAGTGGGGATCTATTTCTATTGTGATTGTGTATGCGGTTTCACAAGCAATTTAAGTTTGTCATATAGTGAGATAATGTTATTTGTGCCCAACCACAACAAGAAACTTAACGAAACCTTTTGGGCACAGACGGACCTATAATAAACGCACAAACAACAAGATAGGATGATGAGATGGCGAGATGGAAAATTCTTTAAATATTCAAATCTTGATTAAGCTAAATGCGCATTTGGGGCCCAACGCCAACTTAAGTACACACATTTTGCATTTGCTGTGCACATAAACTGATTCCATTGCCATATGCCCCACAAAAAGGGGACACAAATCTCTGTTTGTGTCGTTCCGTTGCTTTGAAGAAGAGTAAGGGTTAAGTTGGGCCCTTCTTATACCTTAGACCGCAAAACTTTTTGTTCTGTTTTTTGGGTGGCTAAAAAAAAAATATTTAAACAAATTTGTAGCACAATTTGAGCCGCTGTCAACCAAGTTGTCTTTTGTTTTTTGTCTAACGTCTCGAATATTCTGTTTACGCACCTCGTTTTGACCAGGTTAACTGGACTTTCCCTTTTGATTTTGGGCTTAGCTAATTGTTAAGTCTGACACCTACAGCAAAGAGTTTTCTCTGCTTTAATTAGCCGCTTACAATTAGGGTCTAATTTAGCCCACATTCGTCAAACCTAAACCCTAAAAAAAGGTTTGATCCACATGGGCAAATTCACATCTTTTTTCTTAAGAATTTCTATTTATTTTCCATTTTTCTGTCTTTTGTTTCGTTTGTGAATATTAAATGTTTATACCCGTTACCTTAAATATAAGTAAAGCGTATATTGTATTCGTTGAAATGTATGTAAATGGTATTTTATTTTTATTTGCTATTATCCTACTTAGTCGCAACAAGATCGGTCCAACAGAACGCTAGTAATGGCTGATTTAAGTTTCAAGCAATGTAAGTGCCTAAAAGTTTGCAATAAAAATATTTTATATTTATTTAAATAAGTAACGGGTATCCTATAGTCGGTAACTCGACTAGAGCTTTTCCGCTTGTTTTTTTTTGCTCCCGAAGCCTACTTAAGTTGTCATTTTGATTGCTTTTGAAGCTTTCCGAAGCCTACGCTAATTTTTCTTTTTTCTCGGTTTTACCCCCGTTTTTGATATTTGTGTCCTCCATCTATCATTTTGTCAGGCTGTCGCGGAGCGGCTAACACAATTTTCATTCAGTTTTCCTTTTACTTTTTTACGCTTTTTTCGCTGTCTCGCATATTGAGATACAGATTTGCATGTGACATTTCTGTGACTGAGGAAAATGAAAATAAGAATACGAATCTAAATCACTGACAGAGAGCCAACAAATTCTGCACGAGCTGTCCCCTCGGAATACAATTTTTTGTGTAAGCATTGAATTATTAAGTGACAGCGAAAGACTAGAAAAGTACGACGTTCCACTTTATAATTTAATTTTACTTTGGCCAATTGACAGTCAGTCAGAAAATTCTGCGCAATCATTGCAATATGCTTAGAGTCTCCGAATTATTTGGAGTGGGTAATGAAAATGTTATTAAATCCGATTTAAATTAATTATTCAATGTCATAAAAGAGCAGACTTACATTTCAAATGTAAAATCAATAAACACAATAAAAAATAAACAATAAATAAAAAAAAAACAAAGAAAGATAGAGTGAGGAATTTTCTATACTATTTTGATTGCTTTTGAAAATTGGAATATGTTTAACATGATAATCCGGATAAAAATTATATCCTCAAATAATTCCACACATCATTAACTCACAACATTATATTGAATTGAATTTTTAGTAAAACATTAATATGAATACTATTACTTGTATCATTACAGATGCCGTAATATTAATCCATGATACATGTATTTGTCAAGCTTTTAAAAATACCTGATATTGCCATTTAAAATAAACATCAATGTTATTAGTTATTGATCTTACCTGTAAAGAGAAAAACAGATATAAAAGATTAAATAAAGATTTATTATAGAAATTGTGAAGGGAATTGGAAAATTGTAAAATTCGTGTGGAATTAAATAAAAAAATTGTATTAAAAACTCTTTCGTCAAATTCGATTTTAAAGCAGGAGCTGAAGTTTAAAAACTCTTAATGTGTTTCGTGGACAGCCTTGACATGGCGAAGAAGAAGGAGAAGAGAAAAAGGAAATCACCAACTGGCAAACACCATATGCCATATACTCGTGTGTATTTTTGTAGGTCAGTTTTTCTTGCTATTTTTCTAGAATTCATTTCCTCGCATTTCCTGAAGAAAGTCGGTTTGAAATCAACGTTATGGTCTCTGGCTGAGGTACAGCTCAGATATTTTTATATCAAAGAATATGTTGCGCCTAGCTTGAGGCGTTGGCACAACAATAAACAACGATGCCTCTTGCCTCTTGCGGCGTGGCAAGCGCGACAAACAAAAAAAAAGGAACAAAAGTGATGTCAGAAATGAGCAAAGCAGTAAATGAGATTTTTAGGTCAACAAAGTCCAACTCGGGGAAACAGGCGTTGAGGCCACGCGGTTTGTGTGTCACTTGAAGCCCGAGTTCGCTTTTATATACCCATTGCTAGCAAGGAAGAAGAGTATATTGTGTTCATTACAACTGCTCTGAAGTTTATTGAAAAATTTCATTATATTCGAGTGTTTTCCAAATAAAAAAAATTCTTTACACGGTAAAAATCTAGAAACGAAAACATTTCTACTTCTTAAAATTTCTGATATCAAATTCTATGACAAACGATATTAAATAAATATAAATAAATTATTCCTAAAAAAAGGTTTGGCATTCCTACAGGAACTTCACCTAATTTCCAGTTTTCAAAATGTAACGCTTTTCTTCATGGTGATCAGTACTTTCAGATATTTTTGAAGACTTGAGCGTATGCAATACTTTTTTTACAGTTGCAGTTTAAAATTCACTAATGCAATTAATTGAATACTGGGTATCTTATAGTCCAATGCTGTCTTACTTGTTTCGCTTCTTTTCATTTACTCTTCTCTACACTTTTTCCTTTGTTGTTGTACAGCTTTTTCTTCTGCCTGAACGCTTTGATGCTGTGCTGTGCTGGCCACGTGTGTTCATTTGAGGCTCTTTTCTTGTTTAATTTTTTTTTAGCTGCTGTTACCAACTGACGCTTTATAGGCTAAATAAATACCGCAAGAAGAGGGCGAGAGGGGTGGCTCAAGGGAGCTGTGGGTTATGACCTGACTTGACACTTTTGTGCATTGCTTTTTGCCTGCCTGGCGGCATATTGCCTGGCTTTTTATACAGGTAGCAAGCTCCTTCTCTCTTTCTCTCTCTCTTTCGCCCTTTTTCACTCTGGTTGTTGTGGAACTTCAATGTGGGCGAAAGTGCATTGCATACTTATAGGCACTTATGCGTCACATTACGCAGCTGACCTCAATTTCAAGCTGTTAATAGTATTTCCAAAGCGATAGAAAGAGAGAGAGAGAGACAGAGAGAGAGAGAGAGAGAGAGAGGTAAGCCATGGATTTTGCACATCCAAAGTTGGATAATTCTCAACTATTTATATATAAACAACATGTTGACCCAAATGGAAGGCGGACAAAAGTGCGCTGCATCAAATGTTTTCATTCAATTTCGCAACTTGTCGAGTTCATTATATTTTCACATCATTACCAAGTCAGCAGCCAGCCGGGCAAACGATGTAGCTGCCAGACGTTGCCAGACATTGGCAGACGTTGTCAGACACTGTCAGACAGACAGGCCAAATCCAACAACGTTGCACGTTTTGCTATAACTATGCTAATTTTAACTCGTTTCGAAAATAACAAACTCACAACTAGCCAAAGCACAGGAATAGAAAGCGAGACAGCAAGCAGGAGCGAAAAAGACAGACAGAAGGAGGGAGAAAGGGAAAAGGGCTAAAAGGGAGAGAGAACGCTGACGAGAGATATAAGCGTAGACGACCACAGACAGACAACTAAACCAGGAGCAGGACACAGACAACATGACAACCAGACAGAGAAGCAGACACACATATACCCATACATAACTGGTCAAAATAATAGGTGCACGCTTACGAGCTTTCTTTCACGTCTCGTTAAACTTTTATATAAACATAAAGAAAAACTTCAATTCACTTTAAGTTTTCTAACCTATAGTTAGAATAGATATGTGTACTATATAGTTTGTGATGATAATAATAATATCAAAATAATATGTACAGCAATTCTACAAGGCCAAACACTCAAAGCGTATCAAACTTTTTTTAAAATTTTTATATTATTAGTAACCTTGTGCTGGTATTATCAGTGTACTTATTATTTTGACCCATCCAGCACAAATTTATGCAAAGAATTTAATGAAGATTATTCGCAACTTTCATTTTTGATTTAAATGTTTTTAAAATATAAAAATCGGCAGCTGTACATTTAAAAACAATCGAGATATTTCATAACAAATAGACACGTTACCTATGTACTTATTATTTTGAACAGTAGTGAATAAACATATACTATATCTTCATATATGATAGACGCTGCTCTGTGCAAATTTCCCATGTTGCAGGTTGTTGTCGAATATGACGATGATGATTTTTACTACCATATTTTCTGTTTTCTCTCTTTTTTGCTATCATTTATTCCTTCTACGTTGGGGTGCAAAGCTCGCTCGCACAACGTTGCGTATGCGTGATACGGCAACAGACTGCGAACTGTGTGCGGCATCAAACTCGCACTCGTAATGAATGCAATCCGAGCAGCAGCCAGTTGTCTGACTGTTGGCTAACAAGCTGCATTTGAAGTTGGTTGCAGTCATTAATGGTCACAATTATGACTGCCAACTATGTGTAGTGAGTAATCAAAAATGTCTGCTGTGTGCATATTTCGAATTCAACTCAGATAACCATAAAGGGAATTCTTGAAATACATTTTCAAGTTTTATAACATACTTTTCAGGGACAGCATATGTTGCACTCTTTTTCAACAAATTTCAAGACACTTTAATTGGTTTTATTGCTTTCATTTTATGTGTGCCATAAACTTTATTTTATAGCAATAAAAAAATAATTATCCATGAGCTTTGAATTATGATTAACCCCAAAAAAAGAAGAGAAAGCAAGTAAATTAAAGGTCATAAATAATTGGAACTAATTTCAGCAGCTGCAGACGCAGAAGCTCAAACACAGACTCGCACACACACGCAACTAATAATGGCAATGACACACTGACTACATCAGAAAGTGTCTTCTTCTCACACAAACACAAACACAGACAGACCCTAACACATGACACATAACCGCATAAAAGTAATAAACTCGGTAAAATGTTTTAGCATGACTGACGAACTGAAAGACTTACTGGGTGTGTGTGTGTGTATATTTTGTGTGTGAAGCCGGTTGTAAAGCTGGCACAAAGAAGTTGCCTTCATCTCATATTAGGATCCGCTTAAATTGCGCTATCCAGAGACATAATCCAAGCGTAAATATGTGAAACGGAAACCAAAGAATCAGAAACCCTCGCCCGCATGAACATTGTCAACGTTGCAAGAGATTTAAATAGATTTGAAAAAAATAGTTTATCAAAACAGAAGAGAAAAATCCCTTAAAAACTATGTATGCTTAAGGGTTTGTGAAAACAAAAGGCGTGGCTTTAAAAAGTAACCAACACTATTAAATACAAAGAGATTATCTCAAGATTCACACACATTTGTAGTCGCTTTGCTTTCTGAAACTAAGTTTAAATTGAAAACTAATTAAAAATATATATGAATTCTTGTTATTTCTACAAGCCGTGTAGAAGAAATAAAAAAAAATATAATTAAATAATGAATATAATTGCTGTAGGAGCTGTGTTATTATGACTAATTAAAAAAAATTAAGATTAAGGTGAAATGATAAAGATTAAAGAAAAAGCAAGTCTCAATGCTTTTAAATATTAAAATATTTACTAAGCGATTTGCTAAAATTTAAACCTTTTTGAATGAAATAAAATTCATTTTTCTATTGAATAAATATTAAACATATTTTGGGGAAAATTTTAGTTTAGAAAAATGAAATCTCTGACATTTGAAGAACACCGAAATTTCGTTTGATTTCGAAATTTTTAGAGATTTGTGGAGTTTTAATTTTTTTTTTAATGGAATGTTAATGGCAATTTTCAAATATTTTTATTGAAGTTTCAAATTGCATTCTCCACAAATAGACGATAAGCCCTGCTTTGAATTTAAAATGCCATTCCGACAAAAAAATAATAAAAAGAATATCATACAACATTTTTGGCCCAAAATATTATTGGTATGGCAACAGCGATGGGGTAAAAACCAACTAACAGTTTATTAGTATGCCGTACACACAATACATACACACACACATACATGCCATACAACGTTTTCGACACTGTTACTCGTAACATTTTGTGGCTACTCGAGAGCTCGTGGTTCTCATGCTGCTCCTGCATCCTGCTAACGTCCTTGTTGTTGTTGTTGCTCGCTGTGATGTGGTCATGTCATTGCCTCAGCATGCTGATAAAAATTTTCAACAAACTTTTGAGCTAACGACATCGCCAACATGAGAGTGGTATGTGTGTGTGCGAGTGTGTGTATAGTGTGTGTGTGCGTGTGTGTTTAACGAGTTTTTTTCTCAGCTTTCCACACGCTTTTCCGCCAATTTCGAGAGACTGCCACGCGGTGGCCATTTTGAAAAATGTCCAAACACTATTAGCTTTCCCACCCCCCACCACCCGAGGGGGGAACAAAGGGGTTAAAGGGGCGTGTTTGCTGGCTGGGGACCAGCAGCAGATACAATGGCTAAAATATTAGTTGCTACATGTTTCGTGTCATGCAGCTTTATTGTTGTTGCAGTTGCTGTTGCAGCTGTGGCATCAAAAATATTCACATATTTATTTCACACGGCATGGATGCTTTTCGAGCTGAGAACTCCGCTCCAGATGCAAAAAAATGTAATACAAATATTTAATATGAATTTATGTCGTTCCATTAGTTCGATGGACAGACAGATAAAATGACATTTGGCCAGTAATCATACACGAAAGGAGATCAAGACATATGTATGTGCATTTTGTGACAGGTTTCCTTATGTTCTTTTCTTGCCAACTGATGGAAATTGAAATTGATGAGAGTATTCTGCTATTTGCTTGATAAGATATTCCTTAGATATAAATAATTTGTAGAGAAACGGAAAATCAAAGTGGAGTCTGATTGTGAATAAAAGTTATTTAATTTAAGGGAATAAAAAAAACTATAGATAAATAATGGTTATAATTGTAGTAGTAGCTGTATTATTATGACTAATCAATTAAATAAAATAATTATAAAATTGGGATAAAAGGATAAAGATTAAAGAAAAACTGCAAGAACAACTTGTATAAAAATATTTATTTAGAGATTTGCTCAAATTAAAAACTATTTGAATTAAATAAAATAAATTTTTGAATTAATAAATTAAAAGAATTTCATTATATCGAATTTTTGTCAATGTAATTTAGTTTAATTTAAAAAAAGGCTAAGTAAAATTTTTAAATATAGATGTAAACTATTATTAACTATTATTAACTTAAACTATATATTAACTAATACTGAAAACTATTTAGTCAAGTTGTTATTTTATTTTTAATTTATTTATTTAAGAAGCAAACATTGCTGCCTCGAATTAAATTACAGATTAAATTTCCAATTACTCAAAAAGTTCAATTTCCAAGAGTTCGCGTTAAAGAAGCTCCACTGTTACTTAAATATGATCGATATATGGTTCGTATAGTTTATTGTTAGCTTTTCGCTTGCTTTTACAACTCATAAAATGGCATTTATCGTATGAACTCCCAAGTGCAATTCATTTCGATTTACAGTGCCATTGTCATTCCTCTTCAAATAGTATTCCCAAATCAATTCTAATTCATAGCGCTTGCCCAAGACTAGAGCGAGGAAGCAACAGAGAGTGAGAGAAAGACAACTCTAGAAAACTGGTCGTAAATGCCCGTTTTTCAATTTTCCACACAATCGAGCGCAACAGAGAACAACACATGGAACTATGTGCCCAACTATTTCGAGTGTCACAAATATCGAGCATGCCAAACACACACACACACACCCACAAATGTAACTCTGTGTGTGAGAAAAAACTGACTTATTCAGCGCCATAAATAAGCTGACTTTTCAACACATTAAACATAATAAATCCGAGCCGTAACAAAGACAACGAATAAACAACTTGACGCGTCTGTCAAACTGGGCGTTGAGTAATGTCAACATGGGCACAACAACAACAACAACAACAACAACAACAACAACAACAACAACAACACTACTAACAATGACAGACAAAAAAGAGATGAGACTACTGTAATGACATTTGACGTCTGAACTCGCTGAGAAGTAATCCAAAATCCACACAATATCCAATTGAGTGTGACCGTATTGTAGCTGCCAACTGAAGTTGGGGCCAAAAGCCGCAACACATTTGCTAGCATTAGAGAGTTTGCAATTACTCTCTCTCTCTCTCTATTTCTTTCTCTTTCTATCTCCTGCTCTGTATAAATGTATAAAACGATGCAATAACCATGACAACGAGTTAAACTGCAGCTTAGAGTCGTCGACGGCAACTCTTTTGCCTGCCTAACACTCAGTCATCACACATCAGTTGGTTGCCAACTGTCGCCCTGCTTGCCACGCCCCCTTTGCCAGTGCCGTCTGCCTTTAATAAACACACTCGACCGGCTTTTGACTTTGATGTAGTGTGCTCGAGAAATGTCAAGTTGTCTCACTGTTTGTTTTGCACTCCAGAGCTCGACAAAAAAAAAAAAAAAAAAATCTAACTAATAATGCTGAAGTGGCAAAAGGCTGAGCCTTAAACTCAGTCGACTCAGTGAAAGTTAAGTTAGTTTAGATAAAACGACTAAGTGAAATTGGCATTTAAATCGCTTAGACTTTCCTCTCTCATCGTGTCGGAGAAGGCAGCCCAATTTCCTGTCCACACATTGAGAGAAGTTCTAAAAAAAAGGTGAGTTCTTTTTTTTGCCCTTATGCAAAATTCAATTTAGGGAAAAATGTAATCGATGCTAAGATGTGCAAAAAAAATACAAGACACACAAAGCAAGGATAAAAAAATAAAAGAAAATATGCTTACAGATCTGTCGATTGTGCAGTGTGTGTGTGTCTAGGTGTTTAAGAGGGCGTTTGGGCGTGGCACGGCACACATGCGTCTAACCTTACATCAACATCACTTGCTTTGCCATCAAGTGCATCCAAAGAAACTTCAGTTGCATTGCCAGCAGGGTTAGTAGCAAAGGAAAACGATGAAATACCCTGTATTTAACAAATTTTGTTAAAGGGGTATGATGAAAGGGTACTACTGAATGCAGTTATATTATAACTGAGCTCACTGAGGCACACTGATAATAATTTCGAATATCAAAAGTGTCATTAAAATTTTAATTATAAAATGTTATATAATTTTTCGAATAACGTTTGCCTTGTTATGCTTAAATATTTACTTTAATTTAATTAATTAAATTTTAAATTTAATTATATGTAAATGAAAAGTTTTTTCACATTTAAGGATACGATTTAAACACAAATATAATAAATCAAAGTGGGGAATTATAGAGAGAACTATCCAATACCACAAAAAAAAAAAAACATGATGATTTCCAAGATGCATTAAAATATCACCCTTTGCAATATTTTATAGATATTCCACGATTTATTTATTTACATACACAAGTAACCTCAACTCTTGTTCAGTTGATAAATTTATTTTTACTATAAAAATATATAAATATTTCTATTGATTGATTGATTAATTCACATATGTATATAACTAACCTCAACTCTTGTTCAGGTAATAAATGCATTTTTTAAATGTATAACAATTTTTTCAAATTTCCAGTCATTTTTAAATATAACAAGTGGTCGCATTAGTCGAGTGTGATCACGTAATTGGCATATGAAGCACATCATTAGCTTCAATTGCGACTACACTTCAGGTTGCCATACAATATTTGCAGCTGAATAATGGACAGTTTTACATATTTTGTTGCTGTTTCTGTTTTTTTATTTGGCGTATACTTAATGGATGTCACGTATACGCAGACGAACCGCATACGAGTTGCGGCTTGTTGCACACTTTATGTTGGGATTGAGAGAGGAAAAAGCAGAGAATCTCATTCACTGATTGACTGTACTGACGACTGTGAGAGATATTAAGTAATTGCATGCATATGTGAACTTTTATTTTTATTTATGTAAATATGTAGCAAATTCAGAAAAAGGTTGCACAGTTCCATGATGGCTGGTGGGGCATCTATCAATGCTCGAGTTGAGAATGCAGCTACGTATACTGATTAATGAAGCTGCCATTCAAAAGCGCTAAAAGGGTTGTCTGCCACAATACCAAATTGAGCTGTTGAATACCCCCAAGAATATGTAGACCGAGCAAGAGATAGAGTGAGTAAGAGATAGACAGATAGAGTGGGATAAAAAAAAAAATAAAGGATGGTATACAAATTGGGAAAAACGCCGAACGCATTTCGTTTACCGCCGGCTGCTATCTGTAAGATACTTTTTCATCTATTTTTGCACATGGCATTTGCATACTCACTCACTGCACTCTTGTTGCCATCCCCTTGTTAACCCAGCTGCACAGTTGCAAAGTTGCACGCTGCACAGTTGCACCTGCAAAAACGCCCTGCAGTTTTTGCAGCTTGTTTGCTCCTCGCTGCCAAAGAAAATATGTCAAAAATCAGCAAAAAAAAAAAAAAAAGAAGGTAAAAAATCTCTTCTTTCGATCGCCTGCAGCTTGAGAATTTTCGTGCTACTCTCATACAAACACACAGAAGTGGCATACACACACACTCATATCCACACATACTCATATCCATACACAAATCGACCTAGTCTGTTGCGTGTTGTGTACTTTTGTTGAAGTTTGAGCAGCTCTGACGCCTTGTCAGACACCGAAACGCCTGAAAGTAGGCAAACAACTTCGTCAGCTTTCGAATCAGATTTTTGTATTTTTATTTTTCAGATTGACAAAAAAACATGAATTTGTTTGTGCCGCTTGTTGTTGTTGTTAGTTTTGCATATCAGCAATTTTTTCTTTGGGGCCAGAAGCAGACATAAAGTGAACTACTTTGCTCGACATGGATCGAATTCGAATTGCTTTTCACAATTGCAGCATGTTGAGAGATGAATTCAAGTTGAAACTAAACACGTTTTCAGATTCAGATTCAGTAAGCAAAAGATGTAAACAAAGCTGGTTATCGTTAGCGTTATTATATATCTTTGAATTTATGGAGTTATTAATATAAAGTTAAAGCCTGTTTGATATGTTCTACGAAATTTACATAAACAGAGTGACAAACTAAAGTAGGGAGAGCAAAAAAACATTTATTGCTTACTCTAAAATTAGAAAGAGCAATAGAATTAGTAATAAAATTAACATGCACCTTGGAATAAACATGAGTATGATCATTCACTGAGTAAGTATTATCATTAACACTATCATTAATAGTTTCATTAGCAACATAATAATCACTATCATTAATTTTCCCATTATTAACAATATCACAAGCTTTATTATTTTATTTATGTATTGAATTTAAATTTTAAAAGATTGCTTTATTTATTTATATCCTTGTAATATCAATAAGATATGCCTTAATTTTTATTTACTCACTTTGTAACGAAAATTTCAATTCACAATTCAGAATTCAGATTCACAAATTCATTCTTAGTTTCATTAGCAACATAATAAGCACTGTCATTATCATTCATTTTCCCATTATTATCAATCACTAACTCTATTATTTTATTTATGTACTGAATTTAATAATAAAACATATCTGAATACTTATTTACATCCTTATAATAATTTATGCTTTAATTTTTATTTACCCACTTTAAAGCTCTCACAAAAAATGCAATTTGATTTAATTGCTGGGAAATAAAGTTTCACTGGGCGACAAACAGCAACCAGAGAGCAACCAAGTTGATTAAACGAATTTGTAGCATACTTTTCAGCGCATGTCGTTGCCTCAATGGACGCTTCTCGTGTTCTCGCCTCTCGGCCTGTGAGTAATGAAGTGCTTTAAATATTAAAACCAATTTACGTGACAACATACGCGTGTTATGAAGCTTGTTACCCGCATTCTTGTTGTTATTAATTCTGTGGGAAACAGAAAAAAAGAAACGAAAGAAAAAACGGAAACAGCTGACGTATTTCCATGACTCGAGTCCTGTTTGTGCCTTGGTGTTGAACCTGGCCAGGGTCCTGGTCCTGTTCGTATTCCCAGGCTCGTGTGACCAGTAAACTTTTGCAATTAATCAAGATAGGCCAACCAGCAGCAGCAGCATGAGCAGCTGAACAACACAACTACAACGATGATGATGACAACGTCGCATTTGCATGAAGCACCAACAGCATATGGCAGACACTACCTGAAACAATCTCTCTCTTTATTGCTCTCTCTCTACCCTCTCTCCCTTTCTTTCTGTCTCTCTCTCTCTCTCTCTGACTCTCTTTCTGTGTGGGCGACAAAGATTAATAATAATAACTACGACTAGCACAGCGGTTGGTCAGCAAGTGGCATAATCATGATTTATGACATGCAATTAATAAGCGACATGGCTGGACAAGCGGCAGCAGCAGCCACAATTGAAAGCTGTTGAAAGCGTCCCCCCTCCTCTTTTGTCCCTCTCCTACCTCACCCTAATTTTAACATGCAACTGCCACAGCATCCACTCCAAACTCCAACTGCCACTACCAATAGCAATTATTATTAAAGCACGCACTTTGCTTGGCCAATTTTATTTGCTGTGGCAAGTTGTAATCATCGGGAAACAAAATTAAAATAAATACCGCAAAATTAAATATTTGAGGCACATTTTAATGCGGCTTCATCAGATAGTCGATTATATGTATATATACATAAATGTCTGTAATTGATTAAATTGCAAATTAAATGTTATTAAATTAAATCTCACGTGTGCTTAAATTATCATTTTCAGCATTAATATTACTCGGAATATTAAATGTGTGGAGTATTTTTATGATACTTTTTTTTTTCTTTTATTTGTTTTTATTTTAAAAACATAAGGTATTGGTTAATACCATAAAATAAGTAGGAATTATACTAGCAATGGCTTCTGTGGCCTTCAGCTAGATTCTTTGTTTTACAAATTTAAATATAATACAATACTTATTTTAAGATAAATAATTGAGAATTTTATTACCAAAATCAAATATCAAATTTGTAAATAATTATTAAAAAAAATAGTCAAGAAATAAATCCATTAAAGTTGTATATCTTTTTTACAATAAAAAATAATAGTGCTATACTAATTGCCATCATTTAAAGTTGTAATAATTATAATATTATAATATAAGTTGTCGATGTACTGATAAATTCTCATCAAGAGCACAATCGAATCAATCTGACAATTTACCAAGTATATTTTAGTCGAGTAGACTCATATAAACCACCCAAATTACTTTCATACCTAGGCGTTGACCCCAAAATAGCAATTATTAATAGTTGCCACTATCCTTATTGTTATCGTTATCCTTGTTGTTCTCCTTGTTGTTGCTGTTGTTGCTTTGTGTGGTGTAACACAGCTAATTAAAATAAATGGCTTTTGGCAATGCTGTGAATGTGGTTCAACTATGGTCAACCAAAGGCAAATGGTCAATGGGCCACCGAATGTTGGCCAAAATGAGTGCAAATGACGTTTCGGCTGGCCGCTTATTTCACAGTTCATTTATCGCAAAGGTTCTATTTTGAAGTAATTTTTTGGGATGTGACTCCGTATGTGGTAGAGTACTCTCTGGTTGATGTCATTACAGTGTTTGTTGTTGTTGCTTTGCAGGCAGTTTAAATAATTAGTTTGTAATGCAACTTGTTTGCCCGGGCCGTTGACCGGCAAATGCAATTATTTCAGTTTGTATACATTTTGTGCAATTTAAGCTTTTATTTGTTTACTTATTGCTACCCACATGATAAAAAATAACAACAACAGCAACAAAAGTAAACATTATAATTTAAATGCATTTCCATGAAATAAATAAATGAAACGAAACAAGTTGCAGCACTTTCATTAATTTTGTTGCCGAATCGTCTGCAGTTATGTAATTATAAAATGAACAATAGCTTAAAAGATGAAATTGAAAATACCCTGTAGAAATTTGCAACTTTTTTTACTCCTATATATATTTAAATCTTTTTTATGCACTTATTAAAGCATACCCGCCTTAGTCCATTTGTAGCTCATAGGGTATATAAAGTACGCTTGCAATTAACAAATTTATTTAAATAATTATGCACATAATTGCCCGGCAGTTGTATAATATTTTCTCTGTATTTTACCTAGCATTTTATGAGCTGCAACTCGATTCACATTGACTATTGCATTAAAAGCATGACTTTGAAAGGCAAACCAATAAATAATGCTTTTAGTATCTGTTTTAACTAATTAAATTGGCAAAAAGCATTCAGAACCGCACACAAATTAATTTTAAGCCCTCTAAAAGATTTTGTCAATTTAAAAGCATCTTTATAAAGTTATTTAAAGTCGATCAAAGGACATTGAATTTATTTATTTATGAATTTTAATATTTAAATACACTTTGTTATGACAGTTTAGATACAATCCTTTAAAAAATTTCTTTGTTGGATTCTGTAAATGAGATTTGAGTTACATTCTTACCAAATCATTTGTAAAGCTTCAATAAATAAATTTAATAATTTCTTGCAAGTCTTTGTAAATGTAACTGAAATGATTTATATTTGACTCAAGTTATTTAATTTTCGAAAGCAATTTCATACGCTTCACAGATGGACACACCTCCCACAGGGCAAAGCTGGAGCAATTCCAACTCAAACAGAGAATTTGTAATCAAGGTAAACGATATGCATATGCATAGCAAATGAATTCAAATGGGGAGGATAATATGTTAACTGATAAAGACAGATAAGTAGAGGTTGACATAGAGTTGAGTTGAGTTCAGTTGAGGTACAGGTCAGAGCCGTGCACAATTAGAACTTGGCGAGTCATCATTAACCTGAGCAGAGTACACATATCAGGGGCATATGGAGTTTTCCGTAGGCGTAAATGGAGTAGAAGAGGGAGGAATGGAGTTTTGAGGCATCGCCTGACATTTCCGTTTCCGCCCTGCGGGCGTGCTAAATTGTACAAAATTAGTTCTCTGATTTATTTTGCATATCAAATTTTGAGCACACACACAGGCAGAGGCAAAGTCAAATCAAATTTCATATTGCAAGTGAGTGAGATGTAAAAAGAGAAAGAGTAGTAGCTGCTAGTCAGGACATGATAGCCTCACTGATTAGCTACGTTTGGGAATTTTCGTGACTTGTCGCTTCATTACTTCTCCCAAACTGCTGTCAGAGCGATACCCAAGTTTTATGGCCTTTACACACACCCACACACACACTCAATTCTCTGGTTCATTATCATGAATGAGCTTCACTGGAAACTACACATAAAATGTCGCAAATTTGATTAAAATTTCAATTTTGCTTCCTGCGCTTTATCTGCCGATTAGCATTGAAATTAGTTACCCGCCCTAAAAAATGACTTTCTAGTTTATTAATATTAATTGCCAATGTTCGGCTTCAGTCATTTTCTCAATATTAATGGCTGCTTCTTCTTCTTCTTGGACGTCACAGTTTTGAAGTTGTTCTTTTGAACGTGCTTGGTAAATGTTTAACTTTCTGGGTCATTAACTGATTTGATGGCTTTTGCCACATTATGCAATTGAGCGTAATATGCGGGTGGACACGATAAGCTGGCCAGCGTAGGACAGTGTTAAATGGAAAGGACATCAACGTCCGAAGGCTGACCCAATCATTAGTTTGATAAAATACTTGAGAGACAATCAAGCTGGAGGCATATGGGGATGGAAATTCAACGGGGTTGGGATCTTAAAGGAGTTTACTAGCACAGAAGGTTTAATTATTTTTTTGTTGCTAAATATTTTTAATCGATTTGATGTTATTTATTTTTTATTTGATTTGAAAGTAAAATTTTTGTAAAGTATGAAATGAAACTGAGATTTACTGCGTTTGATTGATAGTATATCTGCATCTCTTTTAAGTCTGATACAACTTTCTCTGAAATATGTGACTCTGAGTATGTGCGATTTAAAACAAAAAGGGACTGTAACAAATTTAAGTCAAATATGGAAGCTTAATAGTTGTGAAATAGGCACAAAATGACCGTTAGATGAAAAGTCTATTTAGTCAGTTTGTCATATCATTTTACAGAAAACCAGGCAAATCGCAGATCTTTCTATATATTAAATGGGCATACAATATAGACTTCATTATTTATTAACTAAATTTATTATAAATTACTTTTAAACTGGCTTTTTGCTTCCTTAGCTTCTATTTCATTAAGCATTTCACGACAATTATTTGGGTTATTTAAATAAAAAAATAATTAAAATATGTGATACTTAAAGAAATTATGGTTTGGATTTTGCTAAAACATTCTATCACCAGGAGATAAATTTTTTTATTGGTGATAAAAATTGATTCATAAATTCTGGTGAAGGCTGCCATTGTTTTCGATTTCCCCGCAATGTATTTAATTTGATTTACTTTACTTATTAAATGTATTAAGCTCTAAATTAAGGTTTCTACTCACTTTACTCTGGATTACTTTTGAAAACCAAAAGAGTCTTCTACTTACATATTTACTAGATTAGAGTCTCAGACAAAAATAAAGACATACCTGCAAAGAGAATAAATTAAATAAATTTTTCATTAATGTCTCAAAGTGGTAGACTGGTAATTAAATGAAACATTTGAGACGGGTTTGGGGGGAACAACACCAGCTGCCTTTGCACTGACTAAAATTAAAATTGAAACTCTCCCTTTGCTCTTCGCTCACCTGACTCAAGCGATCTTGACTATCGATGATATCGATAAACAAGCGCATGCGATCATCGAGTATCTGGAAGCCATTCCGAGGCAGCAGCAGAAGATTCTGAACCGCATCTCGGATGCTGCCCGGAGTTGTGCTGCAGGAGCTGCTGTCGTCGCTGTTGAAGCCATTTTGCAATTGTTGCTGATGCAATTGTTGTTGATGCAGTTGCTGCTGATGCTGCTGTTGTTGTTGTTGCTGCTGCTGCTGCTGTTGCTGTTGCTGTAGCTTTAGCTGCAGCGAATGTTGTCGCAATGCCTCGGAGCATTTGCGCAAATAATCATAGGAACCTTTTGATTTGTACTTATCGGCCATGGCATGAAAGCTATCCAATATCTCATTAAAATCCGTCATCAAGGGGGCGGTTGAGGGCGTGGTCGTTGCACTCGACGGCGTTGTCACCGTGAGTGCCAATGAACCCAACGAACTATTCGATTCACTCATGACCATCTGCTGTTGTGGTGAACTCGTAATCACTCGAAGTTCTGTGGTCAGCGAATTGTTGTTGCCGTTGGCGGCCAAAGTCTTGAGACTGCCGCTGCTGGCCGAGCTGCTGACCACTTTACTCGGACTGAGTGCCTGCAAATCCTCGCTCATCAGACGCAAATTATCCGAGATCTGATGAAAACTCTCCGAGGTGACCAGCGAATGTTCTCGCTGCTCCAATTTGTTGCTGTTGCTGCCGCCGGGCAACACGCTGCTCTTGGGACGTCGTCGGGTTGGAACACCAGCAGCAGCAGACACTGTTGTTGTTGTAGGAGGAGCACTGCCCGCTGTCGCTGCAGCTACTACCCCGCCTCCAGGTGTACCGGAAGTTACGTCCGGCATTTGCAAAGGTTTCGATATAAACGAGTCCAAAGTCTGCGAATTGCTCATTTTGGGTTTGTCCGCATTTTCAGGTATTTTATTGGCGCGTATTGCATCCAGAAATTGACGCAGTTGATCCGAAGGTGTCGGTGGTGGCGGCGGTTCCTCTGCCAACGGCTTGACAACTGGAACAGCAACAACTTCGCTACTCCGCTTGAGTGTGCATGTTGCTGTTGTTGTTGTTGGCTTGAGCACATCGTCGGGCATATGTTGCTGATACTCCTGTCGCATGCTGCTCCTTATGTTGTCGAGGAACAAACGCAGCTGATTCGAGGGCGTCTGCACTTCACCAGCTCCGGACAGTGAGGCCAACGATTTGCTAACAATTTCGGGCGAGATCATGTTGGGCTGAAAGTTGTTGTTGTTGTTGCTGTTATTACCACTACTCCCGTTGCTGTTGGGCGTCAACAAATTGAGATTCGTTTGCGATTGCTTGGCCAACTGCTGCTGACGCTTCAGCTCGGACAGCAACTTGGCCTGCTCGGAATACTTGCGCACACTTTCTGTAATCGTTCGCAGCTGCTCGGAATAAGCTCGCAACTGATGCTCCAGATAGGCCTGATCTGGTCCAGCTGCTGCTCCAGGTGCCGCATAGCTCAAAGGCCTCGCATCTGATTTGCCATTCTCCTGACACGACTCTTGAAAACTCAGCGAATGCCGCATGTTGCCTGTGGTTTGTTGCACATTGGATGTTGCTGCTGCTGCCTGCAACATGTTGTCCGTGCTGCTGCTTTTCTTGTGATTGCCATTGTTGTTGATGTTGATGTTGCTGTTGTTACTGTTGCCGTTGGCAAAGCGTCGCAGTGGAATTGGTGGCGCCTCCGTTGTCTGCATGCCGCCATTGTAGCGATCCAAACTTCGAGGACGTTGCACGCCATTTCCATTCAGTTGTCCATTGATTGGCGATGCCAGGGACATTTGTTGCTGCTGCTGCTGCTGTTGCATTGCTGGGCCATTGGGTCGTGGCGTGCTCTGCGAACGTCGCGGCACAGCTGGCACACCGGCAACTGTTGCTGCCGTCACAGCTGCTGCTGGCTTGCGATGCATTGGGACTGGCGGTGCCGGTTGTCCATTGGTAGGACTTTGTCTGTACTGCTGAAAAATGGCGGCATAAAGTGATTCCTTGTCGGCAGCACTTGCTGTTGTTGCTGTTGTCGTTGTGCTCACGAGACTGACGGCATTGCGCAGTTGTTGCTGTTGCCGCGACAGGTGCAACAGTCGCTGCTGCTGCTGTGCATTGTAGTCGACAAAGCCACGCCCTGTTGCACTTGTGGGCGAGTCTGCGGAGACTGTGGAGGCGGAGACAGCAATGCTATGTGGACGTTGCTTCAATCCACGCAATCGCGAAGGTTCCGCATATTCGGGCATCTCATAACCGCTCGATGTTGTTTCTGCCGTTGCTGTTGCCGTTGCTGGCGTTTTCCCGGCAACAGTTGGCGCTGCGTCTGTTGGCGACGGACTGTTGAGGAACGGATTGTTGCCCTTGAGGGCAATGGGCGTGGCAGCGCCAGGTGGCAGCATGTTGGTGAGCTGAGGCGGCGGACCAGGCGAACTCTGCAGCGACTGTTGCTGCTGCGTGCTGCCGGGGTAGAGCAGCGATTCGCTGATGTGCAGATCCAACTCATGGGCATTGGGCTTGGAGTAAATGCTGTTTGCGGCACTTGGTCGCGTTGGGGGCGTGGCAGCGGCCGGATAACCAGTTATGCGAAAGCCATTCATGTTGCCAGTTTGAAGCGGTTGCGGTTGCTGTTGTTGCTGCTGCTGCTGCTGTGGCTGTTGCTGTTGTTGCTGTTGTTGAGTGCTTCTTGAAGCTATTGTCGTTGTCATATCGTGCTGGCCGCTTTGGCTACGTGGCCATTTTGTTGTTGTTGTTGTTGCTGTTTCGTTGCGGCTTTGAGCATGGGCAATTGTTAAATCGGGCAATCAATCAGTCAGTCAATCAATCACTAATTCCTGCGCCCGTATACATCGTCTTCAACTTATCAATTCAACTGCACTACGTGGAGCAATTATTGAAATTTGTGTTCGATGTCGTTGATGCTGGTGTTTGAATTGGACGCAGTTTGCATTTAAATTTATGTCACGCCACGGGACGTATACGCAATATTTGGAGTGGTTTACGGCAATTGACACAACGTTGTGAGTCTCTTGAGCAATAAATGATGCGACTGATTTATTGATATTAATTCTACATATTATTCAAATGTTTACATTTAATCAATTATCGATATATATGGTTATATCGATTAATTTGTTGCCCAATTGTTCAATTAACATTTGATAAGTTCATTGTTGAGAAATAATCGAAAAATACTACTGTTTAATTGTATTGCTAATAGTCAACCTAACTATAAAAAAATGATTTTTTTCTCGATAAAAGATAAATCAATCGATAAACGACAATCGAAATAGCTATCGATAAATGGTATGATAATGTCAAAAGCTATCGTTATAGCGATAGCATGAGTTTTACAAATCTGCTGATCTTTTGTGTCCATTTACTTAAAAAAATCATTTTAAGCATTTGCATAAAGTATAAAGCGGAATTCTACTCATATAATGATTAATCGATTAATGTTAAGTATGGAAATTATTGAAATTAACCATAGAAATAAATAATAAACAGCGCTTCAACTTCACTCAAGTAGCGACATATACACATTTAGGAAAAAGGAGCCAAAATTCGAATTAATCGGTATATCGATAACAAAAGTGATGGCAAAGTTGACAGTTCATTAAGTTTAAGCATTTGAATGAATAATAAAAGTAATTTATTGCTCTTAATGAGAGATAAATAGCAAATATTTATGTATCGATAGCCTTAGATAACCATTTTATCTGAGTTTTCAAGTGTAAACTTTGTTTTATGATATATTAAAGTCCCAAATCTACTTACAATTGAGACAAATCAAATCAAAACTAAAGATGTCATTATTGATAAAGATGTACGAATATATTTTGGGGGCTTAAGAGTGTCAAATGGGGAATGCAGACAATCAAATGCACAATGACAAATAATCCGCCAGCAAATTGAGCAATGAAGATGCAACCTGAAGCTTAGGAAGATCAGAAATGCAAATAACAAATTGCACAAATGCACAGTCTAAGCAGATGGCAATACCTGTCCAAATATTTCGACAGGCCATAAGCTTCTCCGACTCTGTCTTTTGGCCATGGCTTTCTCTTGGATTTGGCTTTGGCATTGACTGTGCTATGCAGGCCAAGGAATTTTACCAAAATTGAGATGCCACCGGATGCAGCAAAAGTTGTCGTCTTATTTACAATATTTGCGGCGGCTTTGACAAAACTATTTATGACTGGTTGGTTGCCCTACGTGAATGTGAACGTGGACCGTAATTCTGAGGTCCTGTGGCTACGTGTCCACAGACAGGGAGACTCACACACACACGAACACACATTTGCACGCTATAGAGCATAAATATGCCACGAAGGGGCCATGGGTGACAATAGGTTAAGAGCGAGTGTCAGAGAGAAGGCTGCCAAAAGGATAAAAAGGATACAACCAGGAGATGGCAATGGTCGGTGGCTAAAATTCAGCATTAACATAAATATTTAATAAGAAATGCGCATAAATTATAAAAAAAACACAACAAAAATGCAAACTCTGTTGAAATATGAAAATAAACAAATGAGCGAAGGGGGAGGAAAAAGGGAAAATTAAACATGCCATAAGGGAAAATGCGCGAGAAGAACATGATGCAAATACACATATATACACACACACACACACACATGTATAAATGACAAAAACATGTCGCATTGAACAACAAAATTTAAAGGGAATTTGCACAGCGAGAAATGTGAAGACTCTAATAATATTTAATTAATACAAACTTTTTAGAAACAGAAGCAATAAAAAAATCTGAACTTATCTAAATAAATAATAAAAAGACTATGACTCAATGAACACTTAAATTATCTTTAATTAATACAAACAAAATATATTTGTAAAACAGAAAAAAATCTAAAATTATCGAAATAAAAAGGCAAGCATACAATTCATTTTATTGAAATAAATTAAATAAATATTAAATATTTAAATATTTTATTAAATTAAGCCATTTAGTAAATGTGCAAATTTTGAGAATTAAATATGCGCAAAATAGTTTCAAAGCCTTTTACAATTTAATTTAATTAAAGTACCTAAAAATGAATGTCTAATTTAGCACAATTATGTTTTAATAATTACAGAAATTGAAATAAATAAATAATATTTTAGTGCTTAAATAATTTAAGCAATAGATTTGAGAATTTTTTTTAAATATTTTTATGTATTGTTTAAAACATACGCACAATGTGCCCAAAAATTAAGTTCACTACAATTTAATTAAAATAAAAATGTAAGCTGATTAAAATGCAAATTAATACAAATTAAAAGTTTTAACTTTTAGATATTGGTATATAGATACATAAAATAAAATTGATAGATTGTTCTTATTATTTATAAGCCTAATTGAAGTGCTCACATATGTTATGAACAGCATTTTGGGGCTGTGTAAACGCAGTGCATTGTTGTAGAAAAAAGGAGAGAAATAGAGGAAAAAGGAGGGGGAGAAAAGAATGACAGTCATAGAATGTTGCTGTTGCACTTTGTCAGCTCGTCATGCTCAGCTGTCTGCTTGCTACGTGCTCAGCTGTCTGACAGTGTGCGTGTGTGTGTGTCGTGGTTTATGACTAGGCAGCACATACTCACCCACACACACACATACATATATATACTGGCAGAGAGTGTGTCACTGTGCTAAAGCTGAGGACAGTAATATTAGCAGCTGCTGCTGCAAAGTAACTTGTATCAACACTTTAGCACATGCACAACGAACTCAAGAGCGCCACTTGGCCAAGTGAAGAGAAAAACAAGATGAGGGGGAGAGAGACAGAGAGAGAGGGAGGTCTGCTGCACGCATACACCTGCTGACCCTTTAGAGCGTTGCTCCTAAAAGCAGACAACAACAGCACACAACACAAACTGCCAAGCTTCAGTTTGACATATTTAGGTTAGGCTTCAGCTTACAGTCTTCACTCTTCACTGATGCCCTCTTGCTCGCACTTTTACTATTGCCATCTCATTTCTCTGCAGGCTACAACTCTTTACTCTTTACTCATTAGGAATGCCGAGCTAAATGTTGGTCTGTGTATTGTGTGCCAAGATTTCGAAATGCTTTTGAATTTGCTAATGAACATAACTCAGAGCTCGCCTGCCGTGACTAACAGACAGACAGACAGACAGTCGGACTGTTGGAGAATGAGTGTGTGAGACAGACAGATTGACAGTGAGACAGAAACAGAGACAGCGATAGATTGTAAGATGCTGTAGTAAAGTTTTTGGTATTGTTTGCTTAAGTTTTAAATTAATGACAGCATATTTACTTGCGGTTGCTCAACCAAAGCAGCAGCTGCTTCTCTTCTGCTTTCCCATCCCTCATAGTTTTGGCTCCTTCCTACCCTGCATACCCACTGACCAACTCTTCAAAATAGATTAACAAAAATTAATGTTATGCTCGGTTTGTGACTTGGGCTATAAACTCGATTCTGGTTCTGGTTTCTCACTCAGTTGTTGTTTTATCTGCAGCAGAGCGAGTTGAAATTAAATAAGATATGCTGCCACTGTCATGGTTTCTATCTGTCTCTCTCTCTTCCTAACTCTGTGTATGTGCTTGGATTTGTATGTGGCTGATGAATCTCGGCAGCTTGGAATTTGATTCAATTTGTGGCAGCGGCAACAACAGCAGCGACCATGGAGGAAAACACAGACCGCATCTTTGGGTTTGTCTTCAAATGCAAAAAGCACTGTATCCCTTCCTCCTCACACTCCTTCCCCTTGTGCCACTCTTAGGAATAGTTGTCATCGTTTCTGTGTGCCACACTATGTGGCAAGTGTCCTCGAATTGAAATGAAATGCTTGCATACAGATGTTATGTGAATATTCACAGAATATTAAAATATATACAAAATAAAATAAACAAAAACATTTATAATGGTTTTCGTTGGTTAGCGACCTTTCTAATTGTTTATAGGTGAGTTTTACACAAAGGGCTAGACCAACTTTACAGATATTTTGCACTTTTCGACTTAGAATTCTCAAGTGGTCTTGCATTTGCGTTGTTGAACGTTAATAAACTTTCATATTGACATTAAACAGATCTAGAGCTAGCTAAACTCACAAATAATTAAAATATATATATAAAAATTCCGGTTATTTACAGTTGAATTAAATTTAAAATATGAAGACTTACATTTTTTATTTTTATTTAAATATTTATTTAACTTTTTAATTTTATTTTAACGCTATAAAATTATTTGATAGTCAAAAAAATTGTATGAACTAACAGAAAACCTAGAAAAATTACTTAAACTGTAATTTCTAGCTCCTTAAATAAACTTTAACCAAAAGGTCAACAACTAAAAAGAAGTATTTACCACATAAGGTAAATCAACCTGCCGCATCATCATGCCACTCAATTAATCTAATTAAAAACATGTCGAGGATAAAGCAGAACCGAAAGGAAAAACCACACTCAATGATTTTCAATTAATGCTTAAGTCCCAACAACAAGAGGAATACGTGTAACCACTGCAGCACACCACAGCACAGACTTTGAACCACAGAACAGAAGCAACCACTGCAAAGAGGAAACTGCAAAAAGCAAATCCCGAAAGCTTAAAGTAATTTTTTAAAACAAACTATCGACTAAGGCGCCAACACACACACATACACACAAAGAGCAAACAAGGATAACAAATGAACAAAGTGTTGAAAGATGAAGACAGAGAGGCGGGAGGTGAAAGGGGGCGTGTCGTTTGTGTTGTACAACAAGCAATGGCCAAAAGAAACACTAAACAAATAGACATGATAAATTAAAAAGCAAAAGCCCCTTCTTCCTCCTTTCTTCGCCTTTCTCAGAGTGGGCGTGGCCTGCTATGGCATCTCGTCGCGCTTTGAGTCCGTGCCTCAAGTGTGCTAAGTGGCATGCCCCGCAGGCTTCACACTGGCAAAGGGTTCAGTTCAGAACACGCTTTTCCAAACCCACCACAAGAACGCAGGATAAATAACACAACGACACTGATACGACACGAAGAAGGACTGGAGAATGTAGGAAAGGGAATCAAAGAGGAGAAACGTAGGCGTAGTGCGGTTAAAGCCTTCTAGCAGGTGTTGGAGCATTTCGAAATGCGAACCATTTGCAATTTGCATAGTTTACGCTAGCATGGCTAGGGTTGTCAAAGTATCGAAAATTAAATAAATCAATGAAACCCAAAGGCAGATGATATATGACAGAAAATTCGATAAATATGCTAGTAACAAATTTACGAATTTAAATAAACTATTTATTATTTATTTATTTATTTAGAAACTATAAAGAAAATTGTAGAGATTATTCTTACTAATTTAAGCAGAGTTATTTTTTATTTTTAAGGTTACAATATATACTTTTTAAATAATAAGATTTGATTATTTAGAAAATCTCAGCAATGTTTTCAACGTACTCGTAATTTAATAAATTTAAAAAAAATTAAAAAAAAATTTAATATATTCTGGAAAATTAATAAATCTTATAATTAACAAACAAAAGTCATGTTAGGGTTACTTTTATAAATATTTTCGGCAAATTTGCCAATAGATGAAACGATTAAAAAACTAAAATACTATTTTTAGCATTTATCAATTTTGTTAAATTGTTTAAAATATAAAAATGAAATATTTTTTAAAATTCATATTAAATAATATTTTTTTTTAGTTTAACAAAATCTGTTTATGACTTTATCAATTTTATTTAATTGCTTTAAGTAATTAAATATTTTTAAAAATTAATTTTAAACTATTATTTCTTTAGTTTAACAAAATTTGTTATTATGATAGTCCTGAAATTGTGACTTTCACTTTATAAAAATCTCGTAAGGAAAATATTTGTAAAGCATTTTTTAAAATTCTATAAAATAAATAGTTTTGCAGTCGCTTGACAACCCTGCGACTGTGACAACAACATTGCAGCTGGCGTGAGTTAAGCCAATAGACATTGCCAACAGTGGCCAGGACACCTTCAACTTCAACATAGTCGACACAGTGCAAATACGCATCCAAGTGAGAAATGAAGACGAGACGAATTAGAGTTAGAGAGAGTTTGTTAGATAGAGAAAAGGCAGGGCAGCCATAGAGAGATAGTCCAGAGATTGGCACGCTTCGCTGCCGTTTTCGGTCTAACCCACAATCCAACCAACCTCAAAACGTTCCTTCCTTCTACTTCCTGCCTCGGTTTACTATCTTTACGCCTGCTAACCATGTGCCAAGCCTCAATATCAGGCAATGTGCTGTTCCCGGCCAAGAGAGGACGACATAAATCAGCTAGCGGCTGTGGAGCATGGACTGAGTTAGTCCAACAACACCAACAACAACACGAACAACAAACACTAATTGAAACGCAAGGTAGAATTAATGGCTGGGGAAATGTAGATAAAATGTTCTTGGCCGGCAAAAAAGAATTTCGAAAAAACCAAGAAAATGTTGAAGAAAAAGTAAAACTGAAACGTAACGGCACTTAAGTTGGCCAATTAAAGGCAACAGCCAACCAGCCCGGCCAACAGCAAGCAAATTGTCTGCCTGTCCAGACAGCAAAAGGGCAGATAACGGTTAAGACAAGACACCAAAGTTTCCTCCTTAGACCCTGCACAAAAAATTAGTTTTTTCTCTTTTCGTTTAGACAATTTCATTAGGGCCTAATTGAAATAACAAACGGGCCACAAATGAGCTGACACATACGCTGCGATATACATATGAAATAATTAAGAGCATATAAAGTTCGCTTAATTATAACGTATTTAAGTGTTAATTACATGTCTGATTCTTGGCCAAGTCTCAGGTGAATGACAAGACGTCAGACAACGCGTTGATTTCCCAACCAATCGATTGCAGCATTAAATAACAATTTGCTATTTTTTTTATGGGCCTAAAGGAATTTATTAGCTGTTTTCCGCTAAGAAAAAGCTTATTGGCCCAGTTTATGTTAATAATTTGCGGCATTTTCGGCTCAAACTTTTAATCTACTAAAAGCTGACAAAAGTGTGATTATACTATAGTATCAAGAATTGCCAAAGTCTTAGGTGTGTGAGAGCTTTGTTTTATGACGTGTGAGCATGACATTAAGTTCAGCTGGATGTGTTTGTGTGTGGGATATAAATTTTCCACACACAAAGAAACATATAAAATGCAGACTTCATGTCGATAGAAAGCAAATAACTTCAAGCTATTTTTTTTGCTTTTTATGTGATTAAATTTTGGTCTAATAAAATACTGATAAAATTAAATTTGTATTTTTACTCTAGCACAAAATGTCACCATTCGTCCTTCAACTAATTGAAAATATTACGTATACGACGCATTAGTCAAACTGATGACATGCTCGTTATTGCAATTAAAATGAAATTCCAATTATAATAAAAAAAATAATCATGCTCATAATAATAGCAAAAGTTAAAGGAAAGCAATTTGAATGCCGTTTGAACCCTTTATATAATTTATTTATGAGCTGCTTTTGCCCCTTTGGCTGTTTGGAACATTAAAACTCGATTACATAATAAAAAGTTCTCGGCTAAAACGTGCACGGCAAACCAAATGGCCAAAGCAGGAAAATAAAAAGGAGAAACTTTTCATCAACATTAACGCAACATTATCGACGTTATTTTTATTATTTTTACTATATTTATGCACAAATCGAAGTTTAATTGAAACGAGAGAAAGAAACAGCGTAGAAATTTTAAAAAAGTTTTTTGTGCATTTTCACGCTTTTCACACACACACACACGAAAAGTTTGTGAGAAAATAAAATCACAAAGTAATTGAATTCAACAAATCGTCGACAATGCGAACTTTGCGCAAAATTAATTCAATTCACTTACAATAATAATTTGCACAATAAAAACGGCAACAATTGAATAAACAACAACTATAGTTGCCAGCTGCATGTTTGAGCTGAACGGTAAACTTGCGCCCAGATTTAATCACACAAAATGGCTGCCAGTTACCGTTACCAGTTACTATAGACATTCCAACCTCCTTCCATCGACTACTGATATCGTTACGTGCTTTTGTTGGCTAAGCAAAAGTTTTCCCAGTCGTCGTCGTCGTCGTAAAATTAATGAATCTGTTATGCAAAATCGACAACTAGCTGCAACAGCAACACAGTAAAAACAGCAACAACAATTGATGAAGATGTCGAAGTGGTACAACAAACAATTAAGCCAACTTGGACAGCAGGTGGCAGCAGATTGAGCTGAAAAGAGCTTCTGCCTTTGTCAGCTGAACACTTGAATAACTTTTACCAAGTGCAACAACTACGCGTATTATGCATACTTAGTTAACGCTGATCAATCGAATTTGTTGACAAGCAACAGGCAACAAACAACATGAAAGCCGGGCGTAATAAAAGCGATAAGTATTGCAAACTACTTTACAGTAAATTCTGCAACAAAGATAACAACAATGTAGAAAATGCGGAATTAAGATTTTCGCAAGAAAATTATGGAAAAAATTAAAGTATCTTCAGTCTTTACTTATTTTAAGAACTGTAAAATCTAAGGTAAATAAGTTTAAGAAATTAATATTCTTAAGTGTAAAGTAGCCAAGTTCTTTAGGCTGGATACTAGGATTAAATAGTAAGTTCTTTAATGGTATTTATAATTAAATTAAGATGATTATCAAGAAGCTGATTGATGAATATTTTACACCTAAAAAATCATTTGAGCAAACTATCAACAATCACAGATTCTGAGACTTTCCTTTAAAAAGAAAAGTGAAAATGTATATTATAACAGATGAAACAACTGTAATATTGATGAATATTTATTTAAAAAAATTATTCAAGTAAACTAGCAACAGCAACAGATTCAGAGGTGAAATAAGTGAAAATTTAAAATTATTTTCTCGCGTAAAAACAAACTATTTAAATAGTGGTTTTTATCTGTAGCGCAAATGCCACTCAAATGACAACTTCAAGTAGCAAACGTTGCGTATACGCAATCTGTGCGCTCAACTTAAGCCAAACACTATACACAGCTAATACCAAGACCAAGACTTGACTTGCTACAAATGACCATTACACCATGTACAAGACAGCGCAGCACAAAGCAAACATTGTATATGCCGTAAACGTTGCGTATACGCAATATCAGTCGCGAGAAAAAATATATACATGATAGGTTCTTTTGCATTTATTTTCTCTTGCCAAATACTCGCCGCAGGCGAACTTCGGGCCACATTCTGTGTACAACACAAGCTGCCCCGCAGGCAGCTACACTTTATTTTTTTATGTGCACAAGTACACAGCAAAAAAATTATATCATTCTAAAATTCAAGCTTAAAAATTCTTGATTTAAGCAAGTATTTTTATACCCGTTTTTTCTTTATAAATAATAATACTTATTTTTTGCTAATTAACGTTAGCAATAATAATTAGTTATTAATCTTTTAGGTTGCAACAAGATCGGCCAAACAGCACGGTAGTAATGACTGAATTAAGTTTTTAAGCAGTCTATGTGCCTAAAGGTATGCAATAAAAAATATTTTTTTGTATTTTTAAATAAGCAACGGGTATCTTATAGTCGGGAACTCGACTATAGTCATATCCGTTTTTTTTAAATTATGTATTCAGGATATTATTGCTAAATTAACACAATATGCGTATAAAATAGCAACCACTCAGCAATAAAATAGTTTAAAAAAATCCAAAGCATTTGATTTTACTGAAATTATACCTATAGAGCCCCGATAATCTTTAATTTCTTGCGGAGAAGTAATTTAAAAAATCGTACTTTAATCAAGAAGTTGGCACTCGGTTTACGAAAATCCGGGATGGCCGATGACATTGCTTGGATTGATTTTATCTAGGAATTCTGAATATTTTTTTGCTGTGTACATGCTGTATATGTATGTGGTAGAAACGCCTTGTACTTGTACTTGTACAACACTTAAATCCCAATTCGTTGCCGGAATCACAGCGCAGTGACCCAGACAAAGTAAGAAAGAAAGGCAGAGAAAAGGGAGTGAGAGAAAGGAAGGGAAGACACTTACTTAGCATGCATGTATGGATATTTTATTGATACACAATTCTGTGTGTGTGTATATTTGTGTGTCTGTGTGTGCCACTGGGCGGTTCTTGGCTCTTGGGCTGTTGGCCATGTTTGTTGTGCCGGCTGGAAAAATGTGTGCGTGGCTTTTAATGCGTTTTTCAAGTGAGGTTTTTGGGCTCGTTGCCTCGTCTGCTTTTCTGCCCTTCCCATCATGCAGCAAGACATTTTTGCTGCTATTTTTTCTACTTATTTCCCTATATGTGTGCCCATTGAATGGCCATGGGCCAGACAAACGCCAAATGGCCTAAAGGACGGAACCAAGTCATATGGAAATCCCTTTGAGTTTGCAACGTTTTTCTTCTTGGCTTACACATTTTCACACTTGTGCGACCATTTGGCATACCCAACAAATGGACTACAAAGAGAGCATATTAGTTTTGTGACTAAAAATGTAACAAGTTTTGTTGAAAAACAAAATAATTTTTATAAAAGTAGTAGGAGAAAAGAATTAGTTGAATTGATAAATAAATTATTTTATTCAAATAATTAGGGTATTTGACAATCGACTATTGCTACTCCACTCTCTATTTTGGTTTTTGTTTCATTTTGTGCGTCAAGCGATTCATTCATCTTCTTTGGCGTGGATTTCACTACCCGGTAACAATCAATAAAATTCAAGTTGCCTTTTTTTTTTTGCGCCTCCCCAACACACAAAAGTCATGCCAGCTGCCGACACAATATCAAGAGGGTTTGGGCTTCGAATCCTTCGACTTTATATTGAATGTCAGGGTTTTTGCAAATGCCGCCTGATTAATGACGCAATAATTGTTGCCACACGCTTCAGACTCTAAAAGCACAAAAAATCAGAATGGAAAGCGGAAAAGCTAAACTTGGTTCTGGCTGTTTAAGTTTTTGTCTTAGTCCGAAAAAAACAAAGTGTTAAAAAATTGACTTTTGGTCGTCGTTTGGTTCTTGGCCATTTGATAGGATTATTATCGTGTTAGCCACGCCATTTTGAGCCACTTGATTTTGTGGCTAAAGAGCGTTTCGCGTTACGTTCAATTTAGCAAATTGCTCAAATGGAAATGTTCAGCTAACTCTTCTTGGCTCAGTTTCAAACTTAACGAGGCTTAAGAATCTCCCATTTAACTCTAATTTTTACCACTTTTCATGGCTCTCACTGATGATGATTTATTTGACAAATTACGCGTTTGCTTTTCAATTGTTTGCTTAATTTCTGATATGCTTTACATAATGTTTTATTAATTATTTTAAATGTTTGAAAGCATTAAAGTTAATCAGGAGTTTAAGCAATAAATTAAATGAGACAAGCGGGAATGTCTATAATCGAATTCCCGACAGTAGGATACCCGGTAATAGTAGTTTATGTTAATTACCGAACAAGTTACTCTGACAGACGGACGGGCGGTCAGAAGGACATTTCTATATCGACTCGGCTGTTGATGCTGATATATATGCTTCATTCTCACTGTGTCATACATTGCAATGAATTTTTTAAGTAACGGGTATATATGTATATGCCAAAAGAAATATCATATAAAAGCTAATAAATCATCATCAAATATGTATATAATTCCAACATCCAACTGAGCTGCATCTTTAGTCATTAGCCAAAGGGCTTATGCGTCGTGTAAATCCCTTGGAGAAACAGATATATATCCTCAAACACACACACACACACTTTCGTGGCACAACAAATAATAGTAGGATGCGTAAACAAAGCATAATTAACAAAAAGAAAAGCGGAAAAGCGTTGGAAATTATGCAAAAACGCGGCAAATAAAGTACAAATTTATGTTGTAGAACTGTGCCAAAAGGATACCAAAGGATTCAGGACTCTGGATTCAGGATGAGTTGGTTGCCAGGCGCGTTGCTAATTTGCTAAGCTCGCTTAGAGCCGCTTTTCCATTGCCATTCGACGCCATTGGAGACGGCCCCGGAGAAGGAAGCTTTTGCGGCATTATCATTAGAATTTAAATTACCTTTTGCTGCCGTTGGAGGCACACGGCAAAATGTGGAAGGTAAACGTAAATAATTTGTGGCGCCACAGCGCTTGGCATATTTTTTATGAGCTTATGCACCCTTTTTTTCCCTCCTCCTTCTTTCTCACGTCATATTTTTCTTGATGTTGTTAGCTGGCCCGGAGGCCCTTAATTTAAGCACCTTTCTCTAAGCTCTCTTATCTAGCTGCATATTTAATTAACCGCAATGCCCGAGCATAAAAAAAATCAAAAGTGAAAAGTGAAAAGAAAACAGCAAACTGAAAATCAAGAATTTGGAGAATTCAAAGAACTCGGAAAATGTGCTGTTAACTGGGCCAACAAAAAATCAACTCAAAAGTTTTGAAAATGTTGCAACATTTTCATGACAGATTTACCAAGAAGGGAATTTTGAACTTTCCAACTCATTTTCTACACTTTTATCTTATTTAACTTTTATTATCTGTGGCGCTGTGCGCTTGATAAGCTTTATCTTTATCTGACATGTGTATGGTTAGTCTTTTGATGTTGTTGTTGTTGTCGCAGTTGTTTCTCAACTTGTTATTGTTATTATCATTCTTGTTGTTCTTGTTGTTGCTGCTGCTGTTGGCATTTTCAAATAGTTGTGAACTTTATCGCAGTAACAAACGGGCAAATAAACAAACAAACAGACAGACAGACAAATCAACAGAGCGAGAGTGAGGACAACATGGCTGATACCGCAGTTTTGTGGCTGCCACTCCCCCAACGCCCACGCCCATTATAGTGACGCCATTGCCACATGTCGCTTATAATTTGCTGTAACTTTTGCGTGTATGTTAACTGACATTTTGGCTTCTGTGTGGTTTTTATGCGATGCTTTTGACAAAACTACAAAACATATGTACAAACAGTGCTTTATGGTGCATTAAATACCCTGTAATAAAAGCACAAGTGCGAGGGATATGCAGAACTAGAGATGCTTTAGCTAAATATATAAACATTCCAACATTTTAATTTAAAATTTAACAGAATCAACTACTTTTATACTCGTACAAAAATAAATGATAAGATTTAATAAAATCTATTTTTTTATATTAAAATATTTATAAAATATTTAAAAAACTATTAATACTTTTAAAACTTGAAAACACACCTCTTAATTTGAGTGGTGTGAGTTTATATTGAATATAAAATTATTTTTAGTAATTATTCAATTACTATTTACAGGGTATACATCAGGAGTATATATCTATCAAGTTGTCTCTTCAGTTTTGTTGATTAGCGCTCGAAACATGAAAACTGTTTCACATTTATGTTATATTTTTATAGCATTTGTTTATGTCTCGACGATGACATTGAAAAATACACATGCTATATCTCTACATATATAGTATTTATCATTCTCCTCTGACTTGCAATCAGTCAAGATTATATTTACTATATGTGTTTACAATATTTTTTTGGCTCATTCTTTGATTGACATTCGTCTGTCTTTCGCCGAAAAAAAATATCATATATACTCGGAATTCATCTCTTTGCTTGCTCTCTTTTTTTCGATTTATCTTTTCGTGTGTTTTCCATTTTTCAATTACATTGACATTGTGCCCCGACATTTTGGCAATTGTGAATTGTGTCGAACAGTGGCGAATTTTCAGTTTTCAACTTTTCAGCTTTCAGTTTTCAGTCTTGACGTGTTTTCATTGCAACTGTCGAACAAATTTCCTTGATTTATTGTTATATATTCCACAGAGTTCAAATGCAAATTTACTAACGAGTTTTCCATTTATAGAAGTTCGATTTCTGATGTTTCAAGTTCACTTTGTTTGAACAGCAAAATCGATACTTAATTACAGATAAACTGCTTTGTAAGGCTTAACGCTTTAATGCGATTTAGACGAAGAACATTCTTAGAAAATGTTTAAGTACTTTTAAAATGCACATACATAATTCTCTTACATTTGCAACAAAGAGTTGCAAGGAAAACATGCTATGATACGAGCACTTTGTGGTCTGCAAAAGAAAAGAATATACCATAGAAAAGAAAAGCATTTATTTGGCAAGACGACGTCTGAATACTCTTGCTTATTGCAGAAATGAAATTTAAATTATTTGATTTTGAAATTTAACTGTTTTTTGGGCCAGTTTGTTGAATGTTTTTGAGTGTTTATTTTTATTTTATTTTATTTTTAAATGCTGTATTCAAAATGAAATATATTTATGAAGACCGAATACTCTTGCTTTATATTTAATTGTTATAAAGTAAAATAAGCAGAAACTTTGTCTTTTAGAAGAAATACAAAAACTAAAATACCAGAAACGGTTAGAGTATGAAAAGATAGAAAACAGAATAAATAATAATACGAGTATCTCTTTTGTCTGTTGTTGCTGCGTGTTGATAACATGCGAAAATGTAGTTAACATTGCAAAATAGTAACGAATGAAGTGGAAGTGGAGCAGCAGCAAAATGAAAAAAGAAAGAAAAAAGGGAAAATAAAAACAGAAAAACAGAAACAGAGACAGAAACAACAAGAACGACTCACATACGAGTTGTAAAGAAAAGCGAGTGCGCAGAAAAGTATGCAGCAATAACTGCAACAGCAGCTAAACAATTGCAATGGCTGCCAGACTCTGACTGTCTGTCTGTCTGTGTGTGTGTGTGTGTGTGTCTGCATTTCAAACTGCATAAAGTTCGCATTTAATTTCGTTGCATTTATACACAAAATATAAAAAGCAAAAAAAGAGAGAAGAAAAAAAACGTGTGTCGTTTTTCACAAATATCTTGCGTTGTTTTTGCACTTGTTTTGACGTTGTTGCAGTTGTTGTTGTTCCTGTGTTCTTACCATTGTTGTTGTTATTTTTATCGCATGTTTGGCCGCGAGTTACCATTGCAAATGAAGAAGCACAAATACAAACTGCCAACTTCAACACCAACAAACAGAGAAACAAACATTCAGCAACATTTTGTCTGTGGAGCGTCTGCAGCTCTAGTGCTATCTCTATCTAACATAACAAGTGGTATCTCTCTCTGGCAGAATAGAGAAGGCAGGGAGAGATCACAGTTAAATAAAAATATTCAGCAACCGGTTGCAATGAAGCTGCAACGGAAACCATACAGGAGACTAAGGGCCACAGAAAAAATACTCTCAGTGTGGAAATCTAGGGGAAAAAACAGAATGGGAGGAAAAGGAGCAGGAGGAGGAAAAAGAGGAGGGGTTTTTGGCTCTGTCGCATTGCAAATGTGTCTGGGTAAAGTGCCACGTTAAAGCAATTATAGTCAAAGTGAAGATGTAATCTTTATTTGCACTGCACTTGTATGTGGTTTATGTCTAGATGAAAATGACAAATAACTTCATCTTTCGCTGATATACGACTTCAAATGCAACTACGACTACGACTAACTCCTGAATTCTTTTCTACAATTTCTCTGCACTCGCTTAGTTGATAGTCACAGAAAGTTGCCATCAGATAGTAGATAGAAACATGCCACAGTTTACTCTTCTTTTAATATAATATTTTGTAATTGTGGTATAAAAGCAGGGAAAGTGTAAGAATCGGCAATGCTGACTAAGAGATACTCTGCACTCAACTCAGAATTTATTTTGCACATATCAAATCTTTAAGCCTTTGTGAAAAACGTCAAAATGTTTTCAAAATATTATCAAACATTTTTTCTTTTTATAAAAATTTGATTTTTACGTCATTGAAAATGTAACAAAATTCCAAAAGTCTACACAAATAATTTAATAATGTTTTCGATTGCTAATTCAGGCATTTTGTCAAACAAATGAGAGCAGAAGAAATAGTACGGCAACCGGATAGACATACAAGCAGCAGTTCACAGGGCAATCAACCAGATGAAGACAGAAACGAAGAAGAACCAGTAGAGCAAAATGCAGTTCGATTCAGTTTACAGGATTCCGTAAGAGAAGCCAGTGTGGCGTCCGAAAATTCAGAGTCAATGGAAAGACGGCATAATAATTGCGTACCCAGATGGAAGAAATTATTGACTTTGTTTACTTTTTGTTGTTTGTTTGTTATATTTTTTATTCTCATACTATTTGCAGTGTCAAATAGCTGAGAATCTGAGAAAGTGATTGAAATGAAGTTGAGGTTTTTTGATTTCTAATTGGGAGTTCACAACAAGAGGCAGACATATTTCTCCCTATGTCCGTTTTTCTCTGTCCACTTTGCTTTGTTCTTGTCATAATTTGCGTGTCCTGTGAACAGTTCAAACTGTCTGATGACGGTGCTTAAAAATGCGATACACTTTTTTTTATGCACTTGCAGAGGGTATAAAGATTTTGTAACTATGCATATTTTTGAAACTGGTTGGATCGGATCACTACATCTTACAGCTGATATAGTAAAAATCAACATTAAATAAAAATTCACCATGAATAACTTCTAATTTGAAGATATGTATCTCAATGAACCTTACAGACTATACATTTGATGTTGTCTTTTATGGACTAAGATCTTGAACAAAGTTGTCCAATATTGTAATAGTAATTCATATCGCATTGTAACATATGGATGCCATTAGAAATATCGAGTTAAAATTAAACATTATCATGAATAACAACTTTGTTGCCAGCAAAGTTTTATTTGCTAAGATCTTGAACAAAGTTGTCCAATATTAGTAATTCATTTCATATTGTATCATACGGATGCCATAGGAAATATTGATATAAAATTAAACTTGATTTTGAATAACTTTGTTGATTTTGGAGATATCTCAATAAATCTTACAGATTATACAATTGTTGTTCTTTTTTTACGTACTCATTAAATTAACGCTAATTAAATAAAATCCTCTTCATTGTATGGCTGCCAAAGGAACTATTGTTCGAAAATCAAGTTATTGTATGAAAATCTATCTTGTTTTCTGAGATATCTTAATTTTTCTCAGTTTATTTCGCCATGTCTTTTACAAAGTTGTCTAATATTAAATTACTATATCAGACAGTTGTCATGGATGAGATCAGTTAAAAAATAATTTATTAATTAATCTGCAGAGTATCAAATCAACGGCATGTTGAAGACAACCTTCCACTCCTGTTTTTGGTCATTCTGTGCTATCGTCATTGTCCTCGCCGCATTCTGGCCGCTGACTGTTGCCCACTGACTGACAAGAGGCACTTGATGCTAACATAGTTACTGTTGTCGCTGTTGCCGCCAGTTGACCTGCAGAATCCTCTTCAAACTAACCAGCGACACACACACACACAACGACACACAGTGAATTTTGTGGCTTTGATGGCCATTGCCATTGCATCCTGGTTCAAGTCGAGTGGTTCAGCCGTTCCGTTCCGTTCGTCAAGTGCTCCACTAACCACTCCTCTCCTCTCCTCTCCTCACAGTCTCTTCATGTTTTTGTTTCTATGTAAAGTTTTTCTAGCATTCGCTACGCTTTGCATTTTCACAGTTTTCCGCGTTTTCTCTTTCCTCTCTTTCTCATTCGCTTTGTTTGTGTAGTTTTTTTTGGGCCACGCTTTGCGCGGAAATGTAAATTAATTGGTTTAACAAAGTGCACTTGAATTGTTGCTGCGGGTTGTTGTTTTGCTTTTCTTTATGTTTTTTTTATTATTATTATTGCTATTTTGGGTCTGGGGCATTCATAAAACAACCCCAAGAAAACTACTATATTTATAGAGAGAGAGAGAGAGAGAGAGAGAGAGAGAGAGAGAGAGAGAGAGTGAAAGGGGGAGAGAGAGTTAAAAGAAGCATCTCCCGATTGACTCTTTGACTTGCCCACCATAAATTCTAATAAAAATTTGTAGAAAAGGGGGAAGCACTTTAAGATAAGTTAAAGGAAAACCATTAAAAGAAAATAAATTAGATACAAAATTTAAATTAAATAACAATTTTAAACTTTTTAGCAAATTTAAAGGTTCATATTTCATTAAATTACCCAAAAACAGGTTTTATTAACATCTAATAAGAATAATTATAAAAAACAATGAAAATTAAAAAAACATTTTCTAATGGATAATTAATTTAAAAGAATTAAGTTTATTTACTATAGTTTGAATAAACTTCTTTAAATTCTAAATAATGGTTCAAAGAGAACTTTAAGAAAACTTTATGGAAAAACAATTTAGCAACAATTCTAAAATTTCGTTCTAATTGATTTTGTAATGGATTTTTTTTGCAAAAAGTCTTCAATAAACAGACTAACTTTAAATATTTTATCATTAGTTCATAAAAGCTTTATTTCTAAGCCTAATTTGATAGTGAAGTTGTAACCCTTTTCGGACTAAATTTAATGTGAATACCTTTAAATCATTTACATTTTAGATCCCAAATAAATTTCGAATAAACACCCACTTAATTTATTGCTATTTCGAGCTAAACCTTAATTGACTGAGATTTTAAAATAACTTTCGACTAGCCGCAGCACCTTAAAGATATCTAAAAATCTCAGTCAAGCGTTATAATTTTGAACTAAACAGACAATTAATACTAAAGTGGCATTAACTCTGATAAACAACAAACTGACCAAACGAAAAAAAAAAAAATAGGAAACGAGTGAGAAACATGGAACAACTCCAAATCAAACGACTTTGAGGAACCCACGCAGATGAAAACAGCTGAAACAGACAGACAACCGGGCAGACAATATCTCAAGTGCTTCTAAGTCGCCGTCAACACAAATAACAACAACTTGAGCAACAGCAGCTTGAGCAACAACAACAACTTAGGCAACAACTATGACAACTTTGAAGCCTACGCACAATTTGTGTTTCTTTGTTTATGTCTACACTTTTAAAGGGTATTATAAACTATGCTGTACAGCCTGTTACTCCAAAGACAAGACAGATGACAACAAATCTTAGTAATTGTCAGCTTACTAAGATTACAGGGTATACAAGTTCAAGCTGAAGTTAATAATTTCGAACAAGTAATGCAGTCTAGATTTATAAGAACCACCTAAATGTAGTCTATATATAAATAATAGATAATATTTGTAATAATTGGGAAATAGTTGCATGTGTCACCCATATACTACTATAACTGTTTTGGAGGAATGTGCTTAAGTAGCCGGTAAGATACTTGACATTATATGGAACCAATTGGAAAATTTATAAACATAATATGGCATGCTTCTTGTTGATAAAGAAAGCATTCTTAGAGTTGTTGCCAACAGTTGAAAAGACACAAATCAATCATCTTACTGGAAAGGGATAAGTATACCCTCTAATTACTTTATACTAGCTCAAACCAAACGTGCTTAAAAATACCTTACTCATCAGCTGCCACATTTCACTATTCTGATCATTAAAGCGTTTTTAACAGGGTATTTTCCTGATTAGAATCCCAATGTAAGCGTAAATTGACTTCGACGCGTTTGTTTAGTTTTGTGTTTCTTTTATGTTAAGTCTTTTTGGTTTGCTTTGTTTGTGAACTTGTTTTGGTTACTTGTTGCTTTCTGTGTCTGTCGCCGCCACCGCCGACGCCACAAGCGTCAACAGGTAAACGTAAACATGCCCCACACACACACACACACACACACACACACACACACACAAGCACACTTGACCAGCTGGCAGAGACAACAAGACTCCAATAAGAGGCTAAGAAGAAAACGCATGTTTGACATTTGTTATTGACCAAATGCGGCAAGTCGTTGGCTGGTAGCTTGCCCCACCTCCCAAAGGGCCGTGCATATTTTCTAGTCTTAATGCGCGCCAATGAGTAAAAAACTTGCAACATGAAAAGTTGTTTTCAAAAGTGCGGAAAACTCTTTATGAATGAAATTGGGACTCAAGACTGTGTGTAAAGTTTGTCTTGTCGTTTGATAAATAATCCGCATTCAGTGCGATGCTTAATCATGTTACGCTCTATTTGGGTTAGAATCGAAAACTTATCTATCAACATGATCATCAACATCATAATCATTAACATTAACATCAGTCAGAGTGATCGATCAATGAGGTTGCCTCTTCTAATAGAAATTAAGTGTTCTGTGCCTTGCTACTGTTTAAACATTTGATTGTTTTGATTTTTGAAGGTTTTCTGATTTGTGTTCTTATATTTTGAAGAGCATGAAAATAATTATGTTTTGGTTGAAGTTATCTTTAAGTGCTTCATCAATTTTAACTTCAAGATAACTAAATTGATTAAGGAACCAAGTTTATAAAAATAAACTAAGCATTGAAATGTCTTCAAACTAAAAAAAAATCGACCAGTAAAGTGAATACAGCTATACAAAAGCACAGCATTGGCCAAAGAATTAATTTCCAGAAAATATTGCTATTATATTATAAATATATTTATGTTTCAGGCTTTAGGAGTTAAATACTATATCTCAAATAATCTCTCCAAAAATATTTGTCAAGATTAAATGTATTTTATTTCACAAACACTTCACTATAGAATTTATCGAGTTGTTACATATATAAATATATTAAAAATGGGAATTTTAAAACCTTAAAAACAAAACATTTGTTTCATAAATCAACTAATTCTTTGATCTATGATTCCTGTTTTATCTGTATGTATCCGGATCTGGCTTATTTTGAATTACAAGAATACGACTTTGAATGAACTTGTATCAAATGTTATTTAGAAGAAAAGGCAGTTTATTACAGAAACTAATCGACAATTGATTAAATTTTTTTTTTACATATTGTTTAGTACTTAAATTAATTAATATTCAAATACTGCTCATTACGATACACAAACACTTGTCAATTGCCTAATTTTGAGTGTCAACCGAAATGCATGCCACAAAATGTCAATTTAATTATGCACTATTTAAATGAACGGCAATGAGAACTTAAATTCCGTTTGAATGCAGCACTTGGAATAAAGCCAATTACAATGGAGCCTTAAACAACATTACTTTTATTTATTTACACATCTATGATTGTATTGTGTTCCACTTTATATTTTACAAGATTAAATTAAATTGCATGGCATTGTTGTTGTTTTACGGCACACAAAAAATGTTGAATGTTGAATGTTGCACACACATTTCAATTTCAATTTCACTTAGTAAGCTGCAAGTTGCAAGGAGGCCAGAGAACTGTGTGCATAATTAATGCACATTTCACTTCAAAATGCTCACACGCACATGAACACACACATATTTGCGGAAGAGTTAAAATGGCGGCGGTGTTTTAAGCAAAGATTTGCGATTAATTGTTGCATGGTGAATCCAATTTACATATATGTAATTGCAGCCCGCATACATACATATGTGTGTGTGTGTGTGTGCAATTGCACGCCTCGATGTATGCAACATTTATTAAACTTGCAATTTATTTTTGTGCATTTTACCGATTTAATCCGTATTTATTGCGACACAATTACTTATTCGTTATAATTTCAAAATATTTTTAACATTTGCATAATCAGTTAATTTTTAAATTAATATTTAGTATTTTATTTAGATGGCGGTTAAACAAATCTGCGCTTTTTCGACCGTAATCAACGCGCGTCCGGGCGCATCTCAGAACACGAACTAAATAAACGACGAAAACCAACGGCAAATGCGAACCAGCTGCCGAAGCAGTGACGCCAACGCCACAGCATCCAGCAGCTACAACAGCGACGACGGCAGCGACGCCAGCAGCAGCAGCTGGCGAGTTATCCAAAATAGCGACACTCGCTTGGCGTCGGCAGAGACATCGGCAGCGGCAGCGGCGTGTGCCGAGATAACAAAAACAGAGAACGAAAACGAAAACAGACGCGATGAGAGAGAGCAAGGGGAAGCTCAAGTGGAGAGTTTGAGGGCTGCTCTCACATGCTCTCACTCGCTCTCTGGCTCTACACGGCAAAACAGCCGGTAAGCATAACGGTACTAGCCGGCAAAATACAAATGAAATGCAAGCGAAATTGTAGAGCAGCAAAATGATTAGCTCTAAGATACCCTGGAGATATATTTACACTCAATAAATTACATTGATATAGGGAGAGAAATATGTAATTAAATATTGCAGTAAAGAAATATTTACTTTTTAATATGCACATTAACAAAACTAAGAAGAAAATTTGCAAAAATTGTATTCTTAACATACGCAATTGGCAAAAATTGAAATATTTTAAAATGTTTATTGAAAAAACAATATAATATAATTTCCTCCTAACATACAATATTATGCAAACACAGTTAATTTACCCCATTATGGGTAAGCATGCTCAACAAAATTTGACAACAATTAATTTATCAAAGTTCTTATCAACTCGTAAGGCATTGCCAACATAGAAGTCGAATTTCAAGCTCTCAAGAGCGTGCTTTAAGCTTTTGGAGACATTGCGAAAGCGTCTATATTAGTGTTGAACTTAGGTTAAAGCTTCGGCGACGTAAGCTTTAATGCATTGATTGGTGTAAAAGCACCCAGAAAGCTTTCGAGAAAACGGTACACATCCTAAAAGCTTATTAAAATTTAAAAATAAAAACATTATAAAATGAATGAAAAAAATTCCAGTTGAATAAGGAAACGGAAAAGGAATCCAAATAAATAATTATAATTGAATTGCTTGCGTGAATCCTAAATATAAAATAAGTGAGTACTCGGGAAAAAAAATCGAGAGTAAAGGAAAAGAAAAGTAAAAAAAGGAAATACATTTAGAGTAATTGCCTCAAATGGCCGAATATGTAATTATAAGAAAGTGGCACGGCCATACGATGATAATGATGATGCTGATGATGATGTTGCAGGGCCAGTAACCCAAGCAGAACAACAACAACAAAAACAAAATCAAACAGACAAACAAACAGACGCCATGCAGCACTTGAAATACGCGCCGCACTTTGAAGAGTGATGCGTGGGCGCATGGGATGATGATGATATGGGTGGGGTGGGGGCAGGGGCAGCAGAAGAGGCATGTTTTGGTGTTGTTGATAAGTGCCAAGGCACACAGTCAATCTGAAGGGGAGGCATCATTTGTGTGTGTGGCATGCAACCCATTCGTTGCATGCTACATTTCAGATTGCAAATGCAATTGAGACATTAAGTGGCCGAGAGTTGGTCGAGTTTTGGAATGTTTTGGAGTGTATTGAAAAGGAAAACTCGTTCCGATCCGTGCCGGTCAACAAAGTATAGCAAATTCGAGTGGATCCCCAGCCACATTGGTGTCTGCCACTTGAGCCCTGCTCTTTGGATCTCGGTTCTCAGATCTGATATCACAAATTGCGTGCATGTTTCATGGTCATGCAGGGAAAATGGAAAACTGTTTAAGGCAAATTAACTGATTAACTCAATCGAGCGAATGAGTGGAGTGGAGAGAAGAGTTGAGGGAGCTCATCGAATGCGGGCCAATTAAACGCATAGCAAGAAAAACACATTAAAGAAAACTCTTTCAGGAAAATTGCAAGCATTTTCTTAATGATTTGTAGCTCAAATGAAAAGAGTTCCTCTTAAGTTCAAGAAGAGCAAAATCAATAAGTAAATAAACATTGGCCGTGTTCACCAGAACTAATCAATCAGAAATCATGTATTTTGTTTGTTCGATAACAAAGCATCACATCACAGAATTTCAGCGTACTATTTTGGTGATGAATTTTCAGTCATCATACATCACAAAATTTGAAATCATGATTGCTAATCACTGCATTTCACCAGAATAATCATGCAAATTTCATCGATTTTCTGTTGTCGATTTGTTCTGGTGAACACGGCCAATGATACAATGGCCGCGTTCACCAGAACTAATCAATCAGTAATCATGTATTTTGTTTGTTCGATAACAAAGCATCACATCACAGAATTTCAGCGTACTATTTTGGTGATGAATTTTCAGTCATCATACATCACAAAATTTGAAATCATGATTGCTAATCACTGCATTTCACCAGAATAATCATGCAAATTTCATCGATTTTCTGTTGTCGATTTGTTCTGGTGAACACGGCCAATGATACAATGGCCGCGTTCACCAGAACTAATCAATCAGTAATCATGTATTTTGTTTGTTCGATAACAAAGCATCACAATCACAGAATTTCAGCGTACTATTTTGTTGATGAATTTTCAGTCATCATACATCACAAAATTTGAAATCATGATTGCTAATCACTGCATTTCACCAAAATAATCATGCAAATTTCATCGATTTTCTGTTGTCGATTTGATCTGGTGAACACGGCCATTATGATTAATCTATGAAATTGTGTTAACAAATTGTATTTAAAAAAAAATTTAACGTCAAATCGTTATTTTATAAAATATAAAACATTCAAAGAAAACTTAAGCATATTTGGGAGTCGATTAAAAATTATCTAGCCATATTATAAGTATGATTTTGATTAGAAAATATAAATGAATAATATATTTATTTTAAAATACTATTAATAATATTTCTTTTTTTCAACCAATATTTTATCGATTTGTTCCACTGTACTTTGCATGAGGCCAATGCACTACACACAATGCAAAGCAAAGCACTTTGCAGTGCATAAATCTATCAATTGACCGTACTGTTTAATTGCTTAACAAAGGCAGCGGTGTGTTCATAAAGTTCATTTGATTCAACAGGGGCAAGGGGTAAGAGATAAGGGGTCAGATGTAGGGAAAATTATATATACACTTACCTTGAACATAAGTGGATTACGTTCAATGTCCGATTCAGCATTTTCACAAAGTGTTTCCGTTTCCGATAGAAAGGCAAGGAACTAAAAAAAGATAGAAATTAAATATATTAATCGATATTTAAGATTTAAATTTAATTATAAATACTAACCTGATCCATGGCACGATCGAATGACTGTAGATTATGAACAGCCGCATGAAGTTGTTTGCCACGGCTAACGACACCATTAGTCAAGTTGGAGTAGCTGCAAATAAATAATATATTCATTTACAATACTGTTGACCAAATTAACTATAGACATGAATTGTATAACTTCTGAAATGCACAGCACCCGCTACAAAATAAGTAAAAGGGTATACTGTATTCGTAGAAATGTATGTAACAGGGAGAAGGAAGACCCTATAAAGTATATACTTATATTCTGGATCAGCATCAACAGCCGAGTCGATATAGCCACCTCCGTCCGTCCGTCCGGGCAGACAGATTTCTATAAGCCCCACGCAGATCGTTTTTTTTTATATTTTTAACCACGCCCCTTTCCGCCTCCGCAAATCGCGAAAAGCCACCGCACGCACAGTTTTTAAAATATTAGGATTTTTTTGCTACTTGAAGTTAACTACTATTATTATATATCATCTTACTAATTCGCAACAAGATCAGTGAAATAAAAGAGTGCTTAAAAATATGCAAACAAAACTTTTTTATATACATTTAAATATGTAACTTTTTTTTTTTAATTTATTTAAAATTTACAACAATTACAGTGAGATATACAATTCTGACATTACATTAAATTATTAAATTTTTAAGTGCAACATGTATACATTTTTACATTAGTTTTATAAATTTACTGCATTTTTAAAATATCAATACTTTTTATTAAATGTATTCCTCAATATATTATTTTCTAAGAAAAAAATTTCTAAAAGGAAAATCTACAGTTTTAATCTTTAGTCTTTAACTTAATTTAATTATTAATTTATAATTTTAGTTTCATTGGCAATATTTAATGTACTTTTTCCGACTGCTCTGTCTTTTCATAATAAATAGAAAATAAGACTAGACTTTTCAACCTCTGTTATCGTACAACATTTCATCACTAAAGTGCAAGTCATAGAGCATAGTAATTAATGCAAATTTCCACAAATGATTTGAAGTTGAGGAAACATTTTGCATATTACTAAAAGCAAATGAAGGCAAAGTTTGGGTAGGATGTTTTTAAGACGTACTTACCGTTGATTAATGGCTTCCGTCACCTTTTTAATTCTGGAAGTATCATCGTTGGGATAGACTGCAATCAGATTCTGTGTCAAATCGCTGAAGAGCTCAAAGTGCTGTTTATTCTGATGCAACTCGGCGTGGAAGGACTGGGGAACAAAAAGATGAAATACTTGTCGAATAATGAATGCAAATCAAGGAGAGGAAATACACATACCTTTTGCTCCTTCTGTTGTGCCTCAAGTATGTCGGCTGTGGTGGCAACTGTGCCCATTCTCTCAGCACGCTGCTCCATCCTCGTCAGCCACTTTTCCAACTCCACCCGCTTGGCCTCAAACCTATCAATGAATGGGGAATTGAAATTGAATACGATTAATTCGATTGACCCACTAAACTATGGATAGTTGTTAACCCACCGCTGTGAATCGCTCAGCATGTTTTTCAACTGTGCGGCACGTTGCAACACACACTGTGACGTCTCATCCCAATGTTCTCTCAGTCGGGTCACTGTGAAGTGGTAAATAAAGTCAAAAAGAAACGCTTTTCTCAGTTAGTTGCAAGTCAGAATTAGGTACTTATTTAACGGTTACTGTTACAAAAGTTATTAAAAACAATATTATATATTCAAGTAATGACAACATAAATTAGCGGGGAAAACCAACGGAGCTAAAACCGGTTCCCCACAGTCTAGAGTTATACATCAAAATTCGCCATGCAATTTTATTAGTAAAATAAACTGCGGTGAAATGTTTAAGGAGTGTTTTTTTCTTTATTATGGTATTAGTTAGGTCCCTATGTTGGGCACCTATTTTGGCATTGGGGTTCTGTTAACTGGAACACAACTTTGGTTAGCAGTTTTGTATACATATGCTCTGCTTGTTACCTTTCAGAAAACAACGAATATAGTCTAAATCAGCTGAACAGTGCGGTGCTAACGAGAACTGTTTCAATTCTAGCAAAAATGTGGAAATAAAAAATTATTATTACAATGTAATAAACAAATTGATTTAATATATATAATTCATAAACATTTATAAATAAAACAATATGATAAACATTTCAAATAGTAAACAAAAATGTATAAACATTAACTTAAAACATTTATAAATAAAACAATTTGATAAACATTTCAAATATTATTTTATTGCAGTTGATGAAGCACTTTTTCTAGCCAAGGGGAGGGAATTCCTTTTGATTAATAAACGTTGATATGGCAGATTCTCTGATTTCGATTCGGATTTTATTTAGACAGATAAGTGAAAAAATTTATTTTTTCAGATTTTAAAATTTTTTGTTATAACATTGTTCTATTTTTTAACAAAAAAAGGTTTGTGCATTTCTGGATCAAATCAACAAAAATGTATACCTTTTTTAATGGTTTGCTTTAATAATAACAAATAATTTGCATCACATTGACGGAATATCACAGATTAAAAATAATACAAGAAAGGTATAATAAAAGAAAAACAATAGGGTCTGCTCAACTACACAAATTAAAAAATAAATATAAAATTAAAAAATATGTAATACCAAATTTAAAATTGTCATAAGACTAAATGTTTTTTAATAGTAGTTGTTTATTGGAATAATACATTTTTAAGTTTCAAAATATGAAAACAAAATGGTTTTACGATGGTTTTGTTGTTCATGGCCGAGCCCATCCAATTAATTCCTCTTTTTGCCCCATGCTTTCATTAATTCTTGTAAATAAAAGGGTATTTTCCGTGGTTCAAAAAGTGGGCAAAAAAAATCGTCTGAGTGTTTAGAGCTAAGCTACTTTTAAACTTTTTTTCATTTTCATATATTTAAAGTATAAATGTGTATGAGAAAACACTCTTTTTTGACGAGACTACTTAACAATATTTTTTTTGCAGAATTGATACGGTCGTAATTTTTTGTATTTCGATTTATTTTGTTAATATGCAAAATTCGCTAAAAAATTAACCTCAAGACTGTTTACATTTGGTAACAATCAGCTAATATGTTTCAGATACAGATTAAATCAAGACATAGCTCTTTTCAATGCTGAGTTCCGAGATATATAAGTAGCATCGGTATATTGCAGATAAGAATCGGGGCCTTATAAATACAAAATAATATAACATTTATATTTATTTTGATAAATTATTTAAATTTTTTTTTGAATATGATAAATTTCTGCCACTTTCTGCTTACCCTGCATGCCACCATTGGCTGTCTGCGACATTTGCGTCTCGTCGTGCGAGGAACGACGCCGCATGCGCAACTCCTCGCGGGACAAGCCGCCAGCTGCGACGCCAACGCCAACGCCAACGCCGACGCCGCTGCCGACAGCGACCTGAGCGGCAGCAGCAGCAGCAGCGGCCGCAGCTGCTCGCGACTGAGCCTGATGCTGCAGCAGAGCAGCCGCCGCCGCCGAGCCCGGCAATTGGCCCATGTTGTGAACGACCTGAGGCGGAATATTGCCCAAAAGTTGCTGACGAATCTGTTCCCGGAACTCACTGCTCAGCGGCATCGGCGGCTGTGGCGACTGTTGCTGCTGCTGCTGCTGGGATTGCCCAGAGGCAGCAACCCCCTGAGACGCCACCTGATGATGCTGCCCGGCGGCCGAGAGATTGTTCTGCATGCGATGGCGACTGTACTGCAGTTCCAGCGGCAGATTGCGATCCAGGGAGCGCATATGATGTTCAATTGTTGAACGCATCGATTGCTCCACCTGCGATGCCGATGCTGACGAAACCGACGAGGACGATGAATTGTGCAGAGATTGTTGTTGCGCCTGTGCCCGCAGTTGCTTCAGCTCCTCCAGCGATTGCCGGGAGTCCCCCGCGCGACTTTCATCCAGCGACAAGTTGCGTTCGTAGTTAGCCGTTCGTAGATTCACAGAGCTGCCCAAGTGACGTCCGGAAGCTCCGCCGGCAGCTAAGCTGGCCTTGAAGCTCAGATCGAAATTATTCTGCACAGCCGCCTCCAGGCTGCGTAGATTCATCTGCTCTTGCATCGCACGCTCCATGTTGCGCAATCCACTCTCAATGCCTCGCAACGCATCCTCCGAGCCAAATTCATCCGTCGGCGAAATGGAAGCAGCTGCTGCTGACATTGTCGGCTTTTGGTTTAGCTTTTTGGCCTCGCTGGCTCTAGTGGGCGCCGGGGAGGGCACGGGAGCCGCATTCTTGGAGCTCTGCTCGCTGAGCGCGGCCACCGCGGATTGTAAAACAAGCGGCGGTGGCGGTGGCGGCATCTCAAACGGATTCGAGCAACGTCTGGCGGCCATTGCCTCCGCAGAGAGCGTCGAGTGCTTCTCTGGCGGCGGCGGCGGTTTCTCCCTGAACTTGAGACCAGCCAGCGGCGAATTCTGTGCCGAACTGTGCGCCGAGGCGGGCTTCTTGGGCAGCGGCGGTGGTTGTCGCATTGGTGGTGGCAATCCCGGCACCATCATTATCGTCGTCTGTCCATCGGGCAGACTCTTCAGACTATGTCGCTTGGGTGGAATTTCGGGCGGAGCCGAACGATCGCTGGAACCGCGCGCGGGAATCGCCGGCACCGGGCGACTCTGTGGCGGCAGCGGAGGAGGCAGAGACTTGCCAGGCATCTGCATCTGTTCCTGTGAGCCTTGCTTCCTCAGAAGCTGCTGTGCCCGGAGCGCTGCTTGAGCGGCCAACTCCGAGTTGAGTCGCGGTATTTGTGGCGCCAACTTGGGCGCCTGCTCGTCAGAGGAGGGCACTGGAGGCGGCGGTTTGGCAGTCATTGTGTTGAGTCTTGTTGTTCTTTTTATTTGTATTTTATTCTTTTTTATTTGTGCGTGACGTTGTGCGTCTTGATTGCAATTGATTTAGAATATATGTGTATTTTAAGGGAAGGGAATTCCGCAATTTAAGGGGTTATAATTTCACTTGATGTGCGTCGTCATCGCGTGCGTTCGATTCGATTCTCATTTCCCTACAACAATTGAAAATGCGCCTAGTTGTTGACATTGACAATTGGTAAAATTGTAAATGGTAAATGGTAAACATACGAGTATGCAATAATAACAACAACAACAAAAACATCATTGGCGGCTAGTGTTTGGTCTGAGTTTGTTTATACAACGTGCCGGAAACTCAACACAGTTACAGGCCACAGGCAAATACACGCACACATACAAAAACACACACTCACAAACACAATCAGTTAACAACAAAGAGAATTTTGGTTTTAAGAGCATTTCTCTCTTTGTTTACATCCATTTACACTCTTATTCCCTCTTACTTTCTCCCTTTCTCTCTCTCTCTCTCTCTCTCTCTCGTACTCTCTCTAATTTCGCAGCCTTTTTCACCACACTTTTTGGCATTCTCTGCGCCGGCTGTCAAATTAAAGGCGGCGTTTTGTCGACCCTCTCAAAAATATGTTGCATACTTTTTGGCGCTGTTTTGCTTTGCTGCCTGCTTCGAAACACAGTAGTAACTGCTTTTAAACATTTTCATTTAATTGTAACCAAAACAAATCGCTTAAATATGTTCATTTTCAAACATAGATATAAAAGTATAAACAAATATAAACTGTAATAATTTCTTTAAAATATATTTTTTTTCGTTTAAATATTAAATAAAATATTTTATGTACTGTCGAGACTCACTAATCGAAAGTTACAAATTCTGAGAATTACTTTTTAGTTCAAGTTTTTTCGTATTTTGCCAAATAAAAAAATTTAGAAAAGTGAAATTTTAAAATGATTATTTGAGTATTTTAAAAATACATGAACTTTGCAACATTCTTCATTAAATTAAAATAGAAATAAGACAGAGTATAATACTCAGAACTTTTCATTTGTTCTAATTTGTGTGCGTCTGCTGTATTAGAAATCAAACAATTTTTTAGTGTGAATTCTATATGAAGAGGGAATATTATAATTTAAATAAATTATTTAATAATAATTTAATTTTTTTTATAATATATTAAAACTATTTTGCACTTTGTAGTCATTAACTACTGTAGGTTTTTAGTTGCTTAGAGGTGTCTGCATGCAATGCACATGAGTGTATAGTTGAGTGCACACACACAGTTCAGACACACTTGATTGTTCAGCGAACAACGAGACGCCCAAATGTATGCAGTAAACTTTTACGCAGCACCAACAAGAAGAAGCAGAAGTCGAAGAAGACGAGGAAGAACTTTGCCATTTACTTCAGCGCTCTGGCACCTGCAACAACAGAAGCAACAGACAACAAAATTTGGCATTGTTGTTGTTACTCCATGTGCGCTTTTATTGTGCCGTCCAACGAGTCAGTGGCAGTCATGACATTAAAATACCGAGCAAAACGTGGCAGGTGCATTTAACTTCTGGCTCACCTTTAAATGCATCTCATCCAACAACAAACAACACACTACAATGTCGACGCTTTCGGCCATTTCGCATACTGTAGTTTTTTTTTATTGTTCAACTGTCTTTCTGTCTGTCTACCTGACTGTTTTCCCTGTCCCATCCGCTTTTCCCACTCTGCCATCAACTCTGGTATTGTTCTGCAACAATTTGTAGCAATGCCACTGACTGCCATTTGGCTTTCTGTTTTATTGGCCGCCTCGTGAAATGCTTGACTTGCCTTTCCTTAATAGTTTTTTAAATCATGTGCCAGCCAACAAAGTGAACGAGTGATGAACCTTTTCCTGTTTTCGGTTTTCTTCTTGCTACATTAATTATTGTACTTTTTAATATATGTACATAAGTATTTAAGTTGGAACTTTCATTATGTCAAAAAAAATTATTATTATTAAAAATCAACGAGAAATCTGTTTGTATATAGTGAAAATCTGGTATGAAAATTTTTTCTAAAGATATCAGACTTTTTTAGAATAGAATAGAATATAAATTTGTATAAATGATAACTCCCAATTCGCATTAATTCTGTACGAATACAATTCTTAGAATTAAATAAATAAAGTCGAAATAATAAAGTCTCATTCATTTTGAAGTTTTAAATAATTTACAATTAAGTTACAACAATATTTATATAATTTAAACTGCATTTTGTATTGAAACATTACTTTAATATAGATGAAATGAACACATTTCAGTAAAATTGTAATAGCATTTATAGCATTTCAGAAATTATTAAAAAAACTTTTTAGATCAGTAGAAAATTACAATAAATAGGTAGTATATATACATTCTTAATTAATTAATTTATTTATTAATGTCAACTAAATGCAGTAGACCACATGAATTTACAAAATTAATTCATAAAAAAGAATAAAGTGATATAATAGGAATTATACGGAGGTGCCACAGAAATCGCTTTCGCTTGAATTTCTCTTCAATTTCATTTCGCTGTGCCACAGGTCAAATCGCAGAATAATTTTACGCGTATTAAACTAGCGCTAAAATCGCTGGCGTCCGATGCTACCACCTAGCCCGATTCAGATTTTCCAAGTCAGGGTCAGCGATGCCACATTTTTTAGTCAGAATTCGAAGTAAGGTATTAAAAAAAAATATATGGAACTACTTCAGTTTCCTTTAAATTAAGAATTAAAAAAATAAGTCTTTTGAGGTAAATCAAGTTTTACCGATAAAAACCTTTAACTTATTGTGCAATTTGTAAAAACATTTTTCACCAAGAGTTGCCAGACTAATGGCAGACAATTGCTACAGTTGTCGAGAAATTTTTATTTTTTCGAGTTAATTACTTTTAAATTTTGTTCAGCTAAACAAAATCCATTATTGCATAAATAAATTTAATTATATTAATTAAATAAGATACAAATTAAAAACCTATTGTACTGCAATCATAAACTTAAAAAAGTTGCTAAACAAACCATTGGGTAATTTAATCTGAGAAGGTGTCAGCCCTTAGCAGCCTACTTCGAAAAGGTTGGTGAAATTGCTAAAAAACATTAAATCATTCCAAGTTCTGTGGCACCTCGGAAATTCCCGTGCGGAATTGCTTTCTGCGGAATTCGATTTCGCTTGCGATTTCTGTGGCATCCCTGATATACAACTTTAAATACTCAACAAAAATCAATGTTTAATTTATAAGAACTTTCAAATGTTTGTGGCTTAAAAGTCAATAGAACTTATGAGATTAAATTCATCAAAGAGAATTATACTGTGCTTAAAAGAAAAACATAACCTGAATGACCTTAACAATGTGAGTCATATTTCAGCAACACAACAATGAATACATTGTTTTTAGCTTTGTGAAAGGTAATCATTAATCATGTTTACAAGTCAAAGAATTTCCCGCCCCTAAGACTGAGCTTAATAATATTTTCAGTACGGTTAAATACCGTGAAAAACATTAAGATATTTATCTAATTTCGAGCGTAAACAATTTGGAAATTGTCTTCTTAACAATTTGGCTCACAAGAAATCGCCATAAACAAGTATTCAACAATCTGCTGAAACTTTTGAGACAAGCAAAAACTTTATTGAATAAAATAACTGCGGGTTGAGAGCTGAGCTATGTTTTCTCAGTTTAGGGGAAATAGAGAGAAAGCATTAAAGCACAACTTGAAAACTATTTTCATACACGTTGTTTTGCGGACAATCTACGTAGTAAATATGTATGTATGTCTGTATATAAATGAATCGTTGTTTTCCGCCTAAAAGTATGCAATCAAGTCAAATAACTCGAGTGTGTGTTTCGACGCCATTTCATTCAAGTTGTTCATGCTGTTGCTGTTGTGGTTGTTCTTGTTCTTGTTCTCGATGTTGTCGTTCTCGTTGTTGTTGTGATTGTTGCTGTTGCCGTTTGAGTGAGCGCCAACATTTTTATTCTCATCTTTTTTGCTGGCGCTGCTGTTTTTGTGAGGCCTCCAATAAATTGCCATTCACGACACACACACAAACATAAATACACACACACACACATCCCTCAAGTTATGCTACATAATTTTTTCTCAGCTGCTGCTTCGCGTTTTCCGCTGCGCACTCATGTAATTTATTGAAACACATTTATTTCCCTACGATGTGAACAGCAGCAGCAACAACAACTATTTCTTCGTTTTTTTTTTTTTCTTCTTATTTTATTTGTGCGTTTATTTTGTTGGTTTCGTTTCAGTTCCGTTTTATTGAATATTTATATGCAAATTTTGTGAGTCCGTCTTTTTGTACACTTATTATCATTATTATTATAATAGAATTTCCGCATGTTTTACATACGTATATCTCAATTAATTGGATAATATGCTATTATAATATTATTTATGTTGAATTCTTGTAATTTAGTTTAAGTCGTTAAGACGGCTCTAAAAAGATTATATATCCCCCAAGTTGAAAGTATGTAGAGTAAACCAAAAGTTTTCTTAAATCAGGCTTGTAAAAACAAGCTGTTTTTTTTTCATTAATAATAAAATTAACTTGAACATCAAGTTCTGAATTCGGTATGTTTTTGATAAGATTGTTAAACATTTTAAATGGAAACGAATATTCTATTCTATAATTAATGTTTGGCAATTATTATTAATATTTAAAATTATTATTTATTGCAATATCTGAAGGCTTAATTCATTTTCAATTAGACCAATGTATTATAAGATCGACAAAATAGAGTTTTCAAAACTTCCATTTAATTCTTATTAGTTATTTATTACATTTATGGTAAATTAAAATTCGTGCCTCCAGCATTCTCAAATATTTGCATTCAATTTGTTCCTGTTCATAAAATATGCTTTATTATTGGAATAATATGAATATTCTATTCGCTTGCCTTTCATATTTATTCGTTGTCTGTCATATTATTTTTTATTGTTTTAAGCATATTCCATTAATTTTGATCACCAATGCAAATGATTATATTCTTTTCAATAGTCAGTTGCATGTGCATTTTTTATATTCCATTAATTTCCATTTGTTTTTAATGCCAGACAAAAATGCGTTAATTCCATTCTAAATTTGCTTTTGTATTTTTGCTTGGTTTATTTGTTGTTGCCAATTTATTTCCATGCGCTTTGCAACATTTCATTCAACGACAACAACAACAATTTGCGGCTTTTGCCACCCTCGAAAGATTATTGATTTACAAAAGTAGCAGCGGTAACAACAACAACAACAAAACAATACAAGAACGCCACCGGCATAGACAAGAAGAGAAAGAGAGAGAGATAGCAAGAGGGGTGTGCGTGTATGAGGGGGACGGGTAGGCAAGGGCTGGGCAATAATCCATTGCAGACAAAAACTTTAAATGCCATTTTGTGGCTTGACTTTAGCTGGCACTCAAAAGCAGCCTTTACACACACCACACACAACACACACTTTTAAAATACACTCTCACTCACACAAGCACTAAACTTTCACACACACACACATACACACACACACGTCTCGTTTCTAATGCTCTGCTAATTGAATGCAATTATTTTGGCTTAGTTTTCGTCGCTTTTTAATGGTATTAAAAAAATGCACAGTTTTCTTTTCTTTTATTTTGAGCATAAAATTTTCACGCGTTCGGAAGGCAGACGGCACACTAAGCATACAATATATAAGAAGACGACGACGACGGCGAGTCGATTTCAGATTCACAACCGTTTGCCCACGAATGTCCTGGGCTGACTGCTGTCAAAAGTCCGCACAACACACACAAAGAGCACACAACGCTTTTTCAACACGGAACTGTTTTCACAACGCTTTTCCAACGCTCTTCTGCTTCTTCTTCTTTGGCTCTCCCCGCTCTACCTGCCACCCCCGCCCCTTGTGCTCCACCGAGAGCAACCCCCAAACACACAAATGGAGTAAACAAAGACGAAAAAACTGAACGCGTGAAGCAACCCCAGCATAATTACAACTCTCGCCTGCCGCAAAAAAAATTCAACTTGACAAATAATCAACCACCCACCTGGCAAAGCTCTCTCTTTTACTCTCTCACCTCTCTCGCTCTCTCTGTATTTAATACTCTCTTTTAACATGCTCTTTAGCCGGCATTCCGTCAGTTTTGTTTTGCTTGTGTGCATGTCATGCGCATGAGGTTGTTCCATAGCCGGAGGAGCAGCCGGAATTCAGCCCATTCTGGGGCCAGCAACCTTCCTGCCACATGTTGTGCGTGTGTCTGCCTCTCTCTCTCTCTCTCTCTCTCTGCCTCCGTCTCTGCTTCTGTTGCCTCTTCTGCCTGCCGCAAACCTTGACAACTGATAAGAAACTTTTTTTCCTCCATTCTAATACCCTTGCAGAGTGTAGTCTAATTTTATCACGAAATTTGTAACGTTTTAAGAAAACTTCGTGCACTAATATACCATACAGTGATGGAAAACATAATAGAAACGAATCAATTTGACATTTTAAACATATTTTTAATAGTATTATACACGCTGCTTTGTTAAATTTTTAAAAATTGATAAATAGGAATTAAGTAAAAATTATTAAAATTAAAAATTTTTTTTGGATATATGTAACTGTTGGTTGAACACAATATGACTATAAATGGCAATCAGTCGGCATTAAAATAATCAAAAAAAAACCTAAAAAAATTTGACTTTACTACAAAAAATTTTGTATAATCAAAATATTTGCTAAGAAGCAATTAAAAAGTCTTACTTGAATCAAGTATTTCGTACTCGACTTAGAAAAATCCGAGATTATCGAACATTTGACACTATTCGGAATTAATTTTATGCCGGAATTGCGGATTTTTTAACTTAATTTCTTTGGATATCGCCAAGAAACTGATAGATTGTGTAATTTTTACATTTTACATTCTGATAAAATTTGGTTAAAATCGGAAATATATATCAAAAGGCTGCGATATGAACGGTAGGTCAAAAATCCGACTTTGCAGTAATAAAATTCTTTGATGTTTCTTGAGAAATCCTAACAGATAGCGTATTTGGTATTGTCTTCAACATGCTTAAACAATGTTAATAAAATCTGACTACTATTTATATGGCGATCATAGGAATGATCAGTCATAAAGTGAATGCAGAGTATTAAATATTTGGTATTTCAAAGATAACAATTTGTTCTTGATTTTATTCAGTTTTTTTTTTTTTTTTTTATAACCATCAGCTTTGCACAGGGTTGCAGCACACTCCAAGAGCGTGCCGGGGCCATTGACGGAATTTCTGTGTGTTCCAACTGTGTGTGTGTGTGTGAATGTGCATGTGTTTGTGTTATGTTATGTTCTGTTTTCATAGGGTAGTAGATATTTGTTTTCACTCCCTCTCATATTACTGGTTATCATGTGGGCACTCGTTTCGAACTTGTTTTTTCGTCTGCAACGGTTCTAATGACTGCAAGCCCCTAAACTACCGCATGGAGGAAGGGTGGGGAATGGGGGTACATCAAATAAACGAAAGTGTGAAAATTACAACAAGTATACGTTAATGGGAATGGTTCTATTACACGCGTATCGTAAATATTTACGAGGTTTATACATGTAATTATTTTTACCAGATTTTAAATAGTTTTATGCAACTTTTGTAAGGGTAATTGAAATGTCTCTTTGTCAATCTATGACAGATTCTGAGACAAAGTCACCTTAAGAGATAGACAAAATTAGAAATAATTATTTTAATACACCCAACGGTATTCTTTATCTTAAATTAAAGATAAATTTAATAAGTTTAAGGTCAGCTTAATAACAGTAGGGTATGCTGAAAGTCGATATACTCGACAGCTTTGTAAAATGTTAGGTAAATATGAGTGAATATAAACTGATAGACAGATAGACAAAAAAGAGTCATTGGTAGTGTAGTTGATAGATAAGATTTACAGACTGGTACAAAAATAGATACATGGATCTATCGATATAATGCTCAAATAAATAGAAATAAATCTAACTATATACGTGAATTGACAGATGCAAAAATAGATTGACAAATACTTGGATGGGCAGACAAGATATGTTATTTAGAAATAATAAATATGCTTAAACAAGTTTACCACAAATATTTATACATTATGAAATCAAAGAAGTTCGCTTCTGCTTGTGACACACCAGCATACCCTACACTAAATTCCTGCTGGGTATACCAGCTTTTAACAGTATACTTCGTTAGCATATTCAAAAAAGCGAGCGCACTTTAATGAATTTAATTAAAATTCATTCTCGAGCATATTCCAGATGTCATTGTGACGCACTGTGCAGATGCAGGACACTGACTCTCACTCTCTAACTAGGACCAGGATCTAACTCAACAAATCCGCACTCACACATGGCAAGCACGTACAGTTTAGCCCAAGACAATTTGCGTAATGAGTGTGAGTATCATCCCAGCACAGAAGACAAACAACAACAGCCAGGAAAGAAAAAATCTTTCCCTGTAGCGAGTTAAAAGGCGAACCGAGAATTTTATCCTTTGGGTGTGTGACAAAGTTTCGTTGGTTGCAAGGACCAAAGCTCTTAGTCTGGCATTAAAATGGTTCAAATACCAGAACCTGTAATATTTACCAACATTTTTTACATAGCTTCCTTCTTTTCTGTCTCTTTTCTTGTAAAACTATCCTCTGTAAAATGGTCGTAACTTGGCGACTAAACGGCTGACAGCGATGACAATTATTTAATTTAATGTTGCTTTCAATTTCTTGGCAGAAACACATTGTGCGTTCAGCGTTGAGCGTTCAAATTGCTCTCGAGTTTCATAAAGCCAAAGCCAAAGACGACAAAGCCCAGGCCAAAGGCCCAATTGCCCCCAGAGCCAAAGGTCTGAGGTTAAGCAGCCGTGAAGACTACACTTTTAAGTAATTAAAAACAAAAAAGCATAAAGTACACAAATAATGCAAACTGAATACTCTTTAAAGACGCGATCCTTAAAACCATTCATATAAAATAAAGAAACGTTCAAGTTAAACATGACTAAAAATAAGCTTAATTAATATTTCAAATGTTATCTTTACAGCATAATTATTTTATAATATCATATAGAAAATGTTATTACTTTGAGAATAAATTCCATACATTTTACTTCAAGAATCACTTTCCCAATATCCATATTTAATAATTATTTCTAATATTAAGGACTATTTGAAGTATGATACTATTTATTCCACAAACCTTTGATAAAACATGATTATTGATTTAAGATATTATCATTTAATTATTTAGACTTTGTTGACAAGATGAAAACTTACACAAAAAAAATATATCCATTCTAAATGTTCAGTTTAAAATTCTTAATTTCAGCATGTATTTTATAAGTATGCATTCAGTACATTATTGTTAAAATAACACAGCATGTGAATAAAATTACAAAGTATTTTGTGCTTGGTTTAAGAAACTGCGGAATGATGGTTTTTTTTTCTGAGTACCTTATTTAATATTATATAATAAAATTTAGCAATGTTTCCTAATTTCCAAACAACATTATTCTATATTCATATCATATTATCATATTATTAAAATTATGTTTGCAATGATACTCGTTTCTATTATTATTTAAATCACTTGTAGATATTTTTGACAATTGCTTAGGCTATATGACAAAGTAACAATACACTCTCTCGGCAAGGGCATTCAAAAGCGAAAAAGTTCTTGAAGACCAGACAGACAGTCATTGACTAAAGGGTGACAACAGTCAGGGGGGATAGGAAAGGGGAGTAATGAAAAGTACTGTGAGGCTAGAGGCCTATTAAAGCATGTAATGGTGTGAAGAGGGCGTCTAACTGGGCACCAATGAAGGGTGTCGTCTGCCGGTTTTGGGTTTTGAAAGTTGCCACCAAGAGGAGAAAAAGACGGCAATTAGAGGCAATTTGGTAGCTGGTTCTGGCCTCTTAACCGTTACCACATGCTGAGGACGCTGCCATAGACGCTGCTTGGCAAAACGAGTGCGTTGTCCTTACACTGAATGCGCTTTGTTGTCCTTGTTGTCCTTGTTGTTGTTGTTGTTGTTGTTGGTGCAGCAACAGACGTTGCACTAAAATTGCATGTCAAAGACAGATTTACGAGCATGCCACACACACATTGCCCCATTTTGCTTTAACTTTGCTTTGTAGGCATTTTATTTATGATAACAAAACTACGAGCCAACAGTTGAAGCCAAGTTGGAGTTGGAGTTGGAAGGTTGGCAAAACTTTTTGCTTTGCCGCTCCTCATGGCACGCTAACGTGCCATATGAGATAATAAATAATGGTTTAATTAAGCGTCAGCTTACAAAATGGGTAATTAATTGATTTTGTGTGCAGTTCGTTTATTCTCCGATAAGCAAACGTGTGGAGAGATGGCAGTTGCAGAGGACAAAGGGGCAAGGGGCAGAGGCACAAAGAAGGGTCAGAGTGACAGCTCTGATATCAAGTGACCCCGCCCAACTGATTGTTTAAAAGGAAGCCCATTATGGCTTTTACTAATTGGCCATTTACCCAATTCTGGCTACAATTTGACACAATTTATCAAAACGTTTCAACCTTACAGTGCATAGGTTTAAAAATGAACCAAAGTTAACATTAAATTTTGGTCTTTCCAACAAGTTTGAAGGTATTTTAGTTTTTAATTGCAACAAATTATTTAAACAACTTTAAATACTAAGTAAAAAATTGTTTGGATTGAATTAGAAAAACATTTGACAAGTTCCTTGACAACAATAAAAAAATAAATAAATAATAATATTATTATTTAAAGTTTTTACTCCCAGAAACCTCGTAAACAAATTTAAGTCACCCTAAAAACTAAAAGCTTGTTGAAAACAAATAGTAAATGATATCCACTGAATGTTACCCTGTAATCTGATCTGATGATGATATAAAAAACTAGAAAAAAAATAAAATAAGTAGGTTTTTTAAAATTATTCAACTAAAAAATACCCTGTAATGTGTCATTATAGGTAAATGGTAACAATTTAAAAATCAGCTTATTTCTTATCTTTTTTGGATTAGATGTGATTGATGACTTAAAGAATTCGACAGACTATGTTTGAGGTATGAAAATATGAAATAAACTTCATATTGTGTATATGGAAGGTATATTTACAGCTTTGGCAATGTTTTTTTATTTTTTTATTATTTTAAATGTTGGACAAATATTTAAAAAATAATTAATGTCATACTTTATAAGTTGAAACATCTGACTAACAGCTTGCATCTAAATTATCCCTTTTTGATATATCTTTTAGTTTCTGTTTTAAAAGGTGCTGGTTGAAAAAGGCTCTCTTTGAGTTAATATTAACCATATATAATTTCTAGAGTTGATACTGCCAATATTACTCCTATATTCATTCCTTGTTCACTGGGTATTCACAAAAGGAATCTGGTTGCTTGACTCAGCTGTGGCATGTGTAACAATACAAAGACGATTCCCCAGTAGCTTGTGGCATGTGGCATGAACTAAGTACAAGTATGACCGTACAACCGTTGGCAAAGCCAGACGAGTGCTCATGTTTGTATGTGTGCACATACATATTAATGTATGTAGTACGTGGTTGGTCGAGGAGCGAGTTGCGAGCAGGACAAGCTACAAATGTTTATGACAAATCAAACAACATAATAATCTGTAACAACATGCGAGTGTACAGCAGCAAGCAAAAATGCACAACAACAACAACAAGATTAACAACAACAACCACAATTGCAGGCCAATTCCCCTCACAGCCAACAAATACAAAACTATGTAAGCTCCACACACAATCAACAACAACGACAAACAACAACAACATCAGCGACATGAAGCATAAAAATGTTGACTGCCCCCCGCACTTTTGCCGCTTGTCAATTAAATGTCAACTGGCATAAATGTGAGTGTTGTTGTTGTTACTGTTGTTGCCGCTGTCACATTAAAATGCTGCAAAGAGCACGAAATGCAACAACAAATGGAATATAAAAAGAAAAAAATACAAACAAAATAATACTATCAGGAATTTACTTATTCGTATCATTTTATAGAGCATGCGCCTTAAAACATGCTAAGGAAATTTCAAAATTCGCTCTTATTCTCTCTTTTGGGGATGATGCTCTTTATTTTTGACATGACTGCCAAACTGTATTGTTGCATATTCACCATAGACTGTGAAGAAGTGACCAAAATCAACACACACACACTTTCTGATTGGATTTGGTGTGTTTAAATGCATTCTCAAGATGAAAACAAGACTGATACTGACTGTGTGTGTGTGGATTGTATTTTATTTGTATTTGTATTTAACTTTACCATTGCCTTTCATTGTCAGTTGGCTGAGTTGACTTTGCCGCCTTTGTATACCCTATGAAAAGCTACAAAGAGCAGGTTATAATTAAAACTGTTTCGGAATTCGAACCTGCGTTGAATATTTGCGAACCCATGACTCTAAGCTACCAATCAGAAATATATTTCACAGATGGCCAGAAAACTTTATCTAACAAAAAAATTCCGTTGCTTCTAAAACAAATTATACAGAAGGCCAAAAAACTTTATCTTACAAAAAAAATTACGAATTCTTTATGATTTATTATCTTTAATTTTATTTAAACAGTGAATAAATTTAAAAATCATTATCTAAGTTAATATTTAATAATAAATATACAACTTTATTTAAAATCTTGACCGCAATTTCAGCAATTACAGAGTATCCCTTGATCGACTATATCTCATTTATTGACTTTTGTTTGTCTTTTCTGGCTGGATCTAGCCGAAAGACAGCACCACGCACAGCGACTTCGTGTCAGCAGGTTCACGGCCTCGTTATGTAAATGTTTGCAGCAGCAGCACATTTCCTCCTCCTGCTCTCCCCCTCGATCTTCCCCTCCTTCACACTTTTGGCTAATACCAGAAAACTTGGGCCAGTTAGCCAGCCAAGTGGCAAGACTGAGTTGGCAGTTTTAAATGGAACTAGTGTCTCTGTATCTATTTTCAATGCATATCTCGCCATACACACATGTGTAAGTATTTCCATTCGTGAGTTTGTGTTTCAGTCTGGCAAAACGGAAATTTGTTTGCTCGCAAATCGTTAAGGGAAATGGCAAAAGACTCTGGACACAGTCCTCTCTCTCTCCTAGGTGAAAACGCAATCATGGCATGCAATTCATAACGGCATCTAGCATAGCAGACGCTTCGGTTCGAGGGCAGACAGCAGTTAAATGGCCTAATGAAATTACCGAGTGTCATTAAATGGGCAAATTCGAATTCGAATTGCCCCAAAAATGATTTAGGTATCTCCACTGTAGGAAATTCCACTTTATGGATCGAATTTTAAAATCAAAGCGAAAATTGTTGATTAACTATTTAGCAGAAGACTTTTGCTGCCATACTTTATCTATACATATTCTTTGACCTGACTAACTGACTTAGAAAGCTGAAATTTTAACACAGATGTGCTGGCACAGATTGTTTTTATCTTTGCAAAGCAACTTACAAAACTGATAGGAAATTGCGCAATAAAAAACACACATACATACAAAAAAAATTTAAAAAATTTTCTCTTAGGAGATTTTAAAAATTGAAAATCCTTAGACTTCATTAAATTTAACCAGCTTAATAGAGTTTATTTCTAAAGTTAACAAAACTTTCTCCCATCAAGCCTAAGTAACGTATATCTTTGCTAAAATATTAAATGCCATTCAGATGATGATCAAATTCCTTAAGTCTAACAGGGTTTTCTTACTATAACAACTAGTTGATATATATAATACAAAATCGCTTACCTTTCTCCTGGAGTTGCTGTCGCTTGATATCACCTTTAAGCACCTCCGCAGTGTGGACCAGTTCATTGAGCTGCGGCTTTTTCATTTTCAATTCACGCAAAACTTTCTATAAAGGTAAAAATGCATTTAAAGTGGACCAATTGGTGGCACTTTGGTTGTTGTTTTTTTTTTATGCTTACCTCCTGCTTTTCGATGGCCAAACGGACGGCATCCACATCGTCAACGGTTACGCTCTGTATCTTGATCATGTTTTGTTCCCAAGTTAACCAGTCGGAAATGTGCAAAACAGACTTATCGAAGCTACTGGCCAAAGCGCCGCTTCCACTCGGCTCGTTGTTGTAATCTGAAAAAATGGAAAATGCCCAACGGAATGTTCAGTTCAAAGTGAACGATGATAATTAGATGCCTCTCTCTCTCTGATTCTTGGTCAGCAGATGACGACTCAACCTCAATAACAGGAGCCACAGCTGCTGCGGTTTCCAGACCGCCCCATTTGTGGTCAGTTTCACGCATCCACCCGCAACCAGCTCGTGGTTGAAGAGTGCCACATTTATAGGATTCACTTTTATGTTGAACTGAGAACTGCGAGTTGTCTGTCCACGACTCGACTCGATTCAGTTGGTATTTTGAGAAACGAAAAAAGCCTGTCGAGTAGCACAGAAAGCGTGGAGTAAATGAAAAACTATTTCAATGAAGCAAACTTTCGAGTGGCTTCATTTTACAACGATGCGTCCGTGCTTGCACAGTGGAACACATTGTAGAGAAAATTAGTTAAAATAATTTAAAATAAAAATTTAACACATCTAAAACAATAAAAAATTTAAACCAAATGCGTCTAAAAACTACTTAGAGATATTTAAAAAAAAATAATGTTTGATTTTAAACTATTATACCCGATATCAACCCATTTAAATTATCAATTTAAGGAAAACAATCAATTATATAGAAAAACTGAACATACTCAAGAGTGAAGTCAGTTTGCTCATCTTAATATAAAGTATAATATGAGTATATATAAAGTAATATAAAATATGCAATAATATTAAAGTATTTCATTGAAATTTATTGTTTTTTTTATTGCATACAATTATATATATTTGAATAACTCAATTCTCAACCAATTCCAGTCTCTTTCTGTAGAATATATTTTACGTGTTTGTCGCACTTTGGACACTGTGCATCAATTTCGGAGATGCGGGTCACTTTGAGGGCACTTGTCAAGTGCTTGAGCACGGCTCGTTGCCTGCTTTAAGGCGCTCGACGCTCAACAATGCACATAATTATATTATATTTGATATTTTTTTATTTTACTTGTTCTTTTTATACGCAAACGGCCCTAAAAATAGCAATTTTCAATTGAAAACCCCCAAAATGCTGCTGAATATTTCAAAACAAAAGGAAGACAAAAAAGATGACCAAGAATGAAAACACTTGGAATACTTGGCGAAGAAAACGAATTGATAGTAAAGCTGGATTGGGGCGTAAGCCTAAGAAAGTAGTGTAAAAATTTATGAAAGTTTTTTTTGGGGGCGGCTTAAGTTGCACATAAGCCCTGTACACATAAGTATATACAGTAAATGTATATAGAAATATATGTATGTCCAGTCGCAGTTTGTTGTTGCTGTTTTCCACGACGGATTAGAGTCTCCCTTTTATTTGCGTCAAGGGATTTTGGGGTGGGGTGGACAGGACAGGTTTTGAGGCAGGCTCATTCCTCCTAGACACGTCTATGTTGAGTGAATGAATGAATGCCACATGTCTGTATGCATTTAGAATGAATTTCATGAGAGTCACAGCACATAAGAGGCTGTTAAACAAACATATGAAAAAGAAACCCATGTAACAAGCCCAAGATACACACACCTGCACACACAAACACACACACGTTGAAGTAGCTGGAGAGGAAAAACACGTTAAGTGCAAAATATCTTTTCACTCATTTTGACGCATGTATTGTGCCCTTCCCATTATTGTCTTCTGTGCGCCACTCGGGACTCTTCTGGCAGGTGCAAAATGGTAGAAAATCATTAAAAAAAAAATAGATGGGCACAAAAAAAAAGTAAGTGAAACACGTTGAAATTGTCAAAGGAAGTGGGGAGCCTGATAAAGCAAGCGGGCACACGGAAAATGTCATAATTCATTAAAAACACTGTCGTTTCTCCCTCGTCGCGTTGTTGCTTCTCAATGTCACACAGCACTGTTTCTTCTTACACTTCGTCTATTATATGTTTATGAGGACATGAACGTGTTGAGTTCAAATATATAAATATACAATTATATAAATTAAATGTTCTTCACAAACACACAGGACTAGTTTATAGTTTTAGAAAAGGCTTGTTTTAAAAACCACAGCAAAAGGTAATTCCAGTTATCGAGAATGAATTACAATTCTAAAAGCAGTTAAACACTTTTTTTAGAATGTATCGAATTCATAAACAACCAAAAAATAAGTATGTTTTTAATATTTGTGCTTGAAGTTAAAACTTTGTATATTTCATTCAAATAAATATTATTTACTTATTTTGGTAATCCATTCTTTTTTAAATTGTTTTTTAAATTTTTTTGTGGTTTTTTGTAATGTATATATTTTTTTTGTAAATCCTATTAATTTTCACTTTACTAATTTTGCATAAATATTTTCACATCATTATTATATTATTTTTTTATTATATTCATTATTTTTATTATATTTATTTTGATATTGTATTTGTCGTTTCACTTCCTTACGGTTGAACGTTTTGTTTTGAAATGTTTTCCGTAGTTCTTAACAGCTGTTTGACCAAAACGCTAAAAGCTTTGCCCACAATGAAAGCTAAGCTAAAAAGCTTTTGAGTGTGTCAGCAGTTGCATAGCAATCGGCTTTTGATTTGCAAGCAGAGCCAAGCAGTCACTGCAAGCGGTGTCATACGAAAATACGTTGAGTTCGAAAATATATACAATGCCAAAAACAGATTCACATATCAAATAATACATCAAACAACGCACAGAATACACTGAATTTCACAGAATAAAACAGAATAATACAAGTACACGTATTTTAATCAGAATGGCGACAATAACGCCAAAGAAAACATCACTGAAATTACGAAGCGTATCCACAATGCTCCGAAATTCGATTAAATTTGCAGAGCATACAGCGGTCACTATCGCAGAACGGGACTATGGCCTAATACGAGTAACTGGCGCATCTGGTACTCCACATCCCCGGTTATTAACAGGTGTCAATATGGATACACTGAAAGAGCGACTCGAGGCTGAACAGGAAAAAAACTTGAGAGACCATCGAGCAGATTCTGAACTAGATATTGAAACTGGTCTTCGTTTCAGATCGGATACAGATCGGAGATCGCATAGAAAACTACGTTTAACAGAGACTCCACATCCCAACAAGGGTATCAATTTACAGCCAAAGCCAATCGATCCTCATCTCATGAAAGATTACAAAGCTGGTTACATCTCATCACCTTGGTCGACAAAACATCAATATACAGATTTTGCTGGTCAACCATTTCGTAGCTCGATCCAGTCCTCAATAGCATCCAGTAAAAGTATACCAATCAAGAAAAGTGCTCGTATTGAGACTGGAACAAAGGGTACTAAAAAAAAGGTGACTCTTATTCCGCCAAAAAAGACGATTACTAATGCCTCTTCCTCTTCATCGTCCTCCTTGAGTTCTGATAAACTGAAATTTATGAGTTTCAATGAACGTCGACGAATTTTTCATGAGGGAGAATTTACCATCGCTAAGTATGGAAAGAAAATGAGCGAACAAATGATGCCAATGACTTCGAATCTGGTTTTCTCTGGAGAAAATATCGATAATGAAGCTGAGCGAGCCAAGAAAGAAATTGATTTTTTTGTAAAGAGTCAAGGTTTTGTAATGAATCCAACCGGTACACTGACAAATCTACGACGTTTCTCCTCAACAATAATGAAGCGCAGTATGCCAACGAAAAGGGTTTCAGGTCAAAGCTCAGAATCTGCAGACTCCACAAGAAAAATAAAAAGAAAGTCTGCTGTTAGCATTTTCAAGGCTCCAGCTTAGGAGGTATTCAATTTATAATAGCGAGCATTTGATAAATAGCGAATTTGTAATCAAAAATATTGCTTGACTACATTTTCACTATTTTTTGGATGCAAGCTTATTGCCAGTGATACCTCTGTTTCGCGACGCATTTTCAATTTATATAAATTTCAGTCAGCGTGTTTTCCAACTACTAATCGATTGGCTAATTATTACTTTAATTGAAGCAACTGAAAATAATAAAAATAACGATATTTAAAAAATATAAGATAGTTTGATTTCTCTGAAAGATAGATATTTGCGACCTAACGTAAAGCTTTACATTTAACTAGATGACTATACCCCTATATAATCTGTGGGTTTGATGGCAAAACGCAGTCTTATTGCAGATTAAATTGTCTCAGCTATGTGTGATTTCAGCTTTTCAGCCTTAACCGTTTGGTCTTTACGTTGATTCTTAGTCAGTCAGAACAAAGAGTTTTATATATTACAGGGTATTCAAAAGTCACGCAAATAAAACTTCCGCTGTCATATTAACAAGTATTGGGAAGGCTCTGCAAGCATTGTCAAAAACCGATCAAGAGATTTAACTAAAAAATGTGACTCTGAAACATATTCTCATACAAAACTACACAAGAATACACTCGCAGCATAAAAATAATTAACAATAAAAACATTATTTTCTTTTTGTTATACGGAATGATGTCATCTGAGCCCCTTCAATCTTCATTAAAAACACGTACGATTTCGAATAGTAAGATCAGGTATATACACCCGGAAAAGCCGAGCACGGTAAATCGGGACTATGGCCTTATGCGAATATCTGTAACTGAAGCATCGACTCCGCATCCACGATTTACATTACGAGCGGATGACAATTGTCACAATGCACTATCGGCGGAATCAAGCGATGGAAATATCAATTATAGTTCCAGTATACGTTTCGACAAAAGAACGATCCAGATGTTACGTAAAGTACCGCCGGAGCATATGTTAATTGGTACGCCACATCCCACGAAGGGTTTTGCAATAGATCCACATTTACTCGTGAAGGACTTCTTGGCCAAGAGGGAGAAACTATCGATACTAAGGAACAGTTTTCAAGAAGAATTGTCGACTACACCATCGTCAATATTGAAAAAATCTAGATTGGATATAGATTTAACCAAAAGCAAACGCAAACGAAAAAACGACAGGAAGGTCATCTTAATCGAACCCAAGGTATCGTTCTCCCTGACATCGATCACATCACCAATCTCCAGCAGTGCCTCACTCAGTGAACTTCAAGTAACGCCCCCATTTCCAGGTTCATCGAAAAATCAAAATTTAAGCTTTGTGGAACGTCGACGATTATTCAATCTAGCTGAATTTACCATAGCCAAAAACGGCAAAAAGATGAACGAATATATAATGCCAATTAAAGTCGAGAATTTAGTTTGTCTTGAAAGCGAAATTGCTCAAAAAGATATGAAGGCTATAAACGAAATTAATGAATATATTAAGAAGCACGGCTATGCAGTGTCCCAATGTGCAGCGACCACTCCTATCAATTTTGCCCTTACTACATCTATTTAAAGTCATTCAAGTTAAACGAGGCAAGAGTTGTAAAAGCATTGAAATAATTGGTATAACTTTTACTCAATCTCTAGAAGATCGATTATGTCGAAAATTAAAGTTGTAAACTTTTTTATAAACGAGAAAATATTATCAAACATTTTTAAAAATAAAATTCATCAAAAAAACTAAATAAATGTTTGTGCGGAACTAATTTAGATTAATTTATATTCAGCTGGAATTTGTAAGATAATCTCATCTAGCTTTTTACAGCAGCATGTTTCATAGCAATCGGCTTTTGTTTAATGCTACGTTAAAACACTCACGCAGAATTCAAGCAGTGCAAAGCAGTGCACAGTAGGCGTTGCAAACAGAGCTATAGCGACAATGTAAAATTTCAGTTATATTCAATTTGAAAACTGTTACGAACACAACGTTGCGCATTTATTTAAATATTACACAATATTAAAAAAAAAAAAAACAAAAAAAGACGACAAATATAAAGAGATATCCAAATTATTTGTTACCAATGTCAACGATAAGCAAAAGGTCGGGAAAACTGAAATTTAAACCAGTCGAACCGATCACTATGGTTAATCGCGATTTTGGCTTGATGCGAGTATTTAAAGATAGAAGTGCGACGCCATATCCAAGGCATTCCAAAGGCGTGGATGCGGAAGTGTTGCGGCAACGTCTCAGTTACCAGCAGCGGAACTCTGGAGTAAGTAAAACAAATGTTTTATCGGATGAGAAATGGGGAGGACAACTACCAAGAGACACATATTCCCCACCCTCTGTGCATATTGCAATTAGTACAGTCAGGCCCACACCTGAATCGCTATTAAGGGGAACTCCCCATCCGAGAAAGGGCAAAGCCGTCGATCCAAAGCTATTAATTAAAAATCTTGAAAAGCCATCGGTCAACATTATTTCCTCCCAGCAAAAGCCCCAGAGAAGGAGCTTTGGTTCTTCTGCCCTGAGTTCGGCCAGGAGTTCGGTCAATCATCCTGTTGCAGTTGGTACACCGCACCCAAAGAAACGCGTCGTATTAAATCCAAAGAATCTGATGAGACGACTGACCCTGGCTAAATCTGATGAAGCCGTCCATTCACTTGTTAGCAAAAAGAAGGTAGTTGTTATTAGTCCAATACCAAGTGTCATATCATGGCCGAATTCATTCAAAGAATCTGAACACTTGGGCCACCGGGGTAGCGATAGTAGCCTAAAAAGAGATTCTGGATTGAGCTTTGAAGAACGCCGACGACTTTTTCATCTGGGAGAGTACACAATTGCCAAAAATGGTAAAAAGCTATGTGATTGGCCGTTGTCGGGGGAAATGCAACCAATCGAAGTCCGCGATTCCCTGTTGGCTGAAGCAGAAAAGGCCAATGAGGCAATTGAAAAGTTTATTCGAAAACAGGGCATCTTCAAGGCAGCCCACAATACGGTTACGCTCGCGGGTATGCGTACAAGAATGTCACACAGGCGTACATCTGATGACAGCGCCTCCAGTCACTATAGTGCTAAAAGAGTATCAGAAAACCCGTCAATAGCGTCAACTAGAAGCTCAAGCAAGTCACCATCTAAAAAGGGACAATCTTCGAAACGAAACACAAGCGAACGTCCAAGGAATAGCTAAAGTAACATTCTCGAATGTGATCAGATTCCATCGGAAAATACTTTTGCTATTTCTCAGATGTCATGCAGATGTAAATTTAGATACTGATTCGATCATGAAATATAACAACGTTTGTACATAAATGGAATGAGAGTTTTAGTTTAAGAATCAGTTTGTTTAAAATAACAAATTGTAATGCCGATTCTGGGATTAACCCATTAATAGCCACTGCAACTAGAAAATAATTTTGCAAAGTTCTTTTTTGCAATTTAGTCACATACACTGTGCTTTACAAATGCATACATATAAGTACATATTTATTATGTTATTTTGCATTTTATTATTTTTTTTTTTTTGCATTTGTTTTTTGAGTTCCTTTTATTTAAAAAAAACTAATGGGTTAAGTCAACTAAGGATTAAGCTACTAGGGATCATAAAATTGACTATAAATCATTATCGACTTAAAAAATTAACATAGAATCAGAATTTTCAATCTCAAAATCATTTTTTATTCGTCTTATAGCTTTGCCCAATTAAAAGCGCTGCAATATTTGATCCATAGTTATCCACAAATCTTATTTGTATCTGTCGCTAGTTTTCACTAGTGCAACCGAAGAGTAAACACGTAAGCAAACACCAAAAATATGTGTATAAAATGTCAAAAGTGCCATTGACATGACCCATTTGGTTCCCTGTTCCGTGAGGGGACCCTTAACATAACCAAACTGAATATGGCATAAATATTTACAGACAAAATAAAAAGAAAACAAAAGGGAGAAGAAGAAAACGAGAGAAAAGCAGCAAGAACTGCAACGAAAACAACATAAACCACAACAACTGCTCCCCTCCGAAACAAATGCCACAGAAATGCCGTAAAATGCAACAAAATGTTGCCGGCTGCAGAAAAAATATGAAATTGAAAACTTCAAAAGTCGAAAAATATGTGTAAAATTATGAAAACCAAAAACTATAACAAAAAAAAAAAGTAAATATAAACTCATGTTCGTGCTTATTTGCGACTTTTTGCAATAAGACGGAAAATCAACTCGATGAAAATTTTAAATTTTTAAATTGTTGGCATACTTAAATTACAAAGCGGCAATATTGATTTCAAGCTAACAAATTGATTGCAAATGAAAACTTTATGGTAATGAGGCGAACTCAATAAAATGTATAGTTTAAAATGTTTTTTAAATGGGTTGGAAATTTTTAACAAAGAATATTCAAATCCTACACTTGACACAAAAATGCAAGGATAATGAAAATAATAATAATAAATTAATATGCTGAGCAAATCCAATAAAAATATTTAGAAGCTCTTTTTAGCGTCTGTTAATCATCCAATTTGCCCAAGTATACCCATTACTTAAAAAATAAGTAAAAGCATATATTGTATTCATTGAAACGTATGTAATAGGGTAACTCGCAGGTCGTTGGTTTTAAATTTTTCCCACTCGCCTCTAAACCTCCACAAATCTCGAAAAACCACCACACGTACAGTTTTGATGATATTATGTTTTCTTAGCTAATTAACGTTATCTACTAGCTCCAGCTTTCATCCTGTTTAATCGCAAAAAGATCCAACAAATAGAACGGTAGTAATGGCTGATTTAAGTCTTTCAAGTAAGTTATGCTCCTAAAAGTATGCAACAGTTTGATTTGATATTCTAAATGCTTGCAATAAATAAGTAACGGGTACCTATCTATAGTCGGGTACTAGACTATAGCTTGTCACGCTTTTTTTTTTCATTTTATAATACTGAGGTCTAAAAAAATAGAATGCTGATATAGTTCAAGTCCCTATATAACAAAAAACAACAGTTTGATGGAATTACAAGCTAGCCACTTAAAGTTCTTTAGGCAGAGCCCATAGAGCCATTGACTATTTTGTGGGCGAAATGGAAATCAAAAACAATTGGAAAACTTACTACAAACAAATGTGGCAAATGCACTTACCCTGTCGAGTGTTGCCGCCGCCTGATCCGTTGCCGTTGCCAATTTTAGTGCCATTTTTCAGTTCGTTTAATGAGAGCTCAATCGAATCGGCATGAGCAATCAAATTGCTTTTAGTCTGAAATGAAATGCGGGAGAAAGCAAAGGAGTGTGTTAGAGTAAACTTGAATGAATGACAACAAGTGTGCGTTAGTTTTTGTCCGAACCTTTTCAATTTCGTTCATCATGACGGGCGTAACCTTTGGCATTTGATGATTCTTCCCGATGGCACCGACAATGACCTGTAAATCGTCTCGACGTTCCTGCAAAAAAGCAAAAGAATAGTTGCAATAAATAAAACTTAAATTTGCCTTCTTTTCACCAGGAAAAATTGACAATAAATCAAGAGGAAAAAGATAGAGGGGGAAACACTAACAAAATGAAAACCGTTGGGAAGGCCAAAAGCGTTTGTTATTCAATTCCAAATGCAATTCCCCCTTTGAGCAGCAAAATTTCCTCATGCGTGTGTCGTTGCAATGCCTGTGTGTGTGTGTGAGGGGGTGTATATATATATATATGTGTGTGTGTGTGATTCTGGCAGAATGTGAAAGGGTGCTAAAGGGGCCAATATACCGCACTCGCTGCGTTTGTCAACCAACAAAATTGCATTGAGCTTGTAGTGAAATAAAGAATATATATATTTTTTTTTTGGCGCCAAGCAACAATTTTCCTTTCACAGCACTTTAATCAATAGAAAAATAAATAAATCACGAAATTATTTTCATGCACCGCGCGACCGTTTCACATACAAGACGCGTTGAGACTGAAAAACAAAAGCATCAGTATTGCCGGCAAACAAAAAGAGAACCAGAAACAGAGAATTTATAATGTGAATTTTCTTTTAAGCAATCGCAACATCTCGCTCTTTAATTGATCTTAAAGTTGCGCTCTTTACAAATTTCCCAAATGACTGCTGGTATTTTTATTTCTTTTTCTATTTTTAATTGTAGGTTTCCCACTTTTTCTGATATTCTTTGATTTTGTTTTGGCTTTTGTCAACGTTGGGACCATAAAACAAAAATAAACAACAAATGCACGCATTGATTAATGATGAATTTTAGTCGAAGGCCTTATCTGCGGATTGTTACTGGGGTTTTTAAAATTTGCTCTAAGTTTGCATCAAATGAAAAAAAAGTAGATAAAGTTTTTTTTTGAGTAGTGAAAGAAAAATATTTTTTTTTTTTTACGATTTTAATATGAAATTTTAAACGCATTCCAAATAAATTTAAAAATATTTAGTTTCTTAAATGGATTCTATTTCTTGTAATTTGAAAAGACAAGTTTTAGGAAGAATTGAAAAGTAGAGAGCAAGAAATAACAATAAACAGTAATATAAAATAGGGAAAGATAAGAATTTTAAGGGTACATTTAGGATAAATTAAATGATCATAATTAATTTTGTTCAGAAAATACTATTTGTTAAACTGATCTGAAGAATTAGTTCCTAATCGTAATTAAAATTTTAACCATATGAATAAATAATATCTAATAAACTAAGCTGAAAAATTATTTCCTATTTGTAAATTAATTTTTAACCATATTTCACATTAAATACAGTAATATGTAATACCTATAAATCAAATTCATCAACACAGTTTATAGAGTGCTTATAGTGCTCTGAGCACACTTTAAAAATATCTCTAGAAATTTTGTTCTCTTTTAAATTATTCCGTCTCTTAGACATATGTTTTTTTTTTTTTTTTTTTTTGCTTGTTGTCAATGCAGTCGTACGACAAGATGTCTCAATGTCTCGACGTCTGTGTAACTATGTCAAAATTGTGTTGGTTTATTTTCGGGGGTATTTCTAATGGCAGCATTAAGTTTTTTGTTTGGTTTTGCTATTTCGCTTTTGGCCTGTGTGCCGTTGCCCTGAATTCTCAAGAGGCCAATTAACTTTTAAACGGAACGAAAGAGAGAAAGAAAATAAAAAAAAGTCATATAAAATGCCTAAAATTCACATGAGTATATTTATAATGTTGAAAAATATTTAAAATGAGAAACAATGCATAAATATGATTGAATTCAGTTTTGGTCAATTATTTATGATGTTTGCAAGCAAAAATATTGGCTGAATGCCAGCATCAAATTAGTCTGGTCACACTTACATTAATATCCTCCATGCGTTTCTCTAGCTCAGTGCTGGACTTGAGGTCAACGGGCTTCTCAATGAGCACATTAATGCGTCGCAGTCCCTTTGTGACCAGCTCCTCAATATTAACACTATCCCGCATGGGTCGAGGTCCAGTGCTGCCAGTTACCTTGCATCTGAAAGATGGGAGTTAAAGTTAAAAGGGAGTTTTGTATGGTCTTGAGTTGTGCTCTTACCTCGCCTGTTGCACTTCACGGAACTTTTCCCGCAATATGATTTGCGTTCGCATCACAACTCGGGAAATGCTGCCCTGTTTGCCATGGGTCTCAAGTACCAGGGAATCGCCCTTTGAGATCAATGTGGCCGCATCTGGGGCTATCAACAGTCGCAGATCCTCGCTGTCAGAAAATCAGTGCATAAAATTTATTAATTATTTATTAAAGTTAAACAAAATCATATCGAGCCCTTTTTGCGGATATAACGTAAGCGACAAAAAGCTAATTTTACAGGAGAGAGTTTTTTAGATTTCGTTAAGTAGATTTCTTCATGTCTCGTGTCGCTTACGTTATAATTAACATGCCAATATCTCCTTAAATATAAACAATTAAAGTTTTATATTTTGGGTGTAGATGCTGTTGGTACTTATGAACACATTTGCATTAAAAAACAAATTTCGGAAAAATGCCGCTTACGTTATATCCGCAAAAAGGGCTCGATATTTACAATCGTAATTAGTGATGTAAATTCCAATCGAGTTTCATTTAAAATTGTAGAAATTAATCGAGTTTTGTATATATCTTAAATATAACGATATATCGAGTTTTCCCAAAATAAAAATTTTTCAAAGCTGCTAGGTCAAATATCAGACCAACTTTAAACTTTCATAACTTTGCCAAAACTGAACAAATTTTCAATCGGATTGTTGATAATGAATGGTCTGGCCTATATTCCGCATTAAAATATTATTAATTTTGTTCAAATAATTTTCATTCCAAACATTTTAAAATTTAAGACTCAAGTTTAATATTGCAATCAACTTGTTTTGCAATAATGAGTCTAAAATAAAAACAATTTAAATTTGATTCGGAGACGGTTAATTTTTTTTGTAAAAAATCAAAATGAACAAAAAGTTGTGCGTGTAAAATTTATAGGTCAAAAATGTGACCAGCTTCACACTTTTAAACCTTCGCCAGAACTGGCCGATTTTCAAGAGGAATGACATTTTGTTCATTGTTTTTAAATGCATTATGAGCTCAAATTAAATTAGTTTTAACACTTAATCCACTCCTGTCACATTTAATACCCGAACTTTATTCAACAAATGAACTACTATGAAGAAAGTCTAGTGAGTTGTCGATTTTGCATGAAAATCGATTTAATTAGATCGATTGTTAGTCAAAAAAAATCGATCGAGTTAACAAAGGTCGACTTTTCAATGTATTTTTACATCATAAAATTTTAATTGTATATCTTTTCGACTTACGCCTCGCTCTCGTGACACTGCTCGATCTTGACCTTGGTCAATTCCAGTTTATAAATCATCTGTTTGGCCAGTTTATTAAACTCTTGTACACGCTGCTCCAAGCCAATTGCAGCACTGGGCTGTTCACTGGGCGGACTCTTCAAGGTGACATTGGAGTCATCGAGGGGCGAGTTGAGAACCTTACTCAAAAACGAATTGGGTTTCTTTGTGGACGGCGTCTCAATGCGACTCTGTGTTAATTGATACGGGGAAGATATGGAAAAAAATGGCATAACAGAAAATCGAAATGATCAAGGACCAAAAGTGCTACCAAAATTACCGTATCACTATCGGAGTCAAACGTTGGTGTCATTTCCATGGAGAAGCGTGGTATTTCCTCATCATCGGAGAATACCAAAGGCTCATTATCGAAACCAGTTTCCTTGTCTGGACTATAGAAACTATTGCGTATCGGTGACTCTAGTTCCGTTTCCGTTTCCGTTTCCGGTGTTGAAAGCGCCTCCAATTCCGGTTGAAGTTGACGCCAGCGTTTCGCTTTGGGTCGTTGTTCAGTTGTTGTCGTTTCGCGAGTTTGTGGCGGTTTCTCCGGTTCCTGTTCCTCTTCCGAGTCCCGCAGAATATCACGTTCATGGGCAATCCTTTTGCGTTTCTCATCAAAGGATATGCGCTGCTTTTCCACCCGCAAAAAGGGAGTACTTGTATTTCCCGCACCAGGACGCAGCAGCTCAGTTTCATCATCATTTTGATCCTCATCTTTGTCTTCTTCTGCCAGCCTTGATCGTGGCGATTCACAAAGCGATCTTTTGCTCTTGCTGCGTCGCACCTCTCTCCCCTCGGCATCCACTCGCAACGACGAATCGGAATCTTCGGATAGATCCACAATCTGCACAGTTTGCACATACTCCGGCAGCAGCGGCTCCACACTCTCCAATATGTTGACCGTGTCCACAATTTCACCCTGATGCGGCTCAAAGTCAATATTCTGCACCGACATTTTATCATTTTGTATATTTTTCACTTTGATTTCAACCACTTGAGCGGGTGCCGCTGGCGCCTTGCGTTTATTCTTCGATGGTTTCGGTGGTGGTGCAGTGGATTCGTTGGCCATCATTTTGGCGGGATTCAACGAGATCTGGGAGAAGAGAGTGCTCGATTCGGCTAAGCGAAATGTTTGAGGTGGCAACAAATCAGGCAAGACGTGTTCTTTGTCAGTTGCCTTTGGAGACGGCGATGCTGTTGAACTTGTGGCACTGTCAGCGGCCTGTGGTGTGCGTGCACGTCTTTGACGCACTGTATCGCTAACAACAACAATTTCCGTATCATCATCTGGATTGGCTTTAACAGTCAATATGCTTGCCTCATTGTAGCGCGTTTTCAAAGTATCCTGTTGCAATAGTTTTGTTTTTGTCAATTGAATAATTTTGAAGGGATGTTAAAGTATTTTTGGAAAAAAAAAGCAGTTGCTGTACAATTAGCATTGGTGAAATATTGGATGGATTTTGGACGCAGCCGCACACCAAATTGAACGCCAAATAGGGGACAGTACAAGTATCTATATATATATATTTGTATGTATATAAAATATATTTATATATATAAATATTTGAAGCGTGAAAATGACACCAAGTTAAGTTCTCGTAGAGCTAGTGATACGGTGATTTCTGGTTTTTATTTTTTTGTTTTTGGGTGATGGTTGTTGGTATTTGTTTTGTTTTTTATTCTGGTTGTAGATTAGCTTTGGTGGAAAGATTATTATGAATGTTTAATGTTTTATTTATAAATGTGGGTGGTAAATGAAATTGCAAAAGAAAAATATAACAAAAATAATAATAACTATTAAAAGAATATAAACAATAAGTAAAAGCAGTTGGGTTAGTTATTATAGCAACTAATTATATTAAAAGCCAAACAATTTTTTACAATAATACAAAATATACATACTTTAAATATACATTATTTTGTTTTTATAAATATTTTCAGTTTAATAGACAAGTTTAAAATTGAGAAAAAAATCTCTTTAAAAATAAATGTTAAATGACAAGCTCAAATTAAATATTACGTTTCCCTTTGCAAATGGAGAACAAGAAATTCGATTCCAATTTAAAGTGACAAGCAGAATGAAATGAAAAGCAAATGAAAAATGTGGAAAAACCCAAAGGTGTGACGATGACAGACAACGGTGATAAAGGTGAAGTGCATTAATGGGAATCGTATTATATAAAGGAAAATTGTGATTGAAATGACAGACAGACAGGACAGAGGGGATAAACAGAAAGGAAAACCTTCTTCTTATACAACATTAAAGCTTTTTCGTTTCAGTAAAACTAATTAGCATTAATTAAAAACCGCAAACGTTTAGTACGCACCACAACAATTGCAATAACTTGTTGCTGCAATTTCTCAATTTCCGGATTTGATGGCACATTTATTTCCTTTAAATCATGTTCCATGGCTCTGTAAATGCATTATAAATTTAAATAAAATAAGTATTTAAATTTAGATTAGTTAATGGATAATAAATGAACTGACTTGAGTGTATCTAGCGAAATATTATCCAAATTCTGTAGCGTTGCCTTCATCTCAGTCAGACGCTTGATAATATCGGCACTTGTTAATTTGTGATACGTTTGCTTGAGGCCATCGATGCGTTGACGAGTCTCCTGCATGCAGCTCTGATCACAGGATTTGCTGTACTCATTATAATAATCATCGCAACGTTGTAACACATCCTCAAACTCGAGCAATATGGAGTTGCGATCATGCAGCTCCTGTGGCGACTCAAAGCGTCGTATCAATTCATCGGCCGTCTCGAAACATTGCTCCAATTGTCTGGCCAGCTTGAGGAGACCCTCGAGAAATGCCTTCGATTGTGTGACATTCTCGCCCAGGGCATTATAAAGATGCTTCAGTGCATCGATGCGTTGACTGAGCTGCTTTGGTGACTTGGTATATTTATCCTCGCAGACGCGACGACCAGTTTTAATTGTGCTCTCAATTTCTGCCTTGATCTCGGACAGTGTGCGATAAATTTGCTGAAAAAATAAACAAAAATATTGAATGACTGTTTGATGGCTTGCTTGATTGCTTACATACCAGACACTTTTGATACTGCGCTTGGACGGTGCTTGGACCTGCCGATGCCACATCCAGCACCAATGTAGAGTGCTCCACATTCCGCAGATCGCCGTAGGCTCGATTCAATCTCGACTCGTAGGCGGGCTGTGGTGCCGTGCACTTGTTGAGCTTCGCCTGACAGGCCTTGAAGCGCAACTCCATCAGATTCAGCTGCTCCTGCAATCGATTGGCGGCTCCAGTTTTTCCCTTACGCGTGTGCTCGGCAATTAGTTCGGTAATGTCCTTAAAGTTTTGCTCATTTATGGCAAATTCACGAGCCAAAATCTATAAATAATGTAATAATAAGAAACAACTTTAATTGATGAAAAATAACAGGTTCTATATAAATTATAATTTTATAGATAAAACCAAAAAAACAAAACAATATTACGGTAAAAGAAAATATTTTCGGCTTTGACTAAGTTTTGGAAGACATTTAACTATGAATTTGAAACATTAAAACAGAATTTTATTATCATTTTAAATGCATTATTTTACAAATAAATTTATGATTAAAACGATATTCAGTATACAAATATGTGCAGCTTTGAAAATCACAATTTGGAAATATTATTAATACCACTTTTTTGCAAGTAAAAATTAATATCCCCAAATATTAATGCAGATTTAATATAAAAAATAATAATTTTAAATATTTCTTACCTGAAAATCATCGGGCAGATCCTCAATGGTCACATCGTTTTCCAGATGCTCGCTGAGTATCTCGTCCATCCTCGTTAGCCACGCCTCCAGATGAACCACCGCCCTCTCCGACTGCTCCGCCTCGCTGACCTTCTCCTCCAGGAGTTCTGTGCGCTTCTTTGCCTGCTGTTGTAATTGTGTCCAGCGCACAACAATGCCCTCAATGTCCTTTCGCATTACCTCGGCCATGAATTCATTGTCAATTAGCTCATTGCCAATTTCCTGAATCTTGTCCAGCCATTCTTCGGAGTGACCTCGCAGCACGTTCTCTAGATCCTATAGAAAATAATAACAATTTGTATTATTTTTCAACATATTTGTCAACAATAAACGCGCTTTTGGGACAAAAAACTTCATAGATTTTCCAAAGAATCATTAAAAAGTTTCCAACACAAAGTTTAATATTTCTTGGAAGATTTGGCCCTGCAAGTTCCAATCGACTTGAATGTCAAACATTTTTACTAATTATTTTAAATAGTTAAAGCCCCTTCAGACGAGCGCTTTTTCACCGACACTTTTTGTAATTTTTTGTCAAAAAGCTGTCCGTGCCGCGTAACCACACAAAATTTCAAAGCGCCGGTGAAAAACCGAAGCTCACCGATGGAAATGGAACACGTTCTATTCCATCGGTGAGCGATGGTGATCGACACGGACAGCTTTTTGACAAAAAGTGTCGGTAAAAAAGTGCTCGTCAGAAGGGGCTTTTAATAGAATCTGAATGTGCACATTATAATATTCTGATTAGCCTATTTTGGACCATATTTTAAAACTTTCTCTTTAAAAACTGTACTTGAATTATGTTTTTTTACAAATTATTTTACAAACATTTTTCAAAGCATTAGAAACCAATGAAAAAATCAATTTCATTTACAAATTTTAATCTATTGGTCAAAAATATGATAAATTTTAAAATGGGACCAGTCTATAATTGATTTTATTTTTATGTTACTTTTAAAATTCTGTTCTAAGTTGACGTAAGATTTATTGCACAATTAATTTACTAAATAGGCCACGAAATGATGTAAAATATTTGTTTTCTACTATCAAAAATCTTAAAAAAAAAAAATGGTTAAAATTGCGAATATGCAAAATAATACTTCAGAGTCTAATTTTTTTATTGGTTTTGAAAATTTGAATTTAGAAATTTTATATTGATTTCAATAAATTAAACAAATGCTGTAAAAGTTTATGCTTATTATTTAATTTACATAAAAAAAGTCAAGCTTTTATTTCTCCATAATGTGAACTTACGTCAAGCTCCTCGATAATTTCCTCGGCATCGGCTGCATTCTCGGAAATGTTGCGTATCTTGTTTTCCAGCCTATCCAAATAGCCCGTCTCGCTGACCATGAACTTCTTGAACTCTCCCAGTTGAGTGGAGATGTGCTCCAGCAATGCCGTCTTGGCATAAACTCGCTCCGTGACCTCCGACCATCGGGCGTTGAGGCGTGTAAATTGTTTGGCCAATGTGCCATATTTGCTATCCTTTTCCTTTTCCTTGTCTTTGTCCTTGTCCTTGTCCAGCAACTCGTCCATTTGCAGCAACAGTTCGCCGCCCAGCTCGTTGAGTTCCCTGAATTGTGTGACCTCCCGTTCGCAGGTTTCCTTGAGCATCTGAAATTTACTTTTGCTTTGGAACAGCTCATTGGAGTTTCCAATGTCAGCGACTCCGGACTTGGGTGTATTCTCCTCCAGCTCGTTGAGCCAACGTTCCGTTTGCTGCAATCGCTGTTGAATCACATCGATTTGGGATTGCAAAGCTGTCTGCTGTTGCTTCTGGGCCTGATGCACTTGCTCCACCTGCTGGTAGAGGGCATTCAATGCACTTATCTGGGATTGCAACGTCTCCCGCTGCACTTCCTCCGATTCCTTAATGAGAATCTCACTGAAATTCCTGGCACTTATCACATCAATCTCGAGTTTACGCAAGTCCTGAGCTTGAACCACATCGGGAGCACTGCTCAGGACGGCTATAATCGAATTGTACTCTGCCACAAAGTGATTGAGGTTCTCAATAGCCGTCGTCTGTTTGATCACCCGTTCACTCAGCTGCTCCGGCAGACGTTGCCAGGCTGCCTGCAGCTCCGCTCTGATCACATGGCCCGGAAGACGCTCATAGCTCGGCTTCAGGGACTCCAATTCATCCACGAGTTGATTCAGCAGCTGCTGCTGTTGCTGCATTGCCTCCAGATTGGAAACTCGCACCTTTTGACTTGCCACCTTGTTGACAAACTGCTCGATTTGCTGCAATTGCTGGGCAAGATTCTCGCCACCACGCTGCTGGATGAGAGCATGAAGCGCCTGTTTCATGTCATGCCAACTGTCGTAGAACAAGCCAAAGTCCTGCTTCCACTCCAGCAGCTGCTCATCCAAAGCCTCGGTGGCCTCCCGGGCCTCGGCAATCTCCGTGGACAGTGAATCCATGTGACTGAGTCGCTGCTCCAGCTCCTGGCAACTGGCAGTGCCCGCATGCTGTTTATACCAATCCCGCGAGTCGGCCAAAACCAGCTTGAAGCCCGTTAAACTATTGTAATAACGCTCCTTGGCCAACAGATTGCTGCTCTCAGCTTGTTGACTCAACAATCGCTGATTCAGAGCTGAATATCTTTGCTCCAGCTGCTTGATGTGAGCTGCTTCCAGGAGCAGCTTTCGTCCTGGCTCCTCCTGTTCCTGCTCACACACCTCATAAAGTTTCTTGAGTTCCGGCAAAGTATTGGAGCGTCTTTGACTATCCGCTTGGAGTTCTTTGAGCAACTCGCATTGATTGCGCAGACTTTGACGCTGCAGCTGCTGCAATTGTTGCTCCACATCCTGGACATGGGCAAAGTGCTCCATGATCTGTGATTCCAGGGCAAAAAAGTTGTCGCCATTGCGCAGTTTACGCTTTTTGATTGCCAACTCAACAGAGTCCTCCTCCTGCGGCAGTTCCTGTTCTCTTTGCTGTTCCTCTTCATCCTCTCCGAATCGTATAATCATTTGATAATCGATCCAACCTTCCGGCTTCACCACACGACTGTCATCGTAGCTGGCACGTTCGCGACCAAAATTGAAACCCTTTGTCTCGATGCGCAACGTTTGCACCTCCAGGATTTGCTTGAGTGCATCCAGACGATCCTCGTAGCTCTCCAGCTGCATTAGGACACGTTCTCCCTTGTCGTCGCCATCCTGCAAAGTGGCTGCCACCATTTGCCGCAGATCGATGAGATAACGCTGCAACTCCAGCAAATCCTTGGCACAATAATTCAGCTCATTGATGCGCTGCGTGATGCCTCCCACATCGGTGACATCCCTGCTTTCCATGCGCTTCAAATCCTGCTCACGGGCATCCAGCCAGCGAGAGATGCATTTATATTGCTGCAGTTTCTCGGTGCGCAGATCTATCCACTTGACCACATGGGACCAGCGTTCCCCCAGAGCACTCAATCGATCCTCTAAATCATTGAAATTGCCCGAAGTATCATTGACAATGACAACCATGCTGCTGATGGAATCCACCAGCTCCTGCTGTTCACACAAATCCGCCTTCAATTGTCGCGCCTCCGTCAGCTGCTGTTCCGCCTCGGGAATTGTGGGTCCAATGTCGCTCATGTGTGAGATGCGATCCTCGACATTGGTTAGAAACTGACGCAGTTGCTCCAGTTTCTGTTTCTGGAACTCGGCCAGACGCATCAGAATCTTGGCCTGCATATCGAGTGCTCGCAATCGCAATGTTTCCCAGCGCTCGTTGAGCAGCACCATCTGTTGCCGCACCTCGTTCTGATCCTCCGGGGAGAGTCCCGATCCCGATCCGTCCTTCTTTTGTGACTCATTGATCAGTGTGCTGCCCTCTTCGAGAGCCTCGCCGACAAACTCCTGATGCTCGGTGAGCTTGAGCATAAAGTTCTCGTTCTCATGGAACTGCAATTTGGCTGTGTGGAAATCCTCGGGATCGGGCAGTTCCTGTGACAGCAGCTGTTCATCCTCCAGCAGGAGTGTAAGCACCGCCTCCAAGGCTGTCTGATAGCTGCTAATCTCCACACTGGCATTCGTCGCCGTGCTGAGAGGACGCATCGATGCCGTCGTCTCCAGTCCCGACTTCAATTCCATGCTCGCTGCACTGTCCGAGGTGTAAATTTCCCTATCTCCATCCAGAGGCACCTCATCCAGATCTGTGATGCTTGTGCAAGGAACTCGATCACGTTCCGTGGCGCGCATCGATTCCATCGCATGATACAGACACATCACATACATCTGTATGGACTTATTGTCCGGCTTATGGGTATGAACATCCTCGGCATCCAAGAGTTTCTCAATCTTGAAATGCCTGTGCGCCAAATCAAAGGCCAAATGAAGACGCTGCAATGCGTGTTGTCCCAGGGCCGTCTCCAGATCGAGTTCATCCAGATGGGCCGCCAAGATCATCAGAAAAGCCCTTCCATCCGCCCAAGAGCTGGCGAAATCATTTAGAGTCAATCCCTGTGGTTCCGTGTATTGTCTTGCCCAGGCCAATAGGGATTTCTCAACGCCATTGCTGGAATGACTTTTGACTAGATGCTGGCCATTGAACTCCAGGGCTATCAGCCAGATGAGGCCCAGAGTCAGCTTCGCATTGCCACCGACAATGTCATCACTGGATATGTTCACCAATCTCACGCCATGCTGCTGAATCACCTGGAGCACCTTGTTCAAATTGTTGATGTGATGCACTCGCATTCGTCCTTTTTCGGGTTTCTGTTTGACATTAAAGAAGATTGTGGAAAAATTTTGTAATTATTACAATTCAAAAGCATATCGATAACTAAAAACTAAACGAATTCTAGAGATTACATAAATAAGTATAAATCACGGTTGCCACTTAAAAAAATCAGTTTGAGCCAAAAAAAAAAAAAAAGAAAACAGCAAAATTCATTAAAAAAGATCCATTCATTTGAGGAAACTTGTTCATTTGGTTCAGTGTACACATTGCAATAAAATAAATTTTTGTAGCTTTGGGCACCCCTGCTACAACACATCATATTTCCAAAGTATTTCACATTTTCATCTTCATCTAGTGATTATGTAATTAAATAAAAATAAATAAGTACTTCAACCAAAAATTATACAAAATAACTGATTCTGAACTGATAAAAAAAAACAAATTCGAAAAAAAGCATCATTGCGCAAATCGGAAAAAAAGAGCCAGTTTTGGAGCAAAAACGTCAATAACTAAACTGCAAAGTCAGTCATCAAAATATAACAGTTTTGGAGTATATCGATTGCTATTGAAAAGTTTATAAATTTAACGAGATCGATAACTAATCATGCTATCAGGGACAGAGCTGGAAATTTCTGAGCTCAGTTTTAAGTCGCGAACTAAACTAGTCTTTGTTTTCATTAATGAAACTCAATTCCGTTTAATTTTCTGAATAAATTCACTTGTTCATAAATATTATTCATACTCAATTTATTTTTATAGATAATTTGAAATTAATTTTAATTGGGTAAAAACGTAAAAATAATTCGTATGAAAACAGCAATAGAAATTAAATTTTAACTGAGCAACTGAATAAAATGTGCGTATGTATGTATATGTAGTTTATGATTGCATGAATAGGTTCTTTCAATTGAATGATCAGTCAATTTGAATTCATTTCGATCGTATCGTGTTTTTATAGATTTATAAAGTAACGTTTGAACTAACTCGAAAGTTTTTTGTTTCGACCCCCAAATTGTTAATGATTATAATAAATGTTTAACAAATAAAAGATCATAAAAGATCAAAGTAAACTCGAAAAGTTTTTCAATTAACTTTAAAATCTTTAATAAATTTTGAAAACCTAAAACTCAAACAACACTGCTTGACTGAAAGTAGCTCAAACTTGGCTCTCATTCAGGTGGAGATAAACTTTGAATATGTATTAAACAAAAAGTGTGAAACTTTGAGCATAAATAAAATTATGAGCTTAAGGCAAAGTTGAGTCCAAACAAATACTGTGCTTTAAAAGCTTTTTGCTTGTGAAATAAATAAAAAGCAGCTTCGCAGACAGATGAGAAAACAATGTGCAAAATGTACTAATAGTTAGCTCAAGTTTAGTTGTAGTTTAAGTAGAGAAAAAAAATTGATTAATATTTGAAGAAAAACTTGCCAGCTGTGTTTGTGTTAAGGTGCTGAGCAATGCCAATAAACGATGTCCATCTCGCAGATCCAAGAACAAATCATTCACTGGGGTGCACTGGGTATTGCTGAGATGTGAATTGATCCATTTCGTGAATGTTTTCTTTTGTATGTGCTGTCGTTCATCTAGAAGAAAAAAAGAGATGGAAAATTGGTTAAAAAAGAGATAAATTTAGCTAATCTTATTGTCGAATGGACAAATTGCACACCTCGGGCTGCATCAGCTGCCTTTAATGGCATTTTGTAGGCCATGCCCAGTAACAGAATAAGAATACTACAATTATTATGAACCAATGCACGTCCAAGGTGCCAATGTTATAGACTCTTTTCGGTTCTTGGGTTGTCGCATTGTCAGGCCTAGCCCCAAGGCCCAGTCTGAGTCTCAGAGAGTCGAATCTGCTAATGAACTAAACCGAGAAACGTGCCAAAATCAATTAGTATGTTCAGAGTCAGAGAGTCTCAGTTCGAGTCCAAGTCCCGATTCATTTGTCAGTTTTGTGCGAAACTGCAGTTGTGGCCCAAACAATTTGCATGCAACGTGTTGCACACACACACACATGTGGGTGTATACAATTCCACTTAGCTGCACTTGAATGCTCTCCTCTCACAGTCGACAAATTGAAGCTCTGATTGATGGCGGTTTTCGCTTTGCCAACGTATCGTGATTGTGCCACAAAACTGACACAGACAATTACTCATTAAACCGCAGTTATTGATGGTCTTCCATATTACATCGGGTAAGTGCTTATAGTAATAATAATTGCGAAGACATTATGGTAGTTGCCCATGTGACAGACTGTAGACTCATTAGATCCCTCAAAAGTGAATTTAGTTTGATATATAGTATGTCCAAAACTATTTTAATCAACAATATCAAACATAACTCAATCTTTTTAGTTGAAAGAGCAGAAAATTCAGATTGTGAAGAATGAAGAATTTAATAAAAGTACACGCTTTCACCAACTGAAAAGTTAAAAAAAATTGTGTTTCTTTTAAATTAAATTCAGTTACTCTAATTAAATTATTTTTGAACTATGTAAAGGTGAAAAAAAGAAGAATTTTAAATTATTTTCAGTTGTGAATTGCGTTTGTTTTTTGCCTATTTATAAAACATTCTGTAAATGTTCTCTAAATTTCTTTGGGAGGATTTCTTAAGAAATAAAATGTATGGTATTTTCAGAAAGCCAAGGTATTTTTAATTTTTGTAAGATTTGTATTTACTTTAAAAGAAATAATATCAAACACATAAATATTTTGCTTAAATTATTCCAAGAGAAGCGAACAGAATTTATTTTCAAGTCTTGTGAAATAATTTCGTTATTTAAAAAGAGAGGATTTACTGTCCTTTCCCAGTTGTCAGGTGTGGGGTTCGAACCCACGCTCTCGAATGAGAACCAGAGCTTAAATCTGGCGCCTTAGACCGCTCGGCCAACCTGACTTGAGAAATAGATTGAAGAATTTAATTAAAAAGGCAATAAGTAACTAAACAAGGTTTTTCTCCTTTTATAAATTCTATCAAAGTAGACAATAAATGCACTGAGTGTAAACAATTTACAAATCTGCGATAGTTCCGACTGCAGTATAATTTGCTAAGCTGCCTCGAATACTTTGCACAGACATTAGAGACAGCTGTCCTAAAAAGGCAGTTAACATAATTTTTAATTTCCTTATGCAGTCAATAGAATATTTCAGGCAGCTCTTACCGATGCAGCTAAATATAGAGGCAGTTAAGCAAATTATACTGTATATTAAAATACGCAACATATTTTGTAACATTCTTAGTATTTTTGATTACAATTTATACTTAAACTTAATTTAGACTGTGTTATCAAAAAACTTTCAAGTTGCATTCAGATAATCTACGCTCTTATATTTACGGACAGGAAAGCTCATTAAAAAGCTCAAATGCAATGCAATGATAATTATAACAAAATCAAAGTCAACCGTGTGCAACATGCAAATGTGACATTCAAGGACATGGCCGCAAATGTGTTTCAATGCCAAATTCGCCATTGCGGCAGTTGGAAAAGTAATGCGCCCTATATACATCAGATGGGAAAATTTAACAACATCAAAGACTGTGGCACGTCACTCACTTGAGTCCAGTTTAATTGCCATATAAATGAAGGCAACCTGCTTCTGTGCCAACCAACTAATTGCTGGCATAAACGGTTGGTAAGACTGCCACCCACTTATCATACACACACATTCACTCACATTCACTCACACTCATATTATTGATCGACAACGAGGCAATGTGGAAAACTAGTTGAAAGTAACGAGGTTGGGCCAACAAACTGTTGCATGTGGCCGACAAATGAGGCCAACTGTAAAGTGCGTAGCCAGGACGTGGACCAGGCTAATATCCTCTGACATTGCAAGTACAAAAGTCGTCAGTCAAGAGAAAAGAGATGTGAGAAGAGAGCAAAAGAGTCTCTAACGCAATTGATTCTCAGCCAGTTCAACAATTAATTACTAAATGGAGTTCAACTCGAAATGTTGTCTGGAAATTTAGCGTGACGTTTGCTAATTAAATGAAATTTCATTATTTGCATTAATTGAGCTTACGGGTCGAGTCTGAACAAATTAGCTTAACTTAAAGAGAGCCTCAACACTCTCAAGAAATTGTCTTTGCTCTGTGGCAATTAAATAAAATTTATCAAAACAAACTGTGCTGTGTCACCACGACGACGATTGGAAGACTCTATCATCAGCATCCCAGAGAGCATCCAAAACCAGCATCATCATTTTCAGTGTCAATTACTGCAATTTTCATTGGGCTCCCCACAGCAACAGTTGCCGTTGCAGTTGCAATTGCAATTGCTTCTGCCGTTTGCAGTTTTTCTTCTTTCTTTTTGTTTACCAGGAAATATATTTTTTTGTAAGTCTTCTATTTGCCTCTCTTAATTTCTTACTGTTTGTTCGTTTGTCTTCCAGTTTGTTTAACAATTGCTTTGTTTTTCTGGGAAAAACTTTACATGCTGCCTGATTTCACCTGAGGTTGCATTGGTTTCGTTGACATTTGGCTTAGCTGAGAGTTTAGTTTAATTCAAATTGTTTGATAAATGCTTCTGCAAAGACCGTTCTTTAAATGTTTCATCATAGTTATAACAGAGTTTAGGTAGCATAAAGATAAAAAAGATTTAGTGGAGCTTACATATACTTAGGTATAATTATTGTGTCTGTTAAAACGCAAAATTTATTCAACAGAAATACTTGTGGCAAAAATAATATACTCATGAATATATTAAATTATAATATTAAAATTAAATGATTAAATAGTTTCTAAGGAAGCTCCTAGTCGACTAAATTATATACATTTTAAGCTTATGACACTTTTCAATCAATTCATTATCCAGGAAATTAAACATGAGAGAGATATAGATATCGTTCTTTGAATTAAATAAAATTAATGATAAATGTTGATTATTTATCATTATTAAATATATTATAAGCTTGTTTATTTAGCCTAAAAGTATACACATATCTTCACGAACTGTCGACTTGATTCTATGCAAATCTGCTCTAAATTTGATATATTCGTATTTATGTATGTAGTCTACTTATAGGATCGATATTCAGCTTAACGTTTGCCAACAATTGTGATATTTATATCAAATAAATTCAACAACCTTCAACAAGCGTAACGAATAGCGTTAAATTTGCAATTCATATTTGTCAGCATTGCATTGTTTAATTTGAATTTCAATAACAATTTATGGTAAATTGAAAACCAAATAACGTTGAACTAAGAAACAAAAAATGAAATACAAAAAAAATGGAAATATATGTATGCGACCCAAATATCAAATGTTGTCTTGAATTGAATTCAATTGAATGGTGGATAAGTTGACAGACTGATGTCATTACGGCCAATACATTTGCGATTCTTTTTTTTGATTCCAGCTTTTGTGCTGCTTGTGAACTTTATTCCAAAATACACACAATTCACACCCAAAACGCCCACACACACAGCATCAGCTGATGGTAATTGTTGTTGTTGTTATTATTGTCGCATTTTTGTAAAATTTTTATTGCTTTCAATTATAAAGCCATAAATCGATATTTTACTGCTCTACAAAGCTCTTTCAGCCAGCGGCATATGAAAATCATATTTGGTGGAATAAAAATTTAAGAAAAAAACGAAAAATTCGAGTGTATGCCATAAAAATACTCATATCAATTAACCGCCTTTGTGTCAGTAAAAAAAAGTGAGTAAAGAGAATTTCCTGAATTCCAAAGTTTTGCTTTTTAATTGTTTTGTGGTTTGTGCCAATCTCCAAACTCTTTTGAATTTGTTGAATTGACTTATTGACAGCTTGACGTCGGCATTTGTGCAACTATTTGTAAGTTTGACATTGAATTGAAAACTTGAACTTAATTGTAAATATCTACCCTTATTATGTCATTTCAGCAAAATTAATAAATTGAAAAATTGATGAACGATTGAGAATTTTTGCGACAAAGTTAGCTATCTCAAAGTTGAATGCAGATACGGAAGTTAAAGATTTTTAAAATTAATAATTACTTACTTATTATTTATTTATTTATTTATTTTTATTTATTATAGGTAAATTTGAAATTTTTTTGTCGATTTAAATGTGAAAATATTAAATAACACTTATAAAAATATTTTTCTCTTCTTTTTTCGGTTGTCTCTTATTTGCGGTCACTGATTTGAAGATAAATTTCAATAATCCATAATCTAATGCTTAGCGGGAGGGGCCTTAAGGAAACAAAACAAAACAGAAAAAAAATTGTTTATATATAGAAATAAAATGTAAACAAAAATATAAGGAACGGCAATGCGCTACATTTTGTTTATTATTGGACAACTGCTTGGCATGTGCCATTGCTCCATTGCGATCCCTCGCCTGTGGGTCAACACAAAACTCACGCACTGTTCCCCACTCATAACAACAACAAAGAGAGACTACCGTAACAAATATTTATTTATTATACAATGTGCATTTGTGTATGTGCGTGAGTGTGTATTTGTATATGTGTGTCACGCACAACGGCAAGAGAAAAAATTGAAAGGTGAAGGAACTCGTACATAGTGTGGCTTTGAAACTGATAAGCGACTGACGCGACGCTTCGTCCCATCCATAACCCAATCCAACCAACCAACTAGTTATCAGCCTTACGATTTAAATGACTGAACACTAGAAGGCAACGCATTGGGATTGGGTTATTCGTTCCGATTCGTTAATTATTCAACAATAATATCATACCAAATTGAAATTCCGGTCGGGCAAAATAAACGATAAAAATGAGAGCATGATTTATGAGCGTGATATAATACTTTTGTACCTTATGTACATATGTATGTACATACATATATAATATAACAGTGAAGACTCCCACTAACCAAACTATGCAAAATATCATTCTCAAACAATACTTAAGATAGGAGTTAATGTATTTTTTAAATTTAATTAAATTAATTTTCCAACTTCTATTTAATTAATAATATTGAAATATATTTATGAATAATAAAAAGAAGATTGAAAATTTATCAATTTTATTATGTAATTAAAATTTTATTTAAATGTAATTTATAGTAAATAATCGCAAATATATATTTAATCCAAAATATGTCGATAAGCTAAGCAAGTATTTGGTTAAATAAAACATAAATAAACAATAATAATAAAAAAAAATACTTCTCTAGCCAACGAGGAGTTCTTGACCATAGGCAGCGTTCACTGTACCCGCATATATATAGCTAACGAAAAAATACCATAAAAAGCGAAATACTTAACTAAAAATTAGGTGAAAAATTGCAAAACCATTTAAACGAAATAAGTACATAAGTATATAATAAACATACAATTGCTTAGAATGATATTAGAATAGAAAAGAAAAAAAGCCTGAACCGACATATCAGAAAATAATAATTTAAATTTTAAGCGAAATATTACTGCTGAATTATTACTCAACATTGTGGTTGTTAAACTTTTGCAGAGTTGCTTTTACTGAGATGGGAGATGAGAGAGTTCTCTCACTCTCTCACTACGCATCAGTAACTTTGTTGCCATGACTTTATAATGACAAACACTATAAAGCCGAGTCGGGTCGGCTCGGCAGCATTGTCTGTGACCCCAGGCAGCTTCAATTTTAATTGCCAGTTGTCGCTGTTCTTTTACAGCCCATGTGGGAAATGCAGTCTCAGCAACAGACACAGAGACACCATCCAGCTTCATCAACATTTTCCATTTTCCATTTCATTCATAACACTCAGACTAAAACATTTTTATTGTTCTACTTACTCGGTACATGCAAGCACTGTGTTTCATTCTGTATGTAAAACTCTGTTTTTAATGCCTTCCCTGCCTTCAAAAAGTGGCATAATAAAGTGTGCAATAAGCACAAGGCAAAAAGTTTAAGCCTAAAAAGTAAACTCATATACTAAACTCGTTCAGACGCTTTAATAATTTGGCTCTTCATTATTATACCTAAACTTCAATAGACTATATAAATTTACAGGATATCTCCTAGCTTGTTACTCTCATTACAAAAATGAATATACAGAATAAAACAGAGCAAATTTATTTAATACATGTTCTGTTGAAAAAAGAGTTGAAAATTACAAACTGAATTTGTAAAGTCACACGAAAATAGTTTTCCCACGTGCATACTTTTCAGAATGTCCTTGTTTTGAATATTTTATAGTAATAGGATAAAATTTCCATTAGCAAAGAGAAGCTTAAAGCGACACACTATACAATTTCAATATGAGTTTACAGCCTGCAGGGATTGCAGGGTATCTGTAATGGCAGCACACTCGATTAGACACCAGCTACTTAATTTTATCAGACTTATTGCCTTTGTATATTTCGATTACCGGCACTTTTGTATCGTTTTGTACGTGACGCCTTCGTCAATACGTCGCATGTGACACACATTTCGATAGTCGAGTTTCGCTTCATTTTCTTCTCCCTCTCTCTCTTTTATGTTTATGTGTTATTTTTAGTTTCGCTACGAAATTTACAATGTACATATTTTATTTTTACTGTTTTATGCAATCGATTGAGTTTTTATTTGCTTTACAGTTTCTTGCGAATTGAAGATTACAATTCTTATCGATGTTTTATTCAGTTGCGGGTGTGAGAGGACTTGAATTAAAGATGTGAATGCTTTTTTTTTTTATTGATGTAATCTATGTGTTTGACAATCAGACTAAAAGCTAAGCATAGGATTTACAGCTTATATCAACTGTAAGTGAGTTGCAACTTTCTTTTAAAATAGTAAAACTTTTTACTTGGCTAAGTGACCAAATATAAGTAAAGTAATGTGGAAAAAAATATCACAGTAAAATGTGAACTATATTGAGATTTGCTAAAACTCTAATTGGTATAATATTTTTTTTTTGTATATATTTAATGTATTTTAAATATAATTATTTTCTTTGAAAAACACATTTGGTAACAAATTGTGAGTTCTATCCATATCTATATAAAAGTTAAGCTCAACATTCTTTCAAATACATGTATCTGTATATTTTCATTTCAGATATGCAAACAATTTCATCAACTTAAAAATCACAAAGTATTTCCTAGTGGCGCTCATTTAGAGTTCGTGTATTGCCTGTTAATGGCTTTAAAAAACACACACAGAATTCCCATATTAAGAAAACACCAATTGAACAAGCAACAACAAATTAAATGCATCATTCAAACAAACATTTGAGGCAACTTTGGCCCGCATAAATTAGTATACTGACTGCATTTCAATGTGTTTTCCAAAACCGAAAAAAAAACCAAAAAAAAAAAAACAAAAACAAAATACATAAAATAATGTCAGAAGATCATGGGAAAAACCTGTTTCAAGCCAAAGCAACCAGCATATCCAACACTTTCAGAGTGCTTCTTGACGTACCAAAGGCTTATCAACGTGGGGGACAAACAAGACCCAAGTCATGTTTGTGTCTATAACCAGCTGAAGCCAAAGTCAAAGCCCCCACAATGGCCCAGCTACACCTCCATCTCCCCCTCCATCTCCACCTCCACCTTCACCGTCTCCATCATTGTTTGGCAGCTGCTTTTGGACGCCTGTCCGTCTTTCTGTCTTTTACTGTCTGACGGTCTGTTGGTTGCAAGCGGAAGTTTTAACTCATTTTTGTTGTTTTACAAATATTGTTTTTTTTATATACAGCTTGGTCAACACTTTGGGCAACACTTCCGACATTCGGTGTTCGCTGGATTTGCATAGACTGCCGGATGGAGAGCGCTTTAAATTAGCATGCAACGTTACTTTTCAGAGTGTGACAATATTATTACAAATTTTGCATTTACATCCCTAAAAATACAGTTATTACAGTACAGTATATAAAAGATAATAATAATAATAACCGTAACCGTTAACCGGTATTAACCGATTAAAAGCGTAACTGAAACCGTAAACGATTCAAACCAAATTATTTAAATCGAAATAACCGTTAAGAACTCATTTTATGTATATCAGTTAATTTCGGTTTGGTCTTTAAGGTGTAATCATCGTTTTTTAAAACTTACTTTAATTTTTATTTCTGCCTTAATTTAAATTGTATAATTATCACAATAAAAAGATCTAAATTATTGAATATAAAGTTTCAAGTTTACATATCCTTAACATTTTTAATATTTTTTTGTGTACCAAAATCATACCGGAACATTCAATTAACCGGTAACCATTACGTAAACGATATACAAAAATTTTTCTTAACCGATAACTGAAATCTAAATGTGAACATAACTGAAACCGATATTCGTTTCGATTTGATAAAATTTGATGATTTATTTAAAAATCACATTATAGCTATCGATAAGCTGTATTTATCCTTCATATTTCATTTTCTATTTTAATTATTATAGTTGCTCAGTTAAGTTTAGAAAAGTTTTTGTATCTGTACCTACATAGATATCATCAAATCCAGTAGTTGCAAGTACTTTTCTGCTCATTAATTTGACATCCAATTTTTACCGAAAAACAAAAACTATATCAAAGTTCATTTTTGTACTTTTTTGCCCCTCGATCAACTGCCTTTTAACGTCTGCAGTAGCTTGATTTGTGCGTCGCCATATTCCACAATTTATTCTATCTATAAATATTCATTAAATTATTTTAGCCGTATCTTGGCCAACGGCCTACTCGAAAACACTTAACGCCTTATTAACTTTCGGCTTAGGAGTATGTGTTTGTGTCGCCTTGTGGTTTTTTTCTTTCAAAATTGATTACAAATCCACTTAAGCAGCGGGTTTTTAGTTGAGCTGACAAAATGCCGCGATTGCTGCTTAAATTTTACGCGTTCATTAATGTTATGGATGATTGAATTTACTTATCGCGAAATTCATTCATTCAAGCAAACCAATAACAACAACAAGCAAATACTTAATAAAAACGGCGATAATGATGACAAGGCTCGAGAATTCACAATTAAGAAGAAGAGTCGGAAAAAAAGAGTCAACGATTTGGCAATTGGCCATAAACTGGTTGTTGGCCAACAGTGCAGACTGTGCAAATGTTGCGGGACTTAAATACAGACAGTTTCAACATATTCGTAATGGCCAAGGAGTTGCTTTTGTCGGTTCTTGAGGAAGCAGCAACATATGTCTATTGACTAATTTTAGTAATTAAAGAGATTGCACACGAAATTATTGGAAAGTTGTAGGCCTATTATTTAAGAATTGGTTTAATGGTAAGAGCGTGACAGAGAAAGGGGAAAAGGCTTTCTACAGAAAATTCAATTCACGATAAAGTATCTTAGAACTTGGTGTGCTAGCTGTACAAATATAATAATTATGAATTTAAAACAACGATATTAAACTTCTTAATCAGAACTTAAGTCATGAGTTGGTATTTAAGATACAAAACAAAAATGAATATATTTGTATATATTGTTATACGAATTATTATATAATAGAATTCCTTTACATGAATAAGTACTTGAAGAAATGCAGTAATCTATTTACATATGATTGGATTTAAGTAGAAATTTCAATTCAGTCAATTTCGAAACCAAAGAAAATATAGTTGAAATTGGAGAGATTTTAGAAATGGGAAAACGAGTAGTCTACTTCAACTGCGGCCTCTCTAAGAGACCAACACCTTTGTGTACTCTGTGTGCTTTTGGTTATACAAGTGTATTTGCCATTAACTTTAGCAATGCGTCGCCTCTCCTAGGCCTTATTAAAGCCCACTTAGACGGAATGGCTCTTTAGTTGCCGCGAGGACTTGCACTTGAGTGTGTTTGCTAGCTTGGCTATTTTTTCTTCTACTCCCTTCCTCTTCTGCTTATTGCTCATTTTTATTTTCATTACATGTGCGTTTCCTTTCTTGTATCTGCAGACACATAACCGTTTCCCTTTTAGCCGCACTTTAATTGATAGGGCTTTTGTAGCTGAATTGCCGTAACAATTCGCAGAGGAGCGTGAGAATACGCTTCAGTCATGTGTTATTAATTTATATGACAACTGGCACTAGCGAAATTATTGGACAAACAAACTGAAGAGATACACACACAACTAAAGACAGATACAGATACAGAAGTTCTGCTGTCTGTGGCATTAAATTCGTGACAATTAACTGTATTTGTTTCAGTTTCAAAAGAAGCAGCAACCACATAATTGAATCCACTCAAATGTTGACCCTGGCCATGGCTTCTCATCTGATCAAAGTTTGTCTCTTTATTTACTCTTTCACTCTTCACAACTTTTTATTTCATTTTCATGGCATTATCGATTTATGAATTTTGTTGTTTGTCACACTTTCGTTGGGTAATAAAAAAGAGAGCGGGAAGCATGACAATATTTTATTTTTAGAAATAGAATTGTGCATGGAATAGACAGAAATTCTATTGAAAATTTGATGATGATAACATTATTTGAACATTTGTAGATATTATGTCTTTGACTAGAGAAGTCATCAACCATTTCCAGTTCTAAAATTTTTTAATAGATCAGATTAAATTGCTTATTATTGTATTTTTTTAAAAACAAAAAAAAATTTAAATAATTGCAACATGTTATTAAAATTTAAAATGCGGAATTAAATTATTGTAAACAATTTGATACAAATTATTATACGAATTAATATCATTACATTTTCATGTTTTAATCTGACAAATCTTCAATATCTAAACAGAATGAGCAAAAAATAATATTTAAGCATAAGAAATCAAGAGTTATATGTTGAGAAGGTGACTTTTTTAGCTGGCCTTATAAAGTTACTTTTTAATAATTTCACACATTTTGCCATCTATCTATGAATTGATCTTTTATCATGTTCAAAAGGAATGTCATCTTTGGCTTTCGCATGTGGTTCGCCGACTCAATCATGACTTCACCATGTATCCAATCAATCTGTACGCCCCAAAAGTAAAGTACTGTACACGTATAAATTCAATTCATAACTCAAACAGTCTTATCAATCACATTGATCGATGTTGGCGTGCAACGAAGCTAAAATAAGAAATAAAAAAAAAGGGAAATATGAGTGTAAAAGAGAAAGGGCGCTTAAACTGGAGAGGTTTACTCAGATGCATGCTATGTGCACACGCTAGCGATCAGTTTTCCCACTGCATTCGATGATTTGTAACGCTTCAATGCGGTTTATCATGTTTGTTTTCGCGTCAGAGACAAAACTGCGAGTCAAAGTCAGTTAAAGTCAATGGAACCCCAACAACATTTATGGTCAAGTGAGTTTTGCAAACATTTCACTCACTTTGAGATGCCTCCAACTTTGAGCATCAACTTCAACTTCAGCTACAGCTTGATAACTTGGCCACAATGTTTGGCTATTCAATTTGCCTTATTGGGTACGCAAACTTTCTAATTAGACATTGTTGATGGAAACTGTCAAGTCTCTTTTCCATGTGGGAGAGAAAAGAACGTTCGTTTTCAATTTAGGTTTATTGACGCCTTTTGGCAGTCGACTCAATGTTTATTTTTAGTTACTACTCGAAATAATTGTACAACAATAGCTACAACTTGTCAGGTGCTTATTTAATTCTCAACAGATACGTCTGGGTAGTACTTAGTAAGTACAGCTGTATATCAGTTTATACTAGATATGAGTAAACTTTTATTTACTATGTGATGTCATGTACTTTAGACTCTTACCGTCTGTTTATAATTATATCATCTATATCTCTAAAATGATCGGAAATTCCTATAGATACTTTGGGTATTGAACTAACCAGATTTTTAAAGAATATCTTAGTTTAATGAGAGTTCTATTAAATATTTTAAAACATTTCAATTTAAGTGGCTTGAATTTTAAGAGAAAATAAGCAAAGTCGTCATTAAAGAATTTAGAATAGGTATTGTTCTCATTTGTTCATAGAACCTTATAGAACATTTGGTAAAGAATACTGGCTGATCTGTCACAAATACTTTACTTTAAAGTTGAGTCACAGCAACTTGAGCTTTGACCAATGTTTTCTCAGGGTCTGGCGAATAACTTTCCGATCTGCCCAAATTAACCCCATTGACAAGACGACAAAGTCATCTTGGAACTTGTGCCCTCATTTAAGTTCAGTTCCAGTTTGAGTTTGTTTTTATACAAGACAAAAAAAGAACATGCAGCGAGTACTCGTTATAGAAAATGAAATGGAATTGTATCTTTACACCCGCACTGACAATTGTCAGTCAGTCAGAGCCGACCACGATAACGACCACATGTTGCACACGCCCGGCACGGGCACACATACATACATACATATGTATGTACATGCACACCCCTCTCACAGATATAGATACAGATACAGATACATAGATAAAGATACTGTCTGAGCATCTGCATCTCCCGCTTGTCTCATTTAGATAAGCAGCTAATGATCAGACAAATAGCGGGCGTGGTACAATTTGCCGGCTCTGGCGGTTTCGCTTTATAAACACCACAAACTCAAATATATCTAAATACATTCCCTCTCTCTCTCTCTCTCTCTTATGTCGCGCTAATGAGATGCGACCACTGTGAGGTTTTTGTGGAGCCTATCGGTAATTGAGACTCAATTTTGTTACGGCCGCATCAATTTGCGCTTGCCACAATTCGTGTGTGGGTTAGAATGCTTTTAAATGTATCCAACTATGCGCATACACATACATATGTACATATAAATATATGTGTATGTATGTATCTAGGCCTCAACCAGCTGCTGGCTTTTGACTACATTGGAATGCGAATGCGCATTTGCATTTGGCCACATGTGGCATGCCTCGATGTCTGTCTGTCTGCCCCACACTCCACTCAAAGTGGAGCAGTCGGCAAATGCGAGTGAAAAATGGTCACGCCCATAAAAAATACAACAAAATTACTCAAGATTACAACTTGCAATTTGTTACTTTAATGGTTTTCCATTTGCTGTGGAGCTACCTCACTGAACGATTTTCATTCCAGCTACCAGATCATAAATTTGCCATGTGATCTCATCAATTTTTGTTGATGACATCTAATCTATGCTCACTTATTGATTGAATTTCTTTTGTCTAGACATTAATTTAGTGTAATTAAGCGGATAATAAATCACAGATTCATGAAATCATGAAAGAAACATGAATGGATTCAATAAACTGTATGTTGACGATATTTAAGAACAAAATTTAGATTAAAGCTTGTATACTAAAGTTCAAGCACACATCTTCGTATTAAAACCGAAACGGTTAACCGATATTCAACGGTTGAAATTGGTAACCGTAAGTGGAACCATAACCGAAACAAAACTTTTTTATTATATCTAAACAGAAAAGCAGAAATTTTTCAAATCAAAATAACCGTTTGGTAACCGATTCATGCATAATGATTTGTTTCAATGAATCATCAAATTTAATTTTATTATTAATGTGTAATCGTCGTTTTTAAAACTTGTTTTTGATTTAAATATGAAATTTCAATATAAATTCCCATGTATAGAAGGTCATATAGACAGATAGGGCGACAGTTCCAAATCTATATGATCTCAGTAATTGTAAAGAATTTATTATACATATTCGTAAGCTTAAGGGCATAACAGTACCTTCATCTGTCAATAAAACTTATTTCTAAATGCTTTTAATCGCCCTTTATATAATATATATAATATATTTTATATACCTATTAGGTAATAAATGTAAATAATTTTACCAACAAATAAACTAAATTTATAGAAACTAGATTCCAATATTCAACCTAATATTACTAATCTTATCAACATTCTACTTTCAAAACGTCAGCTTACCAATTAAAACGCCTGGTTCCATATTCCTTAATCGCCTTTTTGCGGAAATTCCGTTTAATCCAAAATTCGTTTCGTTTCAAAAGCACGTAAAATATTATTTTCAAGTCGTAAAATCGTGTAAAATTGTTGAATCACTTAAAAAACATTCGCTTTTTTGTATATTTTTTTTAATCTAAAACAATTATTTTTGACTTTTTCTAGCCATTCTTTTCACTTCTTTCGCACTTGGGGTATTTGTTGTGGTTTTTGTTGCTGTTTCGTATTATTTCGCGATAATTAATGAAAATAAAGGTGCGCCAAAAGGTGCCAAAATTGATGGGAAAACATGAAATTAAACGTGACACCTGTAACGACAAATGTTGCCGCTTTGAATTTCATGTTTGCAAAAGAAAAACAAACAGAGATGAAATTTGAAAAGCAAACAAACAGACACAAACAAACAAAAGGCGAAAACGAGCAAGCAAATGAGTAAGCGAGCGAGCGAACGAGCGCAAAAAGAACAACAAACTACCGCTATTTCTTTAATGAGTTCTTTTTTGTTTGTTAGTTTGTTCGTTTGCATGCTATTTGTTGTTGGCTGGTTAATTTAAAACATCTTTTAGTTTGTTGTTTGCTTATTTTGATAGTGCAGTCAGTTCTTCACTATATCTGTGTGTGTGTGTTTATTGCTTATCGCCAAGCCAGTGAGAGAGACTTTCAGAGAGCGGGAGAGAAGCACAGGTGGTTGTTGCTTGCTCTCTTGCTTGATCAGAAAAAACAAACACCGGTTGATGCCAGCGGCATGGTTGGCAATTGAAACACATAAAGAAGCACGCTCACATTCCAATAAGCACGCGCATGGAAAGCGAAAACCAGATATGAAACACTGGAAACTATGGAACAGACAACAGTTTCGCTGCTGCTAACTCTGCTGACGTCGCTGTTGTCGTCGCGGGTAATTTGTGAGTCAAAGAATCATCCAGCAACAACAACAACATTAGTTCTGCTTATGTGTGTGTGTGTATGTATATGTGCCTTTTCGATTGTATGTGTAAGCAAGAAAAAGGTTTAAGACAATGCCATAGAAAAATTTGTGTTTTTTTCACTGCACGAACATGAAAAAACAGGAAAAGCAATGGAAAATATCACTGTAATTTAAATTTAGTACTAAATATTATTAAATTTGTTGTTGTAACAAGTTGTTGCTTGTTGGCCAACAATCTACACTTGAACTTGTTGCGTCGCAGCCAGCAGCGATGGCGTCAACGTCGGCGTCCACTTTTAATTAAATTTTTTTGCACTGCCTTTTGGCCAAATATTCACTGTGTGCACATTTTGATTACACATTTTTAATTAAACTTTTTGAGCCACTTTTATTACGAATATGTCTCTCACACAGCGAAGCGTTGCTTTAAACGCTTTTTATTGCTACTCTTTGCACTGCTGCTTCTTCTTTTATACATTTTTTTTCGTTTTTTTTTTTTTTGTTTTACCTTAACAGTTAAACGTTAATACCTTCCGCGCACTTAAAGCGATGTTTCTCGCACGACTGCGCTGTAGTGACTGTCCGATTGGAACAAACCGATCTTCAATGTAAGCGGTAATTTGTTAAAGGGGTGACTGAGAGAGCGGGAGAGCCAAGTTATGTTAGTTAACAGAGGTGCTAACATAAACCAGCATTAACAAACGGTTATCATTGTACATTTCTGATTTTTAGGCTTAAGATATAATTATATTCATGTTCGATATTAAATATTTAAAGAAATTGACTTTTAAAAATGGCAACATTGGTAAAACAGGTATGTATATTTTAAGAGCATGTAATATTCGGCTTTAATCATTTCTTGCTCAGAGAGGCCGCTGCCGAACAGCAGCTGAGCGCAATGGCTTTAATGTTTCATTCTCATTTTGTTACGTTGCTATAAGCACTAAAAACAAATAGGTTTGGTAAGACGGATTTATATTTTTAAAATCGGGATTAGCAGTCTTATAAACTTGGTGATAGACAAAAGAAAGTTATACACCGATTGATCATGCTTATCAAGAGACATTCTGTTTATATGCTTTCCCTAACTTGTTTACTTTTTAGAACCACATTTTCTTTTATTTAGGTATGTGATATACTCTCTGTGACAATTCGGTACATAGAATTCTGTAAATACAGTTCTGGAAATACAAGTAGGCTCAAACAAAGGTAGAACGCTTTACTCGACTCTGCTAGATCAGTGTATTGAACATTTCGCTGTTTACTACGCGATTTTAATCAAATTTTCCGAAAAGATAAAAAGACGAAAGGAATACTGTTATTTATTTACCTTTTCCCAGTTTCTTGGCATTACCTTCCGTTGTATGATCAACTTTCAGCTAGTTTTATATGTATTCTGCTATTTTACCTATACATATATTATCACATAACATTTTCCAACTTTTCACATCATACTTAATGTATGCAAAAGTTTCAGCTCAACGGTATTTTATCAAAATTTAAAGCCATTATAAACAAAAGATAAGAACAGCATGTGTAGACAGCTCTAATAGGTGTGTTGGTACTAATATATACCCGTATATATTATAGTATGTAGACAGACCCATATCTGTTTTAAAGAAACTGCAGCAATCCGAAACTTACCCATTGTTTTTGTTAAAAAGTCATCGTAATTCATTAGGGGCGGAGTTGAAGCGCCCTGAACAACATCCAAGAAATCCTCATCACTGTACACGGAATCATAATCGCTGGGATCGTGCATGGCAATAGTTTAGCGATAGTTAAGCGATAGTTATCTTAGTGTTATTGTGCTGATTAAAATAACGATTAAGAGACACTTTCATAACACTTCGGAAAATAGCTTATACATATTTCTTTTAAAACATATTCTTAATTTGCATAAGCTTTGTTTAAACACTTCACATACTTTTAGGCAGCACTGTAATTTGATCAGCTTGACTGAATACAGGTAAAGATATTTTCACATTGAAGGTATCAAAACAAATATTTAATGCTGGGAATTCAACTCAATTATTATTTTGATATCAGCGTAAACGGAAAACTGACAACCGAATGGTCTAAATTTTAAAGTGCGACTAACGCAAAAACTGCTGAGACAGCGTTCTAATCAACAGTGAGTAAATACAAATAATACGAAGGCTAAAATAAACGCAAATGTTAAACAATTCTCATCTGATTAGAATACCTAATGAAACAAAAACAAAACAACTGAAAACACAGAAATTATATTTCGAATTTTCTCAGACAATTCTCTCTGTTCTCAGTTATCAAATCTCTCTCGCATAGGCGAAAGTAATGCCAGTAGACTTGTGCGGGTCTTCAGATGAGAGAGCTACCCATATCTTATCTCTCAAATTTGTTGTGAGTACTCGTAGAGGCACAAGCAAATACCTGAAACAGCTTACTGATAGCTCAATTTTCAATTAATTAATACGCTAGTCACACGGCAATATGTAGATTCTTAACATTTCTTAATATAATGTAAGATAACAGCAAGAGTAATGCTTTAAAATAACATGCGAATGCGCAAATCTTTATCTACACGATTTGAACTTATCTCAAACAAATTCAAAGTAAGTTTATTTTTGAGGGAATACCGATTTGTATGTTTACTTACCTAACTCTTATGTAAGATTGTCATAAGTTATAAGTTGAACATGCTGTTATTGTTAACAGTTGAAATATCAGCTGTTATCTAACACTTTGTTAACATTTTATTGAGAATTACAGATTACAACTTTCTTCAGCTTCTCATCATGGAAGAGATCCCATAATATAACTCCCGTGTTTAGCATGCGATCGTTATATAAGTTTTAGAACATACTTTACCATAATTACAGCTTCCTATTACCAAATAAAACAAGTGATTGTTTTTAAAACAGCACACCAAAGAAATAGCTTCATTGGAATGTTAAAAATTGTATTTAAGTGTCTGTATTTTAATCTATATATTCATGTACACATAGAATCGTTTATATATAGTATATAGTTTAATATATATGTGTATTCTTCTTTGCATTTTTTTTTTTTTTGTAATTGAAGTTTTTCTTAATTTCAAATATATTCTTAATAGTTTTTTTATGTGATTTTTGAAGAGTCTTTAACTCTTGTTTGCTGCAATAGCTTGTTGCTACAATTTATCGGATATGTTTATTGATAATTTATATAAAATATACTCGTGGATCTATGGATTATTTATTTTGAAAGAAAATAAAAATCTTTAAAAAGTAATTAAATTTATGAAAATGTGTTCCAATTTTCAAGTCCGCTGCAATTTCATTGCTGAAAATGAAAAGTTTTATTCACTTTTGTCTGTAAAATAATTGCGAAATTGAAACTTGGAGCACTGCCTTTAGTTTGGCTTTAAGAATCAACTCAAATTTAAATTGTTAAAGGTTCTTTTCAATTTAATTACAGTTTTTGCAGAATTGTTTCAGCATTTTAATGGGTTTTTTGGGTCAGTTTTTTGGTTTTAAAATACTGAAACAAGTTACAAAGACGATTAAGTAAATAAAATGTAAACTAAAATAGATAATATTAAATTAATAGTTTGAGAGGTATTTCTCAATATTTCTCAATTAGTTTTATTTTGCTGGGGTTTTCAACAAGTTTTGTATTTTTTTTCTGTTCTTTACTTTTGCTCTCATATTTGATATGTTTTGGTTTTCGTTAATTGATATGTTGCATATTTGTTAAATTACCGATTTTTGCGGTTATAGCGTTAAGTAACGTCTATCCGCTGATATGTATGCGATATAGTTCTGTGGCTTACCTTATATATTTCTCATATAATATTGTATATAATTATATTCCTTAATTTGTATATTATAAATTTTAAAAATTTTAAAAAATACGCACAAAGAAACGCACAATTTGATTTTTTAACAAATTTTTTCTGAGAGTTTTGATAGAATTTCGAATAAACGATATTAAAGTGTCGAATTATTACATTTATTTAACACATTCATGGAAATGTAAGAGTTTATAAAGTAAACAAATTATATTATCACTTTTTTAGTTTTTTTTATCGCGTTCTTTCATCATTTGCATCGTTATGGAATTTGTAGTTTGTCTCCTTATTTACATTTTGGGGGAGCATATACACATACATGAGTACATATGTATGTAGATATATTTATATATTTGTAAGTATTATAAGTATACTATGTCTGTATATATATATATATATATATATATATAGTTCAATGGATCTCTTTCTTTTCATGTTTCATACACCACTCTTAATATTTATCATTTTGAAAAACTCTTTTTTAATATCATATATTTATTAATAAACAGTTAAATAGACAACTAGTGGGTTAACAAATCTTCAAATTATAAATCTTGTTTTTTGTATCAATACTTTGTTTTCTTTCTACCAGCTAATTCAAGGTACTTATAACTCCATTATTTAGTTTTAATTTTTAAATTTTGGTTTCTCTTTAAATATCGCGTCTGCCTTTTAGAACGTTGGGTTCGTTTACTTGCTTTGCATCAAACAGAAATACTTTGCGCTTACTCCGTTTACAGGGTATGCTCTTAGTTATTTCTTTATTCGTATTAACAATTCCGTGATCTTTTATTTCACATTTAATCCAATCAATGGTTCAGAAACAGTTAACTAATAAATCTATTTGTTTTAGTAGCCAAAATTGTTGTTGACTTTTTAATTTTATTTAATCAAGTTCTTTCCAAAGGGGTCAGCTCTGGGTTATAAACAGAATTGGCTACTAAAATCGATTGTAAACTCATGAGTTTCATTTTGGTTACTATTTTTTTTTTATATTTATTTAGATTTGACATAAAGTGTTGAGTAAGCTTATATTTTAGTAATAGTAATAACATTGATTTGTTCTCTATTTTTTTTGCTTTGAATTCGTTAATTATGCAACTCGACAATTTTGTGTGATTGTGTTTTCAGTAGCCCGACATTTGCGACTTTTATACCCTAAAATAAGTATATATGGGGTTTATTTCAATAAGAGTAGCTGCAGGGCTTTTCTAGGGGGTTAGACAATTACACTAAGCTCTAGACGATACGTACATCCAATTGGATACACTAAACTCTACATATAGATTGATATATAGGTGTTTTCATATTATTGTAAGTATTTAAAGAATAGAAGTTTCAAAAAGTCGTTCTAGATATGGTTTCTTGGAAGGTTCTTTACTGATAGCCTTTGGTTTCCATTATAGCGGATGAAACACGTACAATCTTATTAGGATTTTGGGATTAAGTGAATACATTTGCGTGTTTAGGAATTGAAACTAGAGTTATTGTGAGGCATCTTGAAACACTTATAAATAGATCGTACATACATATAGGAAAGTGATATCATAAACATTTATATATATTTTTTGGTATTTTTTAATTTTTCATTTCATTTTACTTGATTTTTCTTTGCCCAGCGATCCTGCTTCCACATTTTGTTTGTATCTTTAATTTGGTTTTCATTTCGTGAATTTTTCTTTGTAATGTTTTTGGTTTTCGAAGATTTCGATAAGCTTCTGAAAAGATGCGCGTTAATTTTCTCAAAATTTTATGAAGTTTGTAACACAAAACAAAGAGAGAGATCAATTGAAAAAGCGCAGAAGAATTGTGAGAGAGCATTTTGAAGAGTTTTGACAATTTCGTGTTGATTTATTTTAAATAATTTAAATAATATTTATTATTTTTTTTTGTTTTTTCTATGATTTTGCACTTTTTTTCATATTTTTATCTGGGTTTTTGGTATTTTTTTTTGTATAAAAATTGTTTTTCATGAAAAAAAAAGAGTAACATAATTTGGATAAGTTAGAAAAGCATAATACCGAAGAATCCATTTTGATAACATAATAAAATTGCGAGAGTTTTGAGAAAATATTTGTTGTGTGCGAATGTTTGTGTGGTATGTGTGTGTATTTTTGTGAGTGTGTGTGAGAAAACACCAATTTAATTGTTGTAATTATCATAAGGTGTTCCGAAATATGAATAAAAACTTGGGTTAATGGGCTGTGCGTGTGAATAATAAAATCCAGAAGCCGGATCAGGCGCTACTCAGTCAAGGAATCCAGTGTTGACTAATTTCTCCAAGAAGAATTTAACATCACCTAACTCGGAATCCTTAATGCCAAGCGATTTTAACATGCCTAAATCTCCATTTTCCACAGCCATAAAAACAGAACGCAAATGCTCCAAGTCAGATCTGCAATGAAATTTAAAAAGTTTTTCATTTGTAATGCTGTTAATTTTAAACGCAACTTTTTGGTCCATATAACTTAGGGACTCCATCTTCAGTTTTTGTTCAAATATGAAAACCCAAAATCATACAGTACGTATAAGAAATGTCTGGCAAAAAAGTAAATAAGTCAGAAGTTGATTATCTAGCATCAAAGTTTCAGATATTTTAATGAGATATAATTGGCGTCCAAATCTGTTAGCTACTAAATAAGTAGTACAAATTTTAAATAACTTATGCAATAATTTTAAAAACAAGCGGGAAAGGAAAAGGAAAAGTCAACCTACCGACTAAAATATTAAAAAAAAATCTGTTTGTTGCATACTTTTAGGCACTTATATTGTTTAAAAACTGAAAACAGCCATTACCACCTTTATATGTGTCCGAGCTTGTTACGATTTAGTAGGATGGTAACAATAGTTACCAAAAACAAAGTATATCTGTTCAAGTGGGGGCTTTTCTGGAATTGCGAGGTGGAAACCCAAATAAGTTTAAGTGACACTGGAATTGGTTTTTAGTTGACATTTGGTTGAAAGAGATATTTAAAACACACACTAGTGTTATCGCTATAAGCTTCCACTAAGGTATGTATATCTTTAAAACGTAAAATTTAAATTTAAGAAAATTTAAGCTCATTCTATAAAATTTATTCCACTGTTGAGATTCTCAAAAATCCAAACACATTGGCTGAATTCGACTACTACACATGTGTATAGTATGTATAGATGCCTTGCTGCGGTTTGTTTCAAATTACACGCTGTCCTTAATTAATCCCTGCAGGTGCCGTTTGCGCTCGTCGTTGTCGTTAATGTCGTTTTGTGGTCCGAAACTTCATTATCAGCCTGAACACCAGACAAACCAAACAAGTGCGACAAAACACAACACTACAAGGTAGACAATAATATCATTATCATTTGCGTGTTGTGCAGTTCTCGAGATGTGGAAGCCTTCAATCCTTCGAATTCCCTCCTCTTCCTGCCACAAAGTGTCAATCTACCAAAAACTTTGGGCCATGTATGATAATTTGCGTTGATGAAATTTTGTAAACGCCATCGCAAGTCCAGACAAACCTGGCACAAAGGAATTGCCTCTTTTTTTTGGGAGGGGGCTAATTTATCAGCCTGTGCGTGGGGACTCTACGTGTCTAGTCTGTCCCACAGTTACCTACATATACACTCCACTTCATGGTGCAGTTTCATTGTTATTGCCCTCCATTTTGCGGTTAGTTTTTGTTGTGCTAATTTAATGAAATTTCTCCTTTATGCGTTGGCAAGACATGTCTGTTTTAGTCGTTAGGTCGTGGCTTTATGAGTGCGTCTTTCACATTTTTTACTTTACCGTCTGCTTTTTATAAGCCGCAAATTGTTTAAATTAAAGCAGAGACCACAACATCAAAGATTTATGATAGAGCTAGGAGGCTCTGCCAAATTTAACCAAATTTGGTCAGATTGTAACAGGCAGTCCCAAATATACAGTTTGTGAGTTTGGTTGAGACACCTCAAGAAACATAAAAGATTTTCATACTAAAGGTTAATTTGTCTCCGATTGTTCCTATGACAGCTCTATCATATAGTAATCAGATTTTGACCAAATTTGGTCAGAATGTAATGTAATGTAAGGCAGTCGCAAATAAACAGTCAGTGAGTTTGGTTGAGACATCTTGGGAAACAAAAAAATTTTCCATACTAAGAAATTCTAATTGCACGGAACAATTGTTTTAGCTATGTTGTGTGAATATTTCAGCTTTCTAGGCTTAACCGTTTAGCCTACACGTTGATTCTCAGTCAGTCATTGGGTCAGTCAGTCAGGACAAAGAGTTTTTATATATGTTGATGGAATTATTATATATTTTAAGCAGTATAGAGATTTCATCTGAACTTTTACTTAACTTAAATATTTGAGAATCTAATGTTCATTATTTTTGGCATGGTTTTTGCTCTTGGGTCAATTAATTAGTTGAAAGAAGTTAAAAAATTAATAAACTGTGATCACAAAGGCCTAAATTCGAGCTACAATTTAATTATGCACAAAAGTCATTTCTAATAAAAAGTTAGATTGAAACCTGAAGTATTTGATTACCTAAGTGCTTCTGAATCGAATAATTCAGAAGATTAGTTTATTATTTATAGTAATGGGATAAGTTATCGAGTAAACTTATTAATTTATGCATTGTTTTAAGATAAATTAACGCATGGCTTATATTGTGTAAACCTCATTGGCTATTAAATCGTCATAAGAATATAAAGTCTTATAATTGCCACAAACTGCCTCCGTTTTTCATTGACAGGCATAAAATTGTTCAACACAAGACTTTATAAGCCGAGGACAACCTTTAAAGTCCAACGTTAAAAATATCAAGCATATAGCCGAAATAAGCAAATAAACAAGGAACAAGTACAAAAGGGAAATAAGGAGAAAGGCACGTAAATGGATGAACATAAGATATTTTAAAATTCCATAATATTTTTGTGGCTGGCGACCGCAGAGAGATGCAAACGCCGAGTAAAAAGGACATACGCATAATTCAAGAGCAACGTCAAGGATATCGCAGAATGTTGCACAAAACAAAAGGACAGCAGACTGAAGAGATGGTGTAAAAGCAGAGAGGGCAGGAAAGTGGGAGAAAACAGGACTCAAAGTCTGCATGTAAAGTAAAAAAAGCTTTGGGCCATGTTAAGGTTATTTAAAGGCTTTCATTATTTATACAAAATTTTCGGTTACCAACATGCTCGAGGGTTATGCAACTCGAGGCACTAAACAAAAAATGTTCGTGCATCACAAAACAAAAGGATTTCACAAGAGTTGCGGGCAGCCTTCGAGCATTTTGGGTTTGTCTGACCTTACTTCATTAGATGCAAAACGGCGCAGAAGTCCTCAATCGTTTGCGATTCACTCAAAGCGATTGCCACCGGCTCCACGCCCCCCATTGGGGCAAGGGCATCACGTGCCTTGCTGCCAAATAGTTTCTCCAGATAATTGGGTCCATGTGATGCAATTAAGCTTTGCAAAAACGATGCTGTCTCCTCCACAGGCGGTCGCTTGGCTGCAAAAAACACAAAATGAAGAAAAAACGTATCTTATAAATAATAATTAAGTTATAATTGAGTTAAAGCATGTGCATTTTTCAAGTGAAATCGGTTTTCAAGTGAAAACTGAGTGAGAGCAGCTCAACAGTTCTTATTTGTATCCGTGAGATACTTTTTGCCAGTCGCTTTACTCCTTGCTGCGACTTTGTAAGCTGTAAAAGTACCTCATAATAATGTACTTTATTGCATTCGGTAATCGACACATTGCGGTAATAAATTTCATTGCGTTTTTATCCGCAATTGTAATCAATTATTTACAAATTGAAAATTGCAAAAACAGTTATAAAAGAAGAACTTGTACACTTATATGGGATTCTTTACTAACATTTTTTGTCTGCTTAAACTATGAGTTATAGTGTGCCATTTTATATTTTAAACATAAAATAAATTAATAAATTTTTTTCTACATTATTGACAACTATCATATCTATGAATCTATCTTAAAATTAATCGCTCTCTCTTTATAATATTAAATAAGGCACAATAAAATACTAAACGATGGCAGTTCCAGCTGTTATCTATATTTCCGGAATATTTCTTTGTCAATCCTAACAATTAAGAAAATATTTTATCTAATCAATATTTTTACTTTTTCGTGAGCTTGCACGACTGCTGGATTGGGGCAATATATTAATTAAGACTCTTCTGGTATAAAAATGTATATCTATTATAGAAAATAAGAACCCATAATCAAATACTCAACTCTATTTTATACTCAGATTTCCGAATACCATTTGATCATACTTTTTAAGTGCTAATAAATACAATGTCCCACTCACACGTGCCAAAATTTAATAAGGGCTGAACTCATTAAATATTTGCGCAGGAAGTGAAAGAGATTGGCAAACGCTTTGGACAATGGAAAACATTTTTAAATATTTAAAAGCACATGGATGTTAGATAAAAAAGACGATTTAATATTAATGTCGTTACTTAAAGCGACACAGACCACAGGGCGTATGCTTGTTATTCAATTTATTTTCAAATGCTTAAACACGTATTTAAAAGCTGAACGCAAAGCATTCAATTTATTTGATTTTCTTTTTTTATTTCGGTCGAATTGAAAAGGTTTTTAGGTCAGTCAGTCAGTCAGTTAGTCGGTCAGTCAGGATACAAAGGAAACGGCCTTTTAGCCCAACTGACTGCACTTTTGAACTCTGTCCCCTGTTGAGACTCCACCCCAGGCACACATATACATATGCTGGCTGTTGTTAGCATTTTTAATGGTTGCAAGGACACGTTAGTCCTGTACATATATGTTTATATAGTGTGTGTGTATGTGTCTGTGTTGATTCAGTTACTGACTGTATTTGTTATGCAAATGGCGCAGTTTGCAAGCATTTTTTTTGCTCCTCTCCTTCTGTTTTTTGCTGAGTGAACACATATCGCCTGGGAGCGCCACATTTCTATATACTGAGACCCCACTGTGGCTGTGGATGTAAGTGTATGTCGCCTTTAACTTGTTACATATTCAACCGATGCATATCAGTAGCTTAGATAAAGCTACGTTACATTAGCAGGCTCTTTGCTCCTGCTGGCAGCCAATCGGCCCTCGTTAGTCCCTTTCCCACCCAGCCCTGGTAAGCACTTACAGTACTCATCCCCCCATGTTAAACATGAATGCTAACTTTCTTTTGTGTATTTGTGTATTGCTGATAAAAATGTATGCAAAATTATGTTAATTTCCCAGGGGTATTCGAGTGCAGCGCATTAAAAGTTTTGTCGAAATTTTATTGCAGTTACTCCTTTTATATTGCCTAAACATATATTGTTTTTTTTTTTTATGTGCAAAACAGTGAAATTGGGTGAGTTTAAGGTGTGGTAATATTCCTTGAAATATTCGCAGTTAAAAAAATAGTTTAAAAGAATTTTACTTGCATCTATTTTTCGTAGTTGAAGATAATAAACCCATTTTATGATTGTTATATGATAAAATTCCTTATATGCAAATGTACTCAACAAATCTCCAGAGATTTTTGATGACGATTGCGTTTAAAAACAGAAGAGCAAAATATTTATTCGGTAATTTTTTCAGGAGGCTCCAAAGTCGACTTTTGTTATTGTTTATAAAATTTCAACAGCATAATTTATTTTTTAATACAATAAAAAAATAATTTTGAAATATATTTAACGTCTTTTTGCTGAATATAAAATAGAACTTCATTTAAATTAATAAATCTGTTATTTGATCAGAAATCGACTTCTTTTATTTTTTGTTTAATTTCAACAGTATAAATGATAATTTCATAAACTAAATACATTTATTTTAAATATATTTTTTAAATTAATTTAAATGAACTCAATAATTCTTTAATTTGATCAAATCTCTGAGCAAATATTTTGACATTTTAAAGCACTTGAACACGGACAAATACTTTTGCCTTGCTTTTGGGTTACTTGAGATTTGTAGAGAATTTCTGATAACGAGCTCAGAGCAACAGCAGCTCAGCAATTCACAAGCATTTTGAACTCTTTTTAACTCACAGAATGCAAAGCTTAAAATATTCCATTTTAATTTGTTATTCAATTTGTCTTGCATAGCTTCTAATTCAATGCTACTTGTCAGGTCTAAAGCTCAATATTTATAAGCCACAGCTGTGGCGCTAATTATAATTCATTAATAAACACTTTTGTGGGGGCGTGAGACTTAAACTTGATGAGAAAATCCACTCTCAATGCTACACTCAATGCAACAATAAATAAAAGCAACAATTGGCCAAACTGGAAGTCGCTAGATTTGTACACGCAAGGAGACGGGAAATATACAAACGGCAACTTGAGCCTGCCATTTGGCCTTTAGAATGAGAGAGAGAGAGAGAGAGAGAGGGAGGGAGAGAGAAAGAGAGTGAGAAAGTGTGGCACGCATAATTTATCAAAGACATTTGAGTCTGGTGCCTTAACTTGCGACCGCATTAGAGGGGAAGCTCGACACCTCCTAAATGATTTCATTGTCGAAAAATAGTTTATTTTCCTTCCTTCTTTGGTTTTCTCTTTTCTTTTTTTGGTGGCGGCACAACAATGGCCCACGGAAAATGTACGCCAGAGTGCTCGACTTTGCCCTGTGGCCTTTTCTTTGTCCTGGCAACGCTTTCACTTTTTGTCCTCATACCTCCTGTCTGAGTTTCAGTTTTCAGTCAACTGAATTGTGGCAATTAGTGGTAACAATTTGCTGTTTGCTTAAAGCTTCTCCTGCCGTTCATTTGCTTAGCTATCTCTTTCGCCCATCTTTACACCCACCAAATTAGACGCACAATTTGCCCATTGTTTGTTCAATGACTGTGTGGGATTTTAAATTTATATCTTTACTCGTTTTGGCCATGGTTATAGGCCACGTAATATTTTAATGGCGTTGTACTTTAAATTTGTTAGGAAAATTTATTGAACGCCTTTATAATTAATGTTACTTTATTACTTAATAGTTTCTTGAATTATTTTACAGACGAGATAATCTACCTAATAAAGGAGTATTTATAAGTGCCAACTGCAATATTGGTTTTAAAATTATGATTAATTCTATGTAGGTTTTAAGGCAGACAAATTAGAATAAGATGAAAATAAAAATGATTAAAGCAATCTTATTACGTCTTAAAACTTACTATACATACATATGTGAATCTAAGTAATTTGTAATAATTTTATTTTCCATATTTCACGAATTTTTATGAATTAACTGATCTACTTTATTATTAGATTCGACTTTATTTATTTTACTAATTTCAAGTTCATTACTCTCTGATGCCATGGCTTCCCTTTAGTAGATTTAAGTTTTGTAAACATAAGTCTACTCATTTAAATAAATAATAAATAAATAAGTTCATTACTAAATCATCTATTAACTATTTTTGATGTGACATTGCAAAACAAATTTAAGCACCTTATAATAATTGATCTACCTCAACACTTAATTCGACAGTTAATTTTATTTTTTTTTTTTTAACAAATTTCAAGTTTATTACAAAATCATCTATTAACTATTTCAGAGCCTCCTTATGTATAAAGTTAAATAATTTTTAATAGTTTTATCTTCAATATTAAAATACTCTTATTTTGATGTTAATTTACAAAAAAAATTGATTTCCCTGAAATAATTTATCTACTTCATAACTAAATTCGAGTTTTATCTTATTTTTAAGGATTTCGAGGGCAAGTTTAATTTTTTTTCAAATGACAAATGTAAAAGCAAAAATCATCCATCAATTTTTTTTGAGGCACCTTATATAGTACTATATGAAACTAAGTAATTTGTAAAACTTTTATTTTCAGCAATAAAATATTATAAAAACTTAATTTCCTTTAAATAATTAATCTACTTCATCACTAAACTCGAGTTTAATCTTATTTACAAGGACTTCGATTGCAGGTTTATTTTTTTTACAAATTACAAGTGTCATAGCAAAAATCATCTATCAACTATTTTTTAAACTCCCTATATATGAAGTTAAGTCATTTTTAATAGTTTTAACTTGTCATTATTAAAATATTATATACTCGTATTTTGATGTTACATGACAAGACAATTAACTTGAAATAATTGATATTCTTTATCACTTAATTCGACTTTTATTTTTTTACAAGGATTTCAAATGCAAGTTTATGTTTTCCCTAATTACAAGTGTCATAGCAAAATCATCTATCAACTATTTTTGTGCCTCCTTATAGAGGTTCTCTGTGTCAGTCATTGTCAGAAAGTTTGTGGCATGTTTTACACACATTAAATTCTCGACAGAAACTTTGAGAGTGCAAAATGGACGACGAAATTGAAACTTTTTGATTTGGCAGGAAAACTTTGCTGTTCTGTGTGGCTAATTTGATTAGATTCAAGCGAGCAGCAAACCAAAAAGAAGTAAAACTTGTGCAGAAATCTTCCAAAGTGCAACATCGTGTTAAAAATTCAAGTGAGTTGCCCATTTGTTGAGTCGAAGCAAAGTCTGCGTGTGATGGCCATATATGTAAGTCATTTGTGCCCTTGACATGTCACACAGATACAGACACATACATGTGACTAACAGACTTAATTCAACTACGGTCTTTAATTTCCTGTGAGTCTTTTTGACAGCTTTTTGGCTAGATGCCTGCTGGGAAAACTGGATTTGTCAATCGTTTAATGACATTTTGTGCCATATTTTGTGATGGCTTTAGGGCTGCAATTGCCATTGGCATTGACATCAAATGTGGGAATTAATGGTCTCTGGCCGAAACAGTTTGCATCTTAAAGACGTTTCTTGCGGCCAAAACGATCGTATACGTAATTTAATCAATGTTTGCCACATTTGGAGTAGCTTCGAATTGAAAAGCAATTGAACTTACCCGCTGTACAAAGACGAGCATCCTCGTCGTAGCCATCGGAGCAATCGGGTGCACCATCGCATAAATATTGTATGGAAATGCAATTACCATCGACGGGGCACTTGAATGGCTCGTACGCATGACAGGGTTCTGCAAGTAAAGAAATTAAGTTTAAATCACCATGAAACGTCTAGGCGACTCCCAAAAATTGTGGTAGCAATTAGGGGAACTTTTAAAGTGAGAACAAGCGGGAAAAGCTATAGTCGAAATCACGACTATAGAATACCGTTACTTATTTAGGTAGATATCAATTATTTTTTATTGCATACTTTTAGGCAATTGCATTGCTTTAAGCTTAAATCAGACATTCTATTTCTATTTATCTGATCTGATTGGGAGTTAGTAGGATGATAGGTAATAATTGTAGTTAACGTTAATTAGCAATAAAATCGTAATATTCTAAAAACTGTACTCCCGATTTACGGAGGCGAAAAAGGGCGGCACCAGAATTTAAAACAAACTTTGTCAGTGTGGGGCTTATAGAAGTCTGCGTGCCAATTTTGGTTAATCTAGCTCTTATAGTCTCTGAGATCTAGGCGCTCACACAGACGGACAGATGGACAGACGGACAGACAGACATGGCTGTATCGACTCGGCTGTTGATGCTGATCAAGAATATACACTCAGACCAACATTTATTCGTACACCCTTTTTTTTACTTTAACAGCTATGTAAGTAAAGTATTCACAGTTAAAAAAAATATATTTGGAAAGGTCGTTTAAATTCCGTTTTAATGATGCAAAAATTTCCTTAACCCATTAAGTACCCATTGAAAAATTCGAATTTTAAAAAAAGTCTACTTTTTCAACTTTTTTCCTCGATTTTTTACAAAAAATTTTTTGATGCAAAACAATTCTTCAAACAATTCTAAGAGTAACTGCAAAAAAAAATTTTCAAAAATATTTTTGATAGTATTTTTTATAATTTTTTGAAAATTGCTAAAAAGCCGAAAAATGACTATTTTAACCCATTTTTGCTACTTTTCACACTAAAAGTGGCTTTTTGGCAATTTTCAAAAAATTATAAAAAATACTATCAAAAATATTTTTGAAAATTTTTTTTTGCAGTTACTCTTAGAATTGTTTGAAGAATTGTTTTGCATCAAAATATTTTTTGTAAGAAATCGAGGAAAAAAGTTGAAAAAGTAGACTTTTTTTAAAATTCGAATTTTTCAATGGGTACTTAATGGGTTAAGGAAATTTTTGCATCATTAAAACGGAATTTAAACGACCTTTCCAAATATATTTTTTTTAACTGTGAATACTTTACTTACATAGCTGTTAAAGTAAAAAATAAGGTGTACGAATAAATGTTGGTCTGAGTGTATATACTTTATAGGGTCAGAGATGCTTCCTTCTCCCTGTTACATACATTTTAACGAATACAATTTACCCTTTTACTAATTTTATAAGTAACAGGTATACAAATTTTTTAAGCTTTAAATTTAATTAAATATTCAGACTGCAAAATGATTCACAATTTCACTGAAATTTGGTATAATATTTTTGAGTGGTCAATTTAATATAAAAATTAAACTATCTTGAATTTAATTTTAAATTAAAAAATGATTTCTATGAAACTTTTGCGATTATGCAATTCCGGAAACCATAATCAATACAATTTTATTTTAATTAATTTAAAGACAGATATAAAAAGCTATAGAATATAGATGATAGACAAATTGTGGCAGCTCTTTCTTAATTTTAGAATTTTTTTTATCTTCTCAGCTTAAATTTAAATTTAAATGTAATTCATATTAATTTAATAGCGTATTGTGTACACTAATTTTATTTTAATTTTTTTAAGTTCATTTGGTCAACTTTATTTAGTTGACATTAAATAAATAAATAGAGAGAATTTTGTAAAAGTAAAGTTTCAAAGCATTTTATTATTTATATTTTAATTGATAAATGAAGTGATAAAAAAAATGTATTACGTATCGTTGATTTACAATTGAGCTTAACTTTAACATGTACATTTATTTAACATGTATTACATATTTACATAAATCCCTGTTGATTCCCTCCGTATGTGGTATACTCGTGAACCAAAGAACCCGATGAATTGTAATCGCATCTATGATTGTTAAGCGGATTTGTTATTCAAGCAAAACAAATACCCATCCATATGTATTTCTATTTGCCATTTTACTTACATTCAACACATATTGTTTTGTGGTTTTATTTTGTTGTCATTTTCATGCAAAACTTGAATAAATACTTGCAATGTTTTTCACAGCTTTGCAATTTCTTGTTTCAACTTTATGTAAATATTTATTTTATTTCACCTGCAGTTTATTAGCTAAAAGCTATATAAATTTGAATTGCAAAAGCAATTTCAACATGTTGGCGTTATTTATGCAATTTCTACAAAACTTGCAAAGAACAACAAGAGGTAAAGTAGAGAAAAGTGCAGCTTAACTTAAATAGAATGAAAAATGTCAAGTGTCAGTCTGATAAAGTTTTTACTTACTTCTTTATATTCATACTTATAAAATTAAATTAAACTTGAGCAGCAGAAATGCTCTATAAAGTGCACGTAAATGGTAAAAGTATTCCTCTTAGTTAATATATTTTAAGCAGACCGCTCATAACCGTAAAGAAAATGTAGGTGAAACCACGAAAGAAAACCAAATGTCGAAAAGTAAACCACTTTTAACGGGCTACATTAAAGCCAGACAAATGAACATAAAAAAACCTAAATCAAACATACAACCTACACAGTATTACACACACACATTGCAAATTGTTGCTGAAAGCCAGAAGAAAGCTTCTCTCATTGTCCTTTCCCATAGGGACCGCCACGCGCCTGACGAAATAAAACCAATTTACGCAGCTAAAATATAAATTTCAGGCGCGAATTCAAAGTCAAAACACAAAAGATCCTAAAAAAAATAACAAAAAAAACAACACAAAAAGCAGAATAAAAAAATTGTAGAAAAAACAATGAAAACAAAAACAAGCGAAAATTAAATACCAAATTTTCTGAGCTGCGCACATGAATGTTAACAAATGCTTTTGAATATAGATAAGGAAAGCTGAAAAAAATACAACAGCAGAAAAAACAACTGCAAAAGGACAACAATAAATTCAATTAACTTGCGCCTTGTTTGGGTTTCTTTTTGATTTGCTTCTTCCTGTTTAGCGCACAAATGGAGCCGTAACAGAAAATGGCGCCTGCCTCCGCATCGACAACTAATTCCCCTTTAATGGAATTTTATGAAAAGTGAAAATTGAAAATGAAGAGAAAAAAAGAGGAAGTAAAAACAATTTGACAGAGGAAAATAAATTAATTGCGCTGATTGTCTGTTAATGTATTTTTCTGTTTTGTGTTTTTCATTCACATTTAACTAATTACATGCAAATTTTTGATCCCTTTTTATACCCTGCAGAATTAAAAATGGGGTATGCCATTTCAGCGCCCATCAATTTTCCATTTGTGTATCCACTTTAAGCGTATCTTTTAGTCTAGCATGGTTCACTTTTTCTCATTTGTTTTTATTAATTGATTACATTAACATTTATTTTGTAAATATATTTTTTTTGTCCGTTTTTAATTATCAGTAATGTCAATTTAATTCAATTTCATAATAAAACAAAAAAAATATGAATCAGACGTTTTTTTTTTTTAAATTTAATTAACCATCAATTAGTTGTAAAAATAACACAATAGGAGGAATGCAGGGATTAAGGTACATTTTAATGAAATTAATTCATGGAAAAAAAATGATTGTTTTCATCCCCGATTAACAAAGAAAGATTTAGTGAAGTTCCAATAAAGAGACTTCATTAGAACCTTAAAAAAAATTAATTAAATCTAACCACTTATCTTTCAGAAAGAGATCAATTACAAAGATAAAATTACAACTTCCATAAACTGGTCAGCTATTACGCATATCACTCAAAGCAATCATGATAATATTATGATATAAACCATACGCTTTCCGAAACAAACCTAAATCGATTAATGCTTGAACAACTGAATCAATATTTCATTTGATAGGGTGGATAGGTGCCATTAGAAAAATCAAATTGTGTATTTCCTTGGAGCAGCAGAGATTCCATGGAATCGACACAAGAACTTATTTAAGTTTATTGTAGATAACTCTTTTTTGGCATTTTGTTTTATTTTTTTGTGCCTGAAACCTTTTGAGCTTACCCCACAGCATCAACAACAATATAGTTGGGATTTCTTCACATGTTGCCAAGCACGCACAACGCAGCAAATCATCATTCACTTGGCAACTGGCAATTGTCGAGCACTCGCATTCTCCCAATAAAAATACACGTACTCGCAGCGAAGTTGTTTACTTGCCGAATGAATGAATTATGGATATTGCTCCCAGGTCTTGTCAATTATCCCGGCCCTCTGGGTACGTAAATTCCAATTGTGCCAACATCAAATGCTAATGAATAGCTCGCAGCTGTCTGAGAAGTTTCAGTTTGTTTTATTTTTTTTCGAAAATTATGCGTACATTGACTGCGTTTGAAAATAATATACTTAGTCTAGCGTGTACAACCGGGCGTATGTGTGATAAAAGGCCAACTCAACTGACAGCCATTAAATTATAGGCCTGGCATACATTGACATTTCACTAGCCAGGTTAAGTGGTTGAGTGGCCGAAATAAAGGTTTTAGTTGAAGTGTTGATAGCAGAGTTCATCAGTATTCAAAGTGAGACTTAGTAGTGAATTTGGGGAAAAGTAAATTGGTTACTATATGTATATGTAATTATTATTATTTTTTTAATAACTTATTTATTTATTTATGTTTATTTATTTTATTTAAGAAGCAAACATTGCTGCCTTGAATTAAATTAATTTACAATTAAAATTATTATTAGATTTTAATAATAAATTTAGCAGTAAAATGCTTATTTATTTGTTTATTGCTTAAATCCTGATAATTTGTATGTTAAATATGCATTTAACATTATATTATTATGTAAATATTTAAAAAAAAAAACAATAAAGTTTCGAACGATTCTTAAACTCAATTATAAATGCAATTTTAACGACAGAAACTAAAGCTTTAAATCAGACTACTTAACAATTTTAGATTCTCATCGAACACTTCTTATAACTGCTTTAAGATTCAGAATTTGAAAATTAGATTAAAAAATTCATTTGGCAATAATATACGTCTGCTTTAAGAATTGTTTCTGTAAATTCTTTTACTTTAACATGTTAATTGATTTTCATTCTATCTCGTGCTTCGTTTCCAAATAGAAGTACTAACAAATATACTGAATAGATTGAGCAAGGCACATCTGTGCAATGAACTGTCTAAGCAAATGAGCTGGAACAGAGAGTAATGTCTGTTTGTCTGGCTATAAAATAAAGTTTTAAATTTCAGTGCAATATTTGTTTAAGAAAAATCAACAAGTGCGCACAAAAGTAGGCAATATAAATGTTACTTGCCTCAGATAGTTACAGCTTGTCTACTTTAACACAAAATAAACAAACAGACAGTTCAGTTACCCAAAAAATAAAAGCAAAAATGACTGTTGTTTTTTGCCGGGACATGAATTAATTTTCGGAAAGTCCAACAGAGCGACGAGTCTGATGGTGGTAGTTATGTAAATGGAATGGAAATGTGTCTGAAACTGAAACTGAGACAGCAAGTGAGGCTTAAGCCGAAACTGGTTAGCCGAATGTCAGTGAATGTGGCCAGTTGGTGGTGCTGTTATCGTAGCACTGGCCACTTAATAAATGTTGCATAAATGTCACAGACTATGAAGGCGGCACGCATCTGTGGCCGCGTGTCATATCAGAGGCTGTTGCTGAAGAATATTAAGCATACGAGTAGAATATCAAACAATATCTCTGGCAAAAGCATAAAAATAAGAGCTAACAAGATAGAAAGAAGGGAATTGAATATGAGTCAAAGACAAAGTCAAAGTAAAGCAAAGAATGCTGTATGGACTTGATGCTGGTCTTAAATTAAGGTCAGCTGACTGCGTCTTATGTTGTTGACGTATGCGCAATATGTGTCCCTTTCAATATACACGCCTGCCAATTGCAGTTGACCTGGATCACGCAATTGTCAAGGTGTGTCCTGTCGCCTGACAGCTGCGTCTGTAATATGTGGCAAGTTAGTGGTTGATGCCACATGCGAATATAATATAATCCTAGTCTGTCGCTTAGACAATTACTCATCTGACCAAGAACAAATACATTCATGACTCATCGAATTTTGGTAGGCAAACGAACCCTATAATACAAGAGCAGAGGAGAAAGCACATTCTAGAGCAACACAACATGACGTATACGTAATATAAACTAAATAATTACACTCCCACACACACGCAGGGCAAAGAGTACACTTATGAAAATTACTTTCCTTCCGAAGTTCTTGCAGGACAGGTTTGTCTGTGTATGTGTGTGTTGTTGTTGCCTTCGCCTGAAACTAGTTTGATTGCATATAACTAATTGTTTTGCTTATAAATTAGCACATTTGTATGCAGCGCCACGTTCGTAACGACAATACTGACGTAATTTATTATAGCACCCAGAGACATGCATCTTCTGTTTGGACACATACATAAAAACAGATACACACAACTAGAGATACATGTTTGCCACATAGAAAATTGTACGTGTAGTATACAGACATGTTGATTTGTTTTACTCGCTTTGCATTGAATGTGAACTATGTCTTGATTAAGCTTAGTTTGAACCAAGACGATAACTATAAATAAACAAATATGCTAGGGGAATTCTAGGAAAGAGCGCAATTTGCATCGACAGCTTATATTTGTACATTTGGCTCATAATCAATTGGGTGAAAATCCAAGTATGAAGAATAATAGTGTGAATTACCACAAAGTATTTTCACGTTGTTCTTTCCTTTTCAGAGCGTTTTAAGTCTTTGTATCTTAAATTTGTTTATATTTTTAAATAAAGTTCTTTCTTATTATGAAAATGAAAACACTTAGTCTGTTGAATTAATTAAAAATTAAACGTGAGAAATCAAAAGTTACTTTAACTTGAAAGCTTTAAGAGTCAAATTTACTAACGTTTATATATATCGATTTACCGCAAAAATGTAGAGTCAAATTTATATATTAGACATTATAGAACTTATATGGACAATTTCGTAGTTTGCAAACCATCTCTGAGATTGCGCTCGCTATCCACATGCTTCTGACATTTACCTTGCCCAGCAGCTTAGCTGAACTCTGACCTATAAAACTTTATGGCAAACGACAATGTTAGCCACTTTAACCAACTAAATATTTAATAAACAAGCAACGAAGTTAAGCAATCCATGTTGCGTATACGCAACATTGGCCGACAATGTCTCTGCCCACACATAAATACGAATATAATTAAATTAAATTGGTGGCATTTGGATTATATTTATAGATACCAATTGCAATTATAAATAATTGTCAACATTTTTAGTTAATTAAATTATTTGAACATTGCTGCAGGTGTTTTATCTTTAATTAACCAATTAACTCGAAGGACAAACTAATGTTACAGTCAATTGGGAAATCTTTTTGCAAATGTGCTTTAAATTTAATGTAATAATTTCATAAAATAATAATTAAAATTTCGGAATTATAAATAATTGTCAACATTTTTAGTTAATAATATTATTTGAACATTGCTGCAGGGATTTCGTCTTTAATTAACCAACTAACTCGTTGGCTAAACTAATATTTAAGTCAATTAGTAAATACTTTTATAAATGTTATTTAAATTTAAATTGGATTAGAACATACACACGATTAACTTCAACTCTTCTAACGCTGCCTTGCAATACGTGGCGTATGCGTAATATATGTCACCTTAGCTTTACCTGTCCGCTTGCCACATCAGCTTCAATTCTCATTTGACAACAGCGGCTTAGGTGACTCATGCAATTGTCAAGGCGTCGCATGTAATTTTCTGTTTTTTTTTTATAGTCATTCAGCAAGTTTTACAATGGAAATAACAATATAAAAAAATATATATAAAAACTACAATTTCAAATAAAAAATGTATTTCCTTTTATTGTTGAAGCTCCATTTCCATAAATTGGCACAGTGTGAAAAGCGTGAAAACATTGGGAAATACCATGCCATAAATTTTGCACTTTTATTGGCGTCAGACTCGTAAAAAGTGCATTTGGTTTAACGGAACTAATGCTTCAGAGAATGCCAATAAAAATCCTGAAAAATTTGTATGTAGTGTGCATTGAACGACTGTGTGTGTGTGAAATATTGTAAAACTGCAATCGTAAATTACATTTTCTAATAGCTCAGCCGGATGTGTGCGGAACTAACGCAATTTATGCGTTGCACCTCAAAGGGAAGCAAGACTAGAACGCATAAAAATGCATATGAAATATAAAAAAACCAATTGAAAATATGAATTAGTCTACGCAAATATAAGCTACATTATTTGTGCAAATATAAAGAACTTTTTGATGGGTAAACTATCTCAACATAGAAAAAAAAATTTAATACATTTATGCAGAGTATAACTAAAAGATACAGCTTTCAACTTCAATCGATATACAGTTAAACACATTAAGTATACGCCAAGTAAGTGCTGTAATTTGCATTTGCATCAAGCTAACTTGGCACTTTATTTTCGCATTTGCATTTTGTTGACGGGAAATGTAGTGGAAATTGTGCCCATCATTAAGTTTTAATGCAATTTCCACCTGCATTTTTTAAACAGTAAAAGTCATGAATATAAATATTATGCAAGATTTTCTTTGCCGCAGGCGAAGCAGAACTTTCAACTAAACTGAAAGGGAATAAAAACCTTTGAGAAAACTTAGTTAGCGGTTGACTGATTACAGCAGTGTACGGGATTTTATTTAATTAGTTTTTGGAATTTCAACTCATTCCGGATACAAAGTCAGAACTTTTTCAATATTTTCTTCATAAAAGCAAAATTTAAATATATATTTTCTTAACAAACAAAAACACAGCTGAGTCTGCTAAATAAATTCAGTTCAAAAACCAAAGTCGGTTAAACGAATTCTCCGAATCATTTGTTGGTACCAGCTGTCTGTGGCATTCCGAAAATATTTCCACCACAATTCGCTTATTCTGTTTTATTTTTGCGGTTACTTTTCTCCATCGTTCAACACGCAACAGACAAAACAATGTCATTAAAGTGAAATAAGCGAAGAGAAGTAAACACTACCGTTTGTCTCTCTTCCCGTTTGTCTGTCTTCCAATCTGTCTGTCTCTCAGTCTGACTCGCCTTTCATTTTGGCTGACACAAAAACGCCCCAAAAATATTCAGAATATGTCTGAAGCGACCATGTGTCACAGTGGCTGCAATCAAACAAACTGCCAGATCCATACACACACACACACACACACGCGAACACACTCGCACACACACAAAAACCAACACACACAGATAATTGTTCATTGCCATTGTCTCGTTTTTGGGTTTGTGTGTTATGAGTTGCAAGTTGTCGTGTGGCAACGGTGGCATGTGCTAACAATGGCCAAACTACACGACACGATATCACTTACTATAATATACACATAAGTACATATACTATACATAACTATAGTTGTGGAGTCAAAGCTCGCATTAGCCGAAAATAAATGTTATTCGCTTACTACAAATACAAATTTAGAAATTTGAATAAAAACTTGTTTGCTTTTGTTTAAGAAACCCCATCGCGAATAGCTGTTGAATAGAAATTTAATAGCTTAATTAACCAAAGCTTACAACTGAGAATTAAATTGAGTGTATTGCTTTTAGAATTATTTAGAATTTAATTTTCGTGAAAATTTTGCTTTAACTTATGTAGCACACACTTTAGAAGAGCACATTAATTTAAGATACTTTTTAGCTTTTTTGGCTTTTTAGCAATTTTCAAATAAATATAAAAATGCTAGAAAAAATATTTTTGAAAATTTTTTTTTGCAGTCACTCTTAGAATTGATTCAAGAATTGGCTTGCATCTTAATATTTTTTGGATAAAATCGAGGAAAAAAGTCGAAACAGTGGACTTTTACAAAAATTCGAAATTTTCAATGGGTACGTAATAAGTTAAGGAAAGTTTTGCATCATTCAATCGGAATTTAAATGACCTTTCAAAATATATATAATAACCTATACTTTTCTTATATAAAGTCAAAATATTACATTTTTTTGGGTGTGTAAAGTAAAGAACTGTGTAAAGTAATCTTGACAGACTGTATATATTCGTAAAATTATAATAGATACTACTTAATTTACAGGTTATATAAATCAATGTAATCAATCAATCAAATATAAATTCCTATCCTACGTTTCAAATGCCTAAACAATGTTTATTTTTATAGAGTATTTAAATAAAAATTTAACGATCCTCTAATCTTTTGAATATTAGATATTATATGAATCAAGCATGAAATCGTTTCTTAAGCATAATTTAATTTTAATTTAATATATTTTCTAATTTATACTCGAAAGGATTTCATTTATAATTAAAGTAATTAACCAAACAAGACTAAATTCCCTTTCTATACTTTAAATTACCACTCAACGTTTATGTTTACAGGCTAAACAAATAAAACTTCAATGATCCTCTAATCTTTGTGTGCTGTAAAACGAATCGTTTACAATTGTATGCAATTCAATTTACCATGAGTGTCAACCACTTTTCTACTCGCTTTCACATGCAACAGCGTGTCAAACACATATATAGGGAATTAAGTGTTAGATGCCCCAAAAACGACAGTGACTAAACACGATTGATGTTAAGGACATTTTGGGGGCACCTAACAGACACTCTGACTATTTGTCTCTTTGTCTGAATAAATGTCCATTGGCGTTGAACCAAAGGCAAAAAGGAAGTCATCAAATTGGTGGAATTTCCGTTTCCGGCTTTTACTCCAATGCCATGTTTGTCAACTTTTTGTCGTTTCGTTATCAAAGCAAATTAAAGACATTTCCACATGTTTGTTCCTTCTTCTTTTTTGAAGACTTAAGAGATAAACAAAGCAATAAATATATATTTTATTATTTGCTTTTGTTAAAGCGTCATTTCAGTGTTCATTAAGTGCTCTTCAATAGTCATTAAAAAAGCAATTTCAATTGTCGTTTACAGTTCGTAAGTGAGAAACATGGCATAATTTGACTGAAGGTAAACTGCTGTGAATTTGTGAGAGAAATCATTGATGTCAAATTAATGGCCCATTCAATTGTCACTGCATTAAAGGGACTTTAAATCGTCTTCATTTTGCCTTGACCGACTTGAGTCACAAGTAAATAAATATTTAATTCACTGTCCCACAAATTGCGGTAAGAATAGCATTTGGCAAATGTCAGAGACATTTCAGTGCTGACAAGGTCTTTGCCTTGTCTTAGTGACACATTTGTTGGCCATGTTAATTGCTATGCAGAAACAACTTGTATCCTGGCCTTGCACTTGGTCTGCAAGCACGTTGCAACACCGTAATAATGCTTAAATAATTACCACTTCAGTTGTTTGCCACACACAACAACAACGAAATATGACAATTAAGCCACGTCAAAAGGAACATGGCGAAAGACGTGGAAAAAATAATAAATGCGCTGACATAAAAACCATGCCCAAGTTAGTTAGACAAGCCAAGTCTGCAGTTATTTAAGTCAAGAGTCCGCTGTGGACAACAACATCATCATCATCATTATCATCATCAACATAATGCAGGCAATTAAAAATGTAGCGCAAGTCGCAGCTTAAGCTTAGCGGACTTTACGCCGCTTAAAGATTAAACTGCTGACTTCAGCGTATTTAAAAAAAAATAAATCGTAAATAAGTTATTTAAAGTCTGATTTAAAGGCTCAACTTGAGCTGTTTTTATGAGAGAGCCCCTAAATGACAAGACATTACCGGCAGGCCAGAAATTAATGAGCGATAATCATGAGATATGTTTGGCTTTCCACCCCCAAATAAAACAAACGGCAAATGCACATCGAGAGAAACAACTAAATGAAGGCAACTAAAGGCCAGGACTCGACTCTGTATTTACGCACGTATTTTCCGTTTCCTGTGGTCTCAGGAGCATTCATTTGAATTAGGCGCCTAATTGAAACTCGTTGTTGTTGATTTTACACAGAGGGAAAAAATCAAGTATTTCGTGCTTAAAACACCACATTTAGCACTTGATTTCTCACTAAGATTGATTTTAACAAAGCCAAGTATTTCGATCTTATTTTAAGTACAATATTGTAAGCTTGATTTATATAGTATGTATAAAATGTTCCTAATATTATTAATTTATGTTAGTGTGAAAATAAGTGAAAACTAACGACACAAATTGTCCTGTTGAATACAGATTTAATTTCTAAGAGCTTGTCAAACAGCACCTCACAGCTGACAAGCCAGAACCATTTGTGAATTCTAAACAACGCTAAAACGATGTAAGAATTACAGTACTTGATTTAAGTTTTTGCGAACTAGAGCTGTGAGTCGAGCCTGAGTCCCGAACTTATACTAAGAATTTTGGTACTCATTACTTGTAATTCTAGAGTTTTACCTTATTTAGGATTCGTTGTACTTATATCAATATTAGTACTTGGATAAAAAATTTTTGTCCTCATTTTCATTAATTATAGTATGTTTTTTTTGCTCTGTGTACAGTTGTTGTCACTTGTTGTAATTGATAAATGAGCAAAACATTCGTTTTGATTAGCGTCACACAACTAGAGTCTACTTTAACGCAAAGTCTACACCAAATATTATTCATACGCCACGTTGTTTGTCCTGAAAACGCAAATTGATTTGCTGCGTTGTTCTTCTTGTTTTCCTTACTACTTAGCAAACAAATATATTGTTGTCGCTGTTTAGGAACTTTTAGGAAGTGTCACCTGCGCGTAATCACACGCCTCAATAAGCAAATTACAAACGTCCTGCGAGATTGTTATCACACTTTGTTCTTTTTCGGACTCATTTTCCCATTGTTTGTTTGCCTTTTTGCATTTTCAAATGAAATGAAATGTTTTGCCTCTTTGACATTTAACTCTCCAGTGCACTATGGGGCGAAATCCGAAAAATCGACTATTTAGTCATTTTATCAAGGTATTAATTTTACTACTTTTTTGGTATTAACATCTTAAGAAAACTTCAAACTGTAAAGTTCTGTACCAAAAATGTTAAATAACAGAAAAATGTTAACCCTGACAGCTGTTAAAGTCAGCTGTTGCTTTCGAAAAGCACGTGCGCTAGCATTGCAACATTTTGGCAGCCTATTTTCAAATTAGTATTGCACAAAGACTAATCATTTTTTTTACAATATTTAAAATGGATACCAATTATACGGGTTTGTACTATGTGTTGGTTGTATTAGTATTCTGTATTTGTGCGTGTTCTGTTGATATTTTGTTATATTAGATAATGCTTTGAAAAATAATTTCTTGGAAAGAAATATCAACTTTGCGAAGGAATTTAGCAATGATGCTTAACGAGGCTTAATGTACGTCCAACTGTGTGTCGTAGATCAATTCATTGTTATTTAAAGGAAATATGTCTCAATGTGAACAATTTGCGACAATCGGCGCAAATTAATTTTTTAGGACGTAACCTCACCATTTTTCAATGCTGATTTGCTCGCTTGTAGTATGAGGTATTTTGAGGTTTTCGACCAGTTTTTAAGGTATTTATTATTAAATCGAAAACTACTTCGGATATTTTGATGCGGTTTTTTTTGTAGTGTTATGTATACCCATAGAAATTTTTTGGAATAGTAGGCGTGTCAAAATCCCCGCCCCAAATTTTTTTTTTTAATTTTATGCTCACAACCATTTATAAGAGCACACAACTTTTTTTTTGTCTAACAAGTACTTATTCTCTTTATTGCTAATAATAAAAAAGGTCATAGCTTGTAATTTGGAGCAAAAACTATGAGCTTACTTGTTATCGATACAAAAAAAAAAAAAAAAAAAAAATTAAGGGAGGGGGTGGTGACACGCCCACTTTTTCAAAAATATTTCTGAGGGTGTACATAACATAGATAAAAAACCTCATTCAAAAATCTAGCTTGGCTTAAAAGTTATTAATAAATATTCGATTTTTCGGATTTCGCCCCATAGTGCAGTGGCAACAAGTTTACGCCGCACTTTTGTTTGCTTTGCCGGATAATCATTTCGAAGGTTGATGATGATAATAAGATGTGAAAAGTATTGTGTTACCTGTTTCGCTGAGACAAAGCTGCCGTCGAGTTATGAATAAGTTAATCCAACAATAATAAGACATTTCAATTATTTAAATATTTTTAAAGTCGCTTTGAATGATTAAAGTGTTGTCAAATATTTTACAGTCGGATAAACAAATGACATGTGTCATGCTATCAATCAAATTGGCGGCAATCTGTTGGCTTTATATTAAATAAATTTTCAGCAGCCGCATTATAAGCCAACCGACTAATTTCACACACACATTGAGTATAACGATAAAATACGGTACCTTCCCTTCGTAAGCTTAACGCCTCACATTTGACAATGCTCCAAATAATCCCGCTCACGGCAACAGAAGCGTGTACAAACAACAGCAACAACGCAAAAAATGGAAAATAAGCCGGATGTGAATATGTAAATGAAATCCAGACAGAGAGAGAGATACAAGCAACAGCCGCTGAATCAGGTGCACAGGTGGCTGCTATGGTAAATGGTAGCACAACAGTTGATAAATTATTTAAATTAAATCGTTTGTGTGACTCGCAATGTTCTTTAAAGCCAGCTCGATAACGATGTACTCACTGCTACATGCATACATACATGTTATACATTTATACATCTGTGCCCTGATCCTGCCCCGAGCAACAACTGAATTGATGGCACCAGCTAACAGAGTAGAACACCAGCTGTGTTCGGATTCCCGCCGTCCATATTCGAGCCAGTTAAAACAAAAAAATTAAGAATCAAATATCAGTATATACACACATGACTACGTGGGTTGTGGCTTTAATGAATATTCGTAAATAACTAAAATGACTACAGCAGATTTCCATGTTATTTCTTCGCTTCAATAGTTTTAAAAACATATTTCACGCTCGACTAAATATTGTGCAAAAATAATAATACTTTCCAATATAAAATTAATTTTCTTGTACAATTTTGTATGTATTAAAATGCGCATTATTAATAAGATTTACTCAAACCTTTTTCATGATAAAGCTGCTTTTAATTTATATAACAATAAATTTCTCGAATTTCCATTAAAAAATTTTATAGAAATAAAGGTCAAATCAAAAAAATAAAAACTATTGCACAACATATAAAGGCACTTTCTGCGATTGAAACAACACCCAAAATACTAGTGTTTCTATTTTCTGTAACAAAATATTTGAGTGTTACAATATATGAATAGTTTACATTTTAATGGTATTATGTTTTGAACCAATATTTACAGCACTTCAGACGCATTCAATCATTTGATTTGATTTTGAGCACACAGCTGTTTAAATTGCTCTGCGTTCTCTGGGATAACAAATATTCGCTCTAAGGAAAGGCCTTTAAATATTTATGACGAGTTCATTTAGCCATAAGCAAATCAATCAATCAATTGAGCAAGGCGACCAACTGCGTCACAGCAACAGCAACAACGACAACAGCCACGCCCACATTGTTGATGACTAGCCCACGGGAGAAGACCGTAGAATGAAGGGCAGAGAGACTGACGGTGTTCCAAATTGCGTGCCTACAACCCTTACCAGATTTGTTCGTGAGTTTATCATATCAATCCAACAAAGATCCGATAGGAATGCGTATTTTGCACATAATCCTTCGTGTTTCTCGCCGAAATTTTCCGTTGGCCGCCCATTTATCAGACAATTACCACGGCGCCTAATTTATGGCGCCGACAAATCCGTCAATTTGTTCTGCATTCATTTTGCTTCATTTGTTTTGCTCTACGGCCCTCATTAAATACTTTTTTTACACAGATTTGCTCTCGCCTAATAAACCGTTTTAGCACTTTCTAATGCCATTTCGCCATCCCTCTGATTGAATTACATTAATTTCTGCTTTAGTTTTTTTTTTCTTACTTGGATTTTTTGCATGCCTTTTGATTGGCCTACTTAATGGCTTTGTAATGATTTTCGATATTAGCCTCGGGACCTGGCTAAAATAAGTTGTTTGCGCTGCGCTCACTGGTCGCCATTTAGCGATGATAGATAGAACTTAGATAGCGGCCCAAAAGGTTGCCGCCATTTGTGTTGGCCCCCAAAGCCCCAATATTGCCAATTAAGTGTATCGCCATTTGTCATTGAGGATTAGTGAGGTTAGTCGACAATGTCGTATTGATTTGACATTACCGTTCCTGCGGGGCTTTCATATATTGCCCTAAATATTTGTAATGTGACAAAGCTTGTGGGATTTTCGAGTAAGCGGACAAATTAGAAATCAATACGACATCAATAGCTGAGCTTATAAAAGTTTCTTTCTTTTTACGTCAGATTTTAGCATCGCATCAGCATCAGCATCAGCATTAGCATTAGCATTAGCATAAGCATAAGCATAAGCATAAGCATAAGCATTAGCATTAGCATTAGCATTAGCATTAGCATTAGCATTAGCATTAGCATTAGCATTAGCATTAGCATTAGCATTAGCATTAGCATTAGCATTAGCATTAGCATTAGCATTAGCATTAGCATTAGCATTAGCATTAGCATTAGCAATAGCATTAGCATTAGCATTAGCATTAGCATTAGCATTAGCATTACTATAATTTCTGACATAATTGTTAGCTCTATTTTAGTTTTCATGCCTTCTACCGATAGATTCTATCAGACAGCTTACGCAAGGCTTTCAACTTTAAAATAATTCATAAACTATTCCTTAAGACTTTAAACGTTTATTTATACTTTCACGTACACATGAGCTGCATGAGCTCGCGGCAGAAAACCGAGCAGCTTATGCAAAATTCGCTTAGTGCAAGGAGAATCCTTTCCAACTCGGTAGTTCTAGTTCTGGTAAATTCCGGCATAAATGAAACTAAATCGAATAAAAAGTTACGCTTCAACCCTTTGCTGAGCTGTATGCACATGGGAGTAAGTGTTCTTCAGCTCTTGCTAAAATCCAGCTCATCTGTGGCAAGTAACCGATTAAGCTCTCGGCAACGTGTTGCCAAGGCAGAAGTCATAAAAGAAACCAATGCTTGCACGTTGAAGCTTGTCCTAAATCATTGTGGCCACTGATAATGAAAAAACAACAGGGAGAAAACGAGAGATGGCGAGACAGCGAGAGAGAAAGATTTTAAAGCAAAGCCAGTGCAATACAGCGAAACTCATAAAACTTGAGGAATCGCGCATAAATCTCCCTCAGACAAAATGGCCAACTCTTGTTGCTGTAGTTCTTCGTGTTGGCCAACTCGTTGTTGTTGTTGTTGTTGGCTGTGGCATGCAAAAGTTTGCTTGCAAAGTCGGGCGTATTGGCCAACAATAAAAGCCAATGGTGCACAACGTTCAAAGTCGCTGTGGACATAGAAGGGACAACAGGGGGGCAGAGGTCAAAGTGTGGGCGACAGGTAAAGTGATGGATCCCAAGATTGGGTATAGAAATACAAGCCTGACTGCACAAACCCCTAGCAGGGGTTTTATGGCTTTTGAGTGGCCAACCAGGCAGGCAGGCAGTTCACAAATCCACCTGCAGTTTCTCATAATATTCAATTTTATTGGAACTTTTATTATGAGAAGCAAATGGATGCGAGAAATCAATGAGCCAATTTAAGGGGCAACTTTGATCGACTAAAAATGCCTTGTTGCAATGAAATTTAAACTGCGTGAAAATACTCTAAGGAAAAATATATGTTCAATAGTTTTTGAGTTAAGCATTACAACTAGAGAGTTTTGTTTTTCTTTTTCACTTACATTTAATTTGTTATTTAAAATATTTTATATATTAATGTTTATTTTAAATTTATATTGTTGATTCGGCTTGAAAATAATTAAATAAATTACAAAAATCCACCTTCATGCATTCTTATTATCAGTATAATCACAATTACAGGGTATTCATATGAACTGTTTTTGTTGCGTATACTATCTAAATTCGAACTACCATAACTTGAACTAAATCGAGTGGCAATAGCTAATACAATACTTAAAAAAATGAGAATTCCTTAAGTCCAAGTCTCTATAATTCAACATTTTTCTTTGGATAATGATGATTCAAGTTGGGGAAGCTCGACTGTAAATATATTTATGGCCCCCACTGTTACTTCTTCTGCTGGCACGTCGCACAGTGGGCGATTGGGCCTCGCTAGCGGCATTTAATTAATAACTTCCAAACGAAAACAGATATCTTCAGTCGGTTTTTTTTAACTGCTCAAAAAAAAATCAAAGAATTTTTTGCAAACAATTTTTTTTTTTTTAATTTTTTTTTTATTTTTTTATTTTTAAAAAAAGATTTTTTAATTTTAATTTTTTTTTTAAACTTCATTAAACAAATTTGGTAAATCAATATTTTATTGAAAACGATAAAAAATATATTATTCCGAATCGGAATCTTCAGAATCAGGCATATCCATATGCTTCATTGAAAGCAAGCTCTTCACATCCTCGTCCATAATAATATTTTTTGCAGACGATATCGAAGATCCATTTGACAATGAAGATATCAAAGGGTCGGATGAAAATAACAATGCATTTATGACATCTTCCATAGTATTTTTACGAGAATTTTTTCTGGTGTTGCTCTCGCGTATGTTTCGAAAGTCCTTGTTCCTGGCTTCAAGAGCTTCCTCGGACATCATACCAATCGGAAGAGAAAAATTATCTATAATGTCTGCTCCATGAATTAAAATTCTGTGAATTGACGATGGCATATAAAACCAGGGGTATGCTTCAACAAAAATTTCTGCAGTTTCCAATGCGTAAGACCCGAATGCCTCCGTATTTATATCGTGTCCACAAGCCAATGCTCGTAAGACTACGCTGAATCGATATATTAAATCATGGCTTACTCCTGTTATATGAGCAGCCAAATTTGGCTGCTGGAAAAATCTCCTTGCAGTGTTTCCGTTGTTCGTACTGCCAGTACCAGCCATTGGTATATCCACCAACAAATGCATTTCTTCTCTTAGCTTCTGCTGAATACTTCTTTTATGTTGTTCAACAACATCCTTATCAGCACCACGAGCTTGCCACTTTTGTATAGGAATTCTATATGCAATGTGCAAAACACACTCGAAAAACCTAATCCAGGCGTGGAGACTTGATAAGCCATATTCAAATAGGTTTTCATTAATAGAAAAGCTCTTCACCAAATTTATATTGTTCATATATTTAGGAGTTGCGCTACAGATTCCGCATGTTTGCGAAGAGGATTCCGATATGACACTGAACGTTTTACCATCAAGCATGGTCATATGAAATTGGTGATCAATTCTAAAGGTACTCACTAATGTTGGTACAATATTTAAGATTTGGCTTTTTATGTTTTCAATTTCTCTACGAGTCAAGTCTGCCGTTTCTTTCTCGCAAAGTATCTTGATTGGTCGACAATATCGAGTAGAAGAAGGTCGATTGTTTTTCCATAAAACTGTCGGTCCTTTCTGCACTATCAATGGCACCATACAAATTGAAAATAAATATTGATCTATCATGTCTCCATCAAAGTCATCAAATTTTTGCCTATATGTAGAATGACCACTGCTGCCATCACAGCCCCATTTGTAGGTAGCAGTTAACTGGGTGTAATTATTATTATCAATTTGGTGCTGAAAACTCTCTGGGTGTGCTTCAATTATTCTAGCAATAGTATGGTCCACTAAGCTTTGTAGAGATACTTCAGCGAACTGATCAGTGACCGTGATGCCACTAGGATAGCATTTTTTTTTCGCACCGCGGATTTTATCGTAGCAAGGATATATATCGGCGTTTTGGCCTTTAGCAGCTCTTTTTGACAAATTCCATGTATACTTGGTATGTCCAACATCTACAAATAACGCCAGTGCTTTTTCATCAGAAAATTTTGAAGGCAGCCGCTGTGGAGTATTCATAGTTTTCATAACCTTACCGCTAAACTCTTCGTCGGCATTTAGCATTGACACCACCTTTGAAGCACTGCGCTTTCCAGCTTTATACAAGCTGCAGCTTGCAGCCACCAACAATGCATCTGACGTGACTTCTTCAGTAAGGCCTGACAATTTGTTGACTTGCGTTTTCTTGCAACACACCGAAATATCTTTTTGTGGACGTCCAACATTTTCGGAAGCTGATCTATCTATCAATACTATCGGCGTATCTAGCCATTCCTTGTTGTCATTTTCAAAAAACAACTTATTTCTTCGACAATTTTTCCACTTTACGACAAGCCTGCTAGTGAAATTTCGCAGCTTTTTGCCAATCTCGCATTTCTCCTCCTGAGTATAGTTAACGCCTTTCAGAACAGTCTCAAACACAAAGTTTTCCAGGGTGAGGAACTTCTTGGTTGGGATCGCTTCTTCATGCCATACTAAGAAAAGTGTCCGTTTTTCGACTGACATTGTGCCTAAAAAGTGCCGTAGTAGGAAGGGTAGCAGGTAGTAGCAATTCATATTGGACATTTTGGACGAACAATGATTCCAACTTCCAGATAAAATAAGAATTAGACTGAATCCAGGTGAATCAAGTATAGTTCTACTCCACGAAAGACAGGTGTACGCTACTGTTGACTCGTTGTTAATACACTTAATTACCATTACGTTTTATAAGCAACACACTTATAGACCGGTCACAAACACTGATTTTCTATGTAATACATACCTTGAAGATTATAAAAAACCAAACTTGTAATACAATAAGTAAAGATTCCAAATTTCCCAGAGACTCGAAGTGAATGCGCACAACAACGAAAAAATTTTGTAAAGCGCTTGCTGCAGCATATGCTGTGTTTGACAGCTCACAGCTGATGATCAGCTGATCGGAGAGCTTTTAAAAAAGCTCCAAAAATCTAATCAAAGTATCTGTTATCGATTTGTAAAAAAAAATCAACGCTTTTTCAAATTTGAAAATTTGAATTAAATGCCGCTAGCGAGCCCGAATCGCCCACTGTGCGTCGCTCGCATAAAACCCTTTAATGCCTCTGCATTCGCCGCTTATCATTAAAAGCATTTTCTGCCAAAAATATTGGCGTAAAAAATCAATATAAATATTCCTTTTGCCGTTGGGTTGGCTGAGATTGAAATTTCTTGCAGCCTGGATTTAAAAGTAAAGTTAAAAATTTTAAATAAGGGTATACATTCCTCGACGGAAAAATGAAGTAATTACTCTGAAATTTATACGCTTTTTGTAGAGGGGGAGTAACGAGTGAAGGTGTGACGAAGCGTGTTCGTGCTGTGGAGCTGTGGTCAAACATCTTTGCAACATGCAACTTGAATGCCAGCACATAAATCTGTAAATGTGATAAATGGCTGTAAAGCGTAACTTAATGTTTATTTAAAATAATGATGATGAGCTGCGAGGACGAGTACAAAGAGGCTCTGAACTGTAGTAGCTTTTGTCCTTTACAGTCTTTCGTCTCACACGTATCGCATGCAAATTTACCCAACACATTAAGTAAAATTGTCAAATGTGCGTTTTTGAGTGACTCTGTTCAAAGGACGAGCTGCCAGCTGCTGCCTTTCAGATCTCAATTATTCATAAATTGCGCATACATCGTCTGCTCATTACGTATACGCCCCCGTTACACATGAACACAAATTGCCTACGCAGTTAAATTTGTGTGTGTGAGTGTGTTGAAGTAAATGTATATGTTATTAATTTGATTTACATATAGCCACGTGCCAGTTGTCCTTTTACCTTTTATGAGTAATCTTGGGCATCTGTTATTAGCATAATTTTGATATACATAGCTTAAAGTTCACTTTTTATTTATAGGCCTGTTGAGCTTATACTTGTGACTTTATTTTTCTTATTAAACTTTCTCACAACTTGCGGCTTCTTATAATTTCTGCCAAATGTTGTTTATAATGCCACCGAATAATTTACGCACGAAATCGAAAAAGTTTTTTAGCCAATTGTTCTTATAACAAATATTTTTTTAGTTGTCTTGCGACTGGTTTTGTTTACGCTTAGTCAACGCTAATGATGAATATAAATGCATAAATTTGACAACTTAAGAGCATTATTTATGGCTGCCTAAATCCCGAATAAATAACTAACTTACTTAGATAAGCAATTTATTACAGGTACAAAACAAAACTAAGAAGAGATTTAACTTAATATTTCCCTAAGCTCAAAATGATTTACAAATTGTAGTAAATAATTCTTTCCCATGTTGATCTAGTAAAGCGAAGAACAATGTCTCTTGTATCCTTGACCGAGACAGTAGACACCAAATCCCCACAGATGCATTTTAAAATAAAATAAAAAGCCGCAGTCAACGTCTGCATACAAAAATAAGTATATATATTTTTATATCTATTTGATGTAAACGTTGTTTGTTGCAGGCGCAATATATATATTTTTTATTTATTTTTATGTGACATTTGGCCCTCTCTAATGGCTACAGTCCACAGGGTCATCCTGCAACGACAACTCCAACTCCAACTCAGACAATCCACATACACAATGGGATGAGTAATGACAGCTTTATCGTTTGTTCATCCGTTTGACATGGGCGTTGTCAGCGCTGTTGTTCTATGAGCCTGTCATACACAGCCATACACATATTTGATTATATTTACTCGTATTTGCAACAAATACGAAGGATATTCTGACGCTTGTCTAATAAATTCGACTTTGATGTATTTGCCAAGTCGAGGAGTAATCATAAGATGACATGTCTTGGGAGCAACAGCTTTGGCTTTATGAATATTGTTGTCCCAAAACATTTGGCCATCTATTATGCAGGACGGCACTTCGACCCAATCATAAACTTGACTCAATGTCGTCATTAACAGTTACAAATACCCACAGCTAACGGTATCCTCAGTCTGACAGAGTTGCCAACATTTCTTGCAGTCTACAGTAGATTTTCTATATCCCTTTTATCCCTTTTGCAAATCGTATTATACTATAGAAGTGCATTTGTCATTTAAATTGTAAGCAAAAGCTAATAATCAGGGATTAAAACCCTAACCGAAACCGTAACCTTTAACCGGTAAAAACCGATTGAAATTTAAAACCGTAACTGAAACCGTAACCGGAAAATAAAATTTTCATTTGACCGAAACCTTAAAACCGAAACTTTGTAAACCGAAATAACCTTTTAGTAACCGATTTATTTATAAGGGTTAATTTCGGCTTTTCATACATAAAAAAAAAAAAAATTATTGTTCATTTTTAATTTTTATTTTAATTTTCTTATGTTTAATTTTGAACCTTTTTTTGATATTCATTATCAAATTTTCATAGCACTGAATAAGCTTAAATAAAATAAATTTAAAATAAACTGAAGAATATGTGAATGAAATGTGTGCATGCAAATTTGACAAAGTAATGCTTTTATAATAATTATTATTATAATATAAGTATAACAATATTTTTGCAAAAAAAAAATAATTTATTTGTGAACCGAAACCATACCGGTATTTCAAAACCGAAACATACAAAAACCGGTTCACCGTTACGAAACCTTTATTCAAAGATTTTTCGTAACCGATAACCGAAAACCTAAATGCGAACATAACCGAAACCGTAACTGAAACCGATATTCGTTTCGGTTTTAATCCCTGCTAATAATCATTATAGAGTATCAGCTGAGTTTCGATATTGGTTCCATTTCGCATATATGTAAATCAGGGACCGCCAATAATGATTATTGATATTATTTACAACAAAGAATCAAGCACTAGAATACATATACAAAAAAAAGAATGATAATGATTAATTTTGAGCGAACGAAATAAATCTCTTAAATAATCATTATTTATGAATTTTATTTTGTTCTCTAAAAATTAAACCTTACTTTTAGCTTATGACTTTTGTAAGGATTTTTCCTCAATATTTTTGCATATTCCTTTAGAAGAAAGCCAGGTGAAAAATTACGGCAAAAAATTTATTTAAAATGATTACGTAATCTTTTTAAAAAGTGATTTTTTTTTTGAGCGGAAAAATACAAATCATAAATAATTTTTATTTGTGAGCTGTATTATTTTCGCTTAAATTAATGATTATTTGAGTTTTTTTTATCGTTAAATAATCATTACTATGTAATTTGTATAATATGTATAACTCATAATGATTACAGTCCCTGATTAAAGTACTGTGTGTATAACCAAAGCAATGTACAGAATTTAGCTATAATTTTAATTCAATCTAGTTTTCATCTGAGCTTATTTATTTATATTTTCAGAAAAGGTTGTCAGAAAAGGTTAATGGCTTAGGACGCAACTCAATATTCGAAGTGTCTAAGAGAATGTTGAATAAATAGCTAAAAGATCAAAATGAAGTTGATGTCATGGACATTAATTTTTTTAATTAAAATTAAATTCTTTGAATTTCAGTGTTTAACTCTTATAATAAAAATTATTATACTATAAATAATTTTTAAAATATTTTTTATTTTTAATTTCTCAATTGGCATTCGACATTTTTATTATAAAAATTAAAAATAAAACATGTTTTTAAATATGGAAAAATATCTTTTATTTTTATATTTTATTATAAGTATTGAAAATAAGAATTATACTTTGATTTTTAAATAAAAATTAAAGATAAAAGTTTATCCAGTTTGTCATAGCTCGCACTTGCGATCCCCTCCAATAAGATCTGATCCAACTAGGCTGTTTAATACCTGTCTTAAATTCCCACAATAAGTATGTCAAATCTACATTTACTTAGTGTTTAGAATGTGTGGAAATCACATTATTTGGCTACTCTCGACATAGAAACTTTGAAAATCTAACAAAAAAAAAAATATAAAAAAATTACTTAAAAGAAATTGTAGAAATATTTTAGTAAACGTTTAATTTTTGCCTCCAGCTGAATGTGAAGATGCAGGCGCATCATGCAATGCCCGACTTCCGGTGCCGGAACAACTGTCAACACAAGGAATGTCAACGTCATGCGCCGTTGGGCATTATTGACCAGCACACGCAGTGTAAGTGCCTGGGCGAGGTGAATGCCTCATCGATATTCCTGGAGAATGTACTGGATTTGGCCAATACCTTAGCCCAGATCATGATCATTTGCGGACTGCACGAGTGCAAAGCCAAATCCACTGTGGACATTATAACTTATGCGTTTTTGCATTATGATCAAGTTTGTTATTGCATCGATACGGTGCCAAAGAAGCGATTGCGCAAGGAGGATCTGTTCCATGAGCTGGGCAAAAAGTCGCTAATGAACAAGGTGGAGGCACATTTGGCTTATAGCATTATCAAGCGTGGCTTTAAGGCCTACTACTATGAGCCCAAGGAGGAGTTGACCTACGATGATCAGGGCAGGCCAAGTTATAATGATGAATGTGTTTGGGTGCATGCTGCTCGCAAATCGGCTGAAAGTTTTGCCCGCTTCGATGGTTTGTCGTGCAACGAACAAATGGCATATGAGGCTAAAATAAAGGTGGCCTATAAGAAGTACTATGATCGCATGCAGACGCGTAAACGGCAACCGGAGGGTGATGATTGCAATTGTTGTTTCTGTGCCAAGAAACGGGGACATTTGGTATACGCCAAGGAACCGGTGCCTTGCAGCACGAAACGCAAGCCGAAGCACGTTTGTCCCTACTGTTGCAAGAAGAAGCAGAAACAGCAATACACCCATCCCGCCCGACAGCAGGCCAAGTGCCCCAAGTGCCACAAGTCGCGCAAATTCTGTTGCTGTACCAAAATGGACTTCAATCTCGAGTGGGTCAAGAGCATTTGGGATCGTCCCGACTTTAATCAATATTATAAAAACGAAATTGCCGAGATCGAACAGCGTCTGGTCAAGGGCTCATGCTGGTTGCCTCCCGAGCCCATTGCTGGCGAAGCTGAAGAAGATGTCGAGGAGGAGGAAGTGGTTTCACCCGAAACTCAATTGGCCCTCGCTGGCAAAAATGTGGCACGTTTAAGCAAAGACTTGGAGGAGGAAGATCTGCCGGCTGGGGAAGCTGAAGCCGCCGCCGAGCCTCAGGAAGAGGCCAAGGAGGGGGAATAGTTAATGGACAGTACAACGTATAAATATAATATTGGCTATAATTTCCAAAGTCGTCGTATAAATATTTTTTTAAAAATCAAAGCAACAATAAAATGTAATTCATGTTGAAGCTTAACATAAGAAAGTGTTTTTACTTATTTTTGGATCAAAAAAATCTTTAAAATAAACTTTAAGAACTCAAAAAAATAGGCAAAATAGCTAAAATTGACCCTAATTGCTTTAAACAACACCAATTGTCCACGTGCCCATAACACGACTGGTCAGAAGTGTATACTCTGTCAGAACTTCGCTAATCGTGAAGTTTCTTAAGCCAGCTACAAAATACTTGATTCAAGTATGATTTTAAAATTTCTTCCCCGCAAATATTTTGATTTAATGAGCTCCATTTTATCTGCATTTTGTTTTTATTTAACAATTATATTTGGAATAAATAATCTAAAAATATTTTTAACTTGAAATTAAGAATGTTTCACTCTTTGACCTTAAAAATTTATAATTTAGCACTCAAGTGTTATCAAGGAAATATTCTACTAAAATTTGAATGAGTTGCAAGGCTGCCAAAAGTTCTGGCCATTTACCTGGCTAATATGAAAAGAGCGCTGATGTTTCTGACATTAACCCCCCTGTGGGCACTTGAGACTTGAACAACTGTATAAAAAGGCATGCAAATGTACGAGTTGAAAGTTGGAAAACCCATTTGCCATGCAGTAGTAGAGGCTATTATGGCATACTCGTACTCGTACGCGTAATACATATCTACATACACACGTGTTGCTTTAACCAACTGTGTACACTTCTTCGTCAGTTCGGTTTTCATTGCAGCCACAATTTACCCTGCAGCAGCTGCTGGCTTCTGTGGTTCCTCGTGTTGATCCCACACTCGAGAGCGCCTGTCGACACTTACCACACACACACACACACACACGAACACACACACTGACAGACTACGCACAACACGGTAATTCCTTTCGGCAACTTCAACATGGAGAACAACAACTGCAGCAACAACTGAAAATGCATCTACACAGAGGGAAAAAATCAAGTATTTCGTACTTGAAACGGCACATATCGATTTGATTTCTCACTAAGATTGAAATTGCTAAAGTCAAGTATTTCGATCTTATTTCAAGTACGATATTTTAAGTACGAAGGTTTAGTATTTTCAAACTTAAAATTACTTTAAAAATGATTTAAGTACAATTCAAACTTGATTTAAACACATTTAAACACCTCACAGCAGACACGCCAGAACCATTTGGGAATTCTAAGCCAGCGAAGTTAAAAATGACATAAAATATTAAGGAACTTAATTAAAGATTGTATAAACTTGATCTGTGAATCTGAATTTATAGTAAGAATTTTGGAACTCATTTCAAGTAATTTTAGAGTTTCACATGTTTCATATTTCGGATTTCCCAAAAGAATTTAAATGCGCATTTTCAGTAATTCGAACTTATAACAAGTATTCATTTTAAGAATCAAAAATTGCGTTCATTCGAACTTAATTTAAGTATTGTTTTTTTTTTCTCTGTGTAATGCAACTCTCTTTCTCTGCAATGCAAATTCTTGACAATCCTCTTTTTTAAATTGTCCAATGCTCTCCTTCTTGGCAACAGAAATAGCTTCATTAATACGTGATGCATGATGTTGCAAACTATTCATTTGCATTTAAATACCCTGTAAATATAAAAAGTTAAATATTGAGTAGTCACTCCAAATATATAGTGTATTTTTTTACAGGGTATTAAATCGTCACATATTCCATTACGAAAGTCTGCTAATGATGCTTTCGCTTTGGCAGCGTTACAGAAACTTTGTCTTTTATTTATGTCAGCAATATCAAAATGCTGCAGAGTATCTAAAGGGGGCAGAGGGGGAAATTGGAGTCAGGGGTCAACATGCAACGTGCAATGGACACATCTTTGCAAGCCAAAAATCAAGGCTAAAAGTGTTTAAAGTTTTTGATTTCAAAGTGAACGAAAGCAAACTGAAACTCGTTCGAGGACTGTCATAAACACCTGTCGACAACAACAACAACAACAATAACAACAAAAACGATAACAACAACAACAATTTATAATTGGCCGGACAACGACAAATTGAAATGTGCTTTGCGGTTGAAACTGCAACACGCGTCGAAAATCAGCCATAAATAATTCTAAATTATTGCAAATTTCACGAAAAGCCACAAAACCGAATTTGGTATTTGATAATTTGCCTAAATCGATCTCTCTCTCTCCTCTCACTCTAAACATATTTACCTCTCTCTCTCTCCTGGGATTTGAGGTAAATTCTGTCATCAACCTGACGCTGAAAAGTATGCTTTAGTTTTGATTTCAATTTGATTTTCACTCGTTTATTAACATATTTACTGAATTAATGCTGTAATTAAATATTCAAATTTTAAATTTCAATTATTTTGAAGTGGTTTTGTATAAGGTAATAACATTTAGAGATCTTAAAGCACATGAATATTATTTTCATTATTAAAATGAAGACTAAAGTGTCTGTGCTTTAGGTGTTACTTTATTTGGAATAAGCTATTATTGTACATTTCCAAAGTTTCATTAAAATCGGACTATGCCATTTAAATTTTTTGTTTTTAAAATGTTCAGAAAAATCAAACAAAACAAAAAAAAAATCGTGCAGTGGTAAAAGTTAAACAGTTGTTAGTAAAACAAACTTTACATGGTGTAAACAGAGACATCTGTGTTTTCCTTTCTTTTTCCTGGCTTTTTCCAAGTACTAATTGCAGAATGTGAACTACTAATTAGCATGCCAACAGATAACTTTGAAAATTGCCCATATGAAACCTACTGTAGGCTTGTGTGCAAGTTGCTGGGCGTCAAATTGCCATCAAACCTAATTAAGCTAAAAAGCTGCCATGTTGTAACATGAATAAATGCAAAAAAAACTACAGAGTTATATCATGTCATAAATTATGTAAAAGTCATTTTTCACATAGAGGGAAAAGCTGGCGAAGTGTGCACATTCATGGAAATTGTTGACACGTGTGCAAATGTGCAAAATTCAAATCAATTTGAAATGAAATGTGTGTGTAGCAATCCAGACACGGCGGCCGCAGAATATTGAATATCGATGGTCCATAGAGTCGCACCTGATGTGTGTGTGTGTGTGTGTCTGTGTTGGAATCGTGTCGGGGTCGGAGGTTGAAGTGGAAAAGTTGAGGTCGCATCAACACCAAAGTATATTGCATATTGAATTGCTTTTAATGCTCGCAGCTAAATTGGATATTCAAAGTCAGACGAAGTCAGCTCAGCTGCAGCCACAACATGCTAAAGACGTTGGCCAAGGGCGACCACACAAACAACAACAACAAGACCAAGTGGAAATAGACGGAGAAGGAAAAAGGAAGAAACCACTAAAAGTGCGCAAAAGTCACAAGTGGATTTCGAGTGCAAATGCTGCAAATGGTCTCATCCAAAGCGCATCTGCATCTGTGTTTATGCATAAGTATCTTTTAGCTATCACGTGGCTGCCAGAACATTCTATGAGCTCAGATACGAGTATCTGCCCCAAATTGGATTCTTATATCTATATTTGACAACAGACGTCTGTAGAAAAAATATGCAATAGGGACAATAGTACAGTGCGATATGTAAATGTGGCCTTAGAATAAAACACTTCTTATTTGCGTTTGGAAATAACAAGTGTATAGATTCCAATTTTGATAAATAAAATGCATGCTGGGTGCTCAATTGTCCAGGCTGCAATGTCAGTGGCATTCTGACAGAGAAAGACAGAGAGAGAGAGAGATGGAGATAGTTAGATGTAAGCCCAAGAGAGCACATAAAGAAAGAGTAGTATAAAAGATAGTTTTCTGTGTTTAGAACAAATTGTTTACAACTTCTGCTGATTGTAAATAACATTTTACAAAATACCTTGTCTTCAGTTGCAAGGAACACCCTTAGTAAGATTTTTTTATTATTGATTGCATTCATGGAAATTGAATATAGCTGCAACTCAAAAGGTTATTTCAATTCAGAGTGTTCTAAGTTCTTGTAAATTACAGCAATATTTTCAAAAGTTTATTCCAATTCAGAGTTGATAAACAATTATATTTTAATTGACTTAAAAATAGATCAAACAATAACATTTTAATTTGTTATAAATAAAAAAGATATAACATTTTAACGAGTTTTAATGAGATTCAGTAACGGTTGAAAACGTAGCTCAATTATTTACATATCTATTTTTGTATAAATTAAATAATGAATTCATATATTTATTTTTTATCCAAAGAAATGCTTCGAGTTATGGAGATATTCGACTTATAGAGTTCTTTTTCTCAGGCTTATTAATTTTACTGCCACTCATTTAGGTCGAGTTACAAAACAAAAATTATTCGCTATTCGAGTAACGATAGCTGATAATTATGTTGTATCCCCAATTGTACCTGTAGTTCTTTACTTAAAAAACATCTGCTCTTAAAACTTTCTTTACAAATAGTAAATGGTTGACAGTCGTCAAAATTCCCAGTTTCTTTAAATGATTTCTAAGTCAGCGAATTCTTTCCCAAATCTTTTCTCTAGTTGTATTGTAAGTCCTCAGAATAAACATAGACTGTCTAAGACCTAGACCTTCCAACTTTAAATTCACTTACACTCCATCAAATACACTTTCCAACTTCGCTTTTCTGCTCAAAATGATTAATTATTATAGCTTTTTTCATTCTTCTACTACGCATATTGAACTTGAATTTCCTCGCCTTTTTTTTAGCCCAAGTCGCAAACAACAAATCAATATGACACGCCACCTCCACAAGTGACTCCTTGTTTTTGTTTGACGACATTCCATACACTTTGGCTAAATGAAAAAGTGATGTTTCACCTGCGCTATTTTTGTGACCGTGCAACGGTGCGTATGAGTAATGCATGAAAGTCCTCAGTGGCAGACTTAGCTGCCAAGCGAAGCAAACAAACCGACTAACGTACAGTTAGTACGAGTATGTGTTTTTTTTTTGCATATTAAATAAGTTATATATTTTCCTTTCACTTTCTTCTTGCGCGCTTGGTAATACTTAAATGGGGTAGAGTGTGGGGTAGTGCGCATTGTAAGTATTCGCCCACACATACAAATTTGGATATGGAGGAAAGTGCAAAAAAGAAATGCAAAACGCGAAATGTGAAACCTGAAAGCGGCAAAAAACACTTTCATTGGAATCGCTGTCGGCAGCCCGTAAAATTGACAAGCCGTAAAAAGAAAATATATAAATATATATAGACTTATTTATAGTTGTTGTTCTTCTTGTTGCTGTTACGACCACGTTCTTTGTAGAACTTATAGACCATCGTCAAAGAATATTACGCCATAAAACGGTCGCATTGTGGAAAGTAAAAGCGAATGCTTTAACCATTTACTCGTTGTTGACTTCGTCTCAGACTGAGAATGAGGCTCGAACTCATTACCATTAAATGTACATAAAAGTATGCATAATGTGAACGTTCAAATAGTTAAAGGACCTCACAATCGCAATATAAACGCGAAATATTGGCCGTACCTTAACTATTTCAGGACTTTTATAATCAAGTTCTGGGCAATGTTTAATATACGTATCGATTAAATGTTGGCTACAAAATCGATTTAAATTGACCTTAATCTGCAGTCGGCCACTTGGTTTTGTTAAGTAAATATTCGAATGGAAGTTACTATGCATATTAATTAAGGTTTGATCTATAAACAATACTGATTATTAAGTGCAATGATTAAAATTCCACTGCTTTTTTGGGAGAACATAATAAAAAATTATTGAGAAACATCGGTGTTTCGGTTTTATTTTCAGAGCTACAAAAATCCACTGCCTCAAATTTACTTCAAATTTCAATAAAATTGTTTATAAATAAACTTAAAAATGTTTAATCTATTTCAATGATTTTAATTCTATCAAAAACTTAATTTAATATAATTCAATAAAATTTATTGAATTACTTATTAATAAACTTAAAACTTTAAAATCTATTACATGGATTTTTATTCTATTAAAAAGTTACTTTAATTTAATTAAATAAAAACAAATTTAATAAATTACTTAAAAAATTTTAACATTAATTTTCTTAAAGCTTGTTAATTATATGTAGAACACTCCCAATTAATTGCCAAATTCGTAGCCTACAACTGCTTCAATTTGTATTAAAGGTAGCTCAGATCTCTTAATTTTCATATTAAATGAGAGTCATATGCGTTGGCGTATGAGTAAAAGCCATTAATCTGTATACGATGAAATCTCTGTGTCGCGTTACTCGTTTGCCATTGATGGCAGTTATTAAGCCTGTGACCATATGGCTGATTGACATGCGTTACAAGGTCGTTTCACTAGTTGGGACCGCGTTAACGCTGCGTATGCGTAACGAAAACTTTTGAGGGAGGAGGACATAGTGTGGCAGAGAACAAAACATCCATTTGCATAAGCACATCTATCAATATCCCAGTTTACACAAAATTGACAACCGAGCCACAAATCACTGTTGAGTTCCCATAATTAAACTGTCAACATAATTAAATTTATCACATTTATGTGAACAATTTTTTAAAGTTGGTGAAATTTTCCGATCTCCTAGCAATTTTATGATATTAGAAAATTGCCAGCAAATGGCTTTTGTAGTCATGGTGAATTTACAACATATTTTACCCGACGTTTAGCATGAAATTTATATTGTTATTATTTATGTCAGTCTGTGGGCACACAAATTTCCCAACTCAAACGACGATACGCCTCGAAAGTTTTCCCAAGCAATAACAATAAATATTTTGTGAAAGTTTTGCGTGAAGTCTCTCAGCAACAACATGTGAGGGGTAAGCGGGGGCCTAAGATGTTCATTACTGAAACTGTATATCTTTTGTGGATATTTATGGTTTTTCAAAGGAATTTGTAGTTGACTTTTTGTTTAAGTTATTGGTTTTAAATACAGTTTGAATTGAGTTGCATTTTCAGTTGGCCAATTTAAATTGAATAATAAATATTGCATTTTAATTATAAATTGCAAGCAGAAATTTTATTATTCAATAGAATAGAAGCAATAGAATTGTACAAGCAAATATTTAAAACTATTTTATGTTGTTGAATATTTTATTTATATTTAATTACATTCAAATTCATGGGAGCTAAAGAGAAATTGGTTGAGCAAGTTGCAGATAACATCAGATATCTACTTGTGTAGGGTTTATTATTACTTATTTGATTGACTAAATTATCTTTTCAAATCTATTGTCTGTTCAATTAAGTAGATTTACATTCAGTTAAGCTTCTGTTATTGTCTGACTAATTGAATTCAGAATAGTGCTGTCATTTTTGTAATAAAGCAAAGTATAATTTATTCAATTGGATATACAATATTCCTCCTGCTACAAATAGTTACATTGAATTACATATAATGTCTCTCATCATTAACTAAGCGTATTCTTTTTGTGGACGCTACAATATTGTGTAATTCAATAAGTCGCCAGAGTCCCATATTGTAGGTAAGAGTAAGAAAATGTTACGTGAATTATGCAATATTTAATTTATATTATATCAAGACCACAAAACAATAGTGGTGTAAGCTCAATGAGCATGAATTTCGAGAACGGGTATGTTAGGGAACTCGAGTGTATTCGAGAAAAGCAAAGCGTCAACAAATGGCAAACAAAACGTAGCATACAACGAGGCACTCGCTGGAGCGTGCCACAAATGCAAATGCAAATGGCAAATATAAATATACGAAGCTGCCACAATGTTACTGCTATATTGGCTTACAACATTCGTGCCTCGTCCGTTTACGTGATCGTCGTTAGCAGACGCAGCTGCTGCTGCAGTTGCATGCTTCATACAATGAAATCTCCATGGAACAAACACACACAAAACATTAGCGGACCAAAAACCGAAATCAAAATCATGATTACGAGTATACATATTATGGCAACGCTTTTGCCCCACACTGCAATTTACCACTTGCCTCATAATAACCATCAACTTAATTAGTTAACTTCCTCGCTGTTTTTCGAGCTTCTCTTCTAATTTGATTAAAAACTTTCGGCCAGTCCCATAACTTTGCGCTGCTGTCAGCTGCGAAATTAATTTTCTTGGCCAAGCAATTTTCCTCTTCCTCGTTTTACGTGTGTTTTTCCCCATTTTCTAACCTACTGCATTGTTGGCTAAGTTGTTCACTGCGTGCCTCATTAGGTCGACATAAGCGAAACCCTAAAATGAATTCGTGCCGCATAACTTTTAATGGATCTTTTACCTCAACTAAGTAGCATCAAAGGTTTGGACAAATGGTGTTCATAAAAAGCTCATTCACAAAGAGGATGCATTTTAGCTTAAATTTTTACCATTGGCAATTTAGTTAAATTGGCGTTTTATTTATTAACTGTAAACATATCTTATTTATTAATATCATAAATTAAATAACTTTACATCAACTATTCTTTGACATCTAATTGTGAATATGGGCTAATCCAGCGTTGCGAACGTTACACTTGCACGCTTACTCTTACGCTAAAACTGATACAGCTCCAGTTCAGATAGGTAAATTTTATTGAATTTTTCTGGAAAATACAGTTTTTTAGAAGTGCTTTTGAACCTAAGATAAAAGCCTTACAGTTTTTGAAAAAAATATTAAGCTTGTTGAAAGTTTCGTTGCGGACGTTACAAAAAATGGAAGTCCATTTAAGGTTAACATGCACTTTCACATTTTTTGCCGAATTTTGCATAATAAACAAAAAGTATCCAAATACAAGAAATTAATTGGAATATATGACCGTATGAATCCAGCTTAAAAAATATTGATAAGTAGTCTCGATAAATAAAAATCTTAATTTTTGTCTGTTGCGGACGTTACACTTTGTATACACATTTTTACTTCAAATTATAAATATACATGTATTAAAAATCCTTTCTGATATCCAGTATTCATTGCCTCTAATTCCTTTAGAAAGCGAACTATATTCCACATTTTCTAGTACTAAACCGATATCTTATAAGCAATTAAATCTTTACTATGGAGTTAAATCAAATCCATTTTAAAAGTGAAATTTACAATGGGATGTCGACTAATCAAATGAAGTCAATGGGCTTTCACCTAAAATGCCACTTAATAACCTTTTCACAAATCATTCACAACACACACGCACACACTGAGTTGCATGTCACTTTTTTGCAACCACTTAAAGTGTAAAACGTTGCGGCAATTGGCCACCACCCATAAAAAAAAAGTAAAAATTAAAAAAAATGTTGAAAAAATGAAGTAAAACCCTATTAAAATGTCATGCGATGCTTTGTAATATCCGAGGCTTTTGTTGCAGCAAGCGCACTCCGATGCACAATTATTAACTGCCAGCAGTCAGGAGAATAAAAAAAATATAAGCAGAGCCAGAGCCACGTTCGTTAGCGTCAACGGTGGTCAGAAAGGCGACCACGACTAAAGCCAAATGCCACAAGTACGAGAGCACAAAAGCGACCGACAATGACTGCCTGAGGTGAGTGATGGACACCATGGACGGAACACAGAGAGGACAGAGGACAGGGGCAACAAAAAAGAGAAATTCATAGCAGCGTAAAGCAAAATCCTTTCAGCGTAAACAGCAAAAGCATCGCACTGTCCAATAAACTACAAGTTGTACTTTTCCCTTTGGTAAGTTGCACGTTGCACGTTGGTCGACTTTTGTTGATTCAACAATGAACAGCTTCTTGAAGTTTGACAGAAATGAAAGAACAACTTTATTGGTTAGCAAATAAAAGTTATCACTTAGCTATTCACATGGGAATTGTTGAACTTTTATGATTTATTGTTTGTTATACTTTAAATTGGTTACAATCTTCGATTACAAGAAATAGCACCAAGCACAAACTATTTTTCTATTTAGATTTTTTATTTCAATAAAAATATAAAGAAATTTCAAACTGAAAAAATAAAAATCAATTTTAATTATTATTAAAGACTTATTTAACAAAAAATCAAATTTTATCTTTATTTTTGATGGATATAATAAAAATAAATTTAAATAATAGATTGTAATTTTTTTTTAAGTAAAATAATTATTAACTATGATTTATAAAGTAAAAGTCTTTAAGTAATTATTAAAGGTAATTTTAAATAATATTCCTCATAACAGTTACGTTTCCTAAATTTTTTAATTTAATGCATTATTTACTGCAAAGTCTTTGTATAAAATGATAAACGATTTAACTCATTTATATCTGATAAAATTATTATAAAACTCAAAGTCAAATAACGAATGACATGTTGGGCAGTGTAAAACAGAAATTCTGACAGCTGCTGCTCTATAACTGATAGTTGTTTCATTCCATTCTTTATGAAGAGCTGCAATTATGAAAACCGCACAAGACAAGGAAAAAAAAGTAGAATTTTATCCAGTGAAGTGTATAATGCAAGGGGAACTACTGTCAAATTGACGACTGATCTGACCTTCAAAAAAGCGAATTAATTATGAAACAGGAAAGAAAGGCAAAAGATGAAAATGTGTTCGACTATGAGATACTTAAGAGGATTGGTTAGAAGAATTATACTAAAAATCGCTATCTATGCTACAATTTGAGATTATTCAGTCTTATACAGTCGCTCAAATTCAGAATATGAAGCGCATACATGCATACTAGGTTATACAGCCATTTATAATATTCACAGGGTATATAATCAAATTATGTTCTTTGACATTTGCTAGAAATTAAAAACAGAATTAAACCATTTTCTGACAGCTGCAGTTAAATATCTGATAATTTTAAATTGGATCACTACAGATAAATAATAATGAGATTAAGCTTTGTATTTTAATAAAATTAAAAATTTTCATGTAGGAGTAACTAAAGCTAATTAACTATGGCCGATGCCATATTTATCTTTTTGTAAATTGTGCTTGTTATGCAATTTAATCACAAAATAAATGCAACTATGCTTAATTATAAAATAAAATGATAAACTTGTCATTATTCAAACACTCCCAGTCATAATATCCATAAAACTTTAATTGCAAAAAAAAACTCAAGTTTCAGTTATATGACGTCAGGTGTTAATTTAATTATATAATAAATATTTCCGCATGCAAGAAGCAAGTAAAATAAATGGGAAATTCCAACAATTAACGCAGCGCAATTAAAAGCTTACAGAAAGCGGTATTATATGGAATTTGGATGCATTTCCTCCTCAAGGTTCCAAAGCTCGACTTGTTTATGTAATTGCAAAAGTTCGTTTTAAACACGCAAATGCTAAATATTTGCGCATTTCGTTTAGTGAGCGCAAAAAAAAACCGGATAGAGGTTGGAATACCCTCTAATAATGTCAGACCAAAGAATGCTACGGTATATGCCATATTATATAATTTTTAAAAATAAAATTAATATTTAATTCTTGCCCAGTCCTTCTCCGCCTCCGCAAGTCGTAATAATAAACAATTTATATTACCCAGTCGCAAGATCGACCAAACAGAATGATAGTAATGATAAAAATGAATTAATTTTTTAGTTATATAGGATATAATTGATATCATTGAACTTTTTATCATTAACTTTAAAAAATGTTTAAAACTTGGAGTAGTATAATTTTAACTATAACATTGAAAGGAAGTCATACCATAACCATTAAACTAATATAAAATTATAAAATATCTGTCTAATGATTATATTTGGTTTAAAAATTTAAAAAATTGTCGATCAATTAACGGAGTACATACTAAAATATTGTTTATAGATATTTATGCTTATTATTTTTTAATGTAATTAGTATTTAAATTTTATGAATGTTGTTTTTTTAATCGCTTTTCTCGAAGAACAATTATTTTGCAATATTGAAGCCTAGTTGAAATATACTAAAAGTTCACTTACCATTCCTTTTCTCTGTCGGATCTGCCTTATGGCCATACAAGCGACTCAAATCGATGGCACTCGCTGTTTTCTGGAGCAACAACAGCGTTATGATGAATGTTGGCCAAATCAAACGTCGTTGCTTTTCCATGGTCCTGATGATATTGCGCTTAAAATCACTCGCGAATGGACTTTGTATCTGTTTCTGTGCATATATCTATAACTGAGTCCAAAAAGTACAAATACGGAGAAAAACTGGAGGAAAAACTTTTTCCACGCGCACGTTTGCCGCTTTATTCGAGTGCTTGGCAAAGTTTTCTAGTTAGTTTGCGTTTTGAACCGCCCCAGGCAACTTAACAGATGGAGGGGGACTGGTTTTTTAGGGTTCGTGCCACGAACGTCACTCTCACTTGCCTCTTGGAGTGTTGTTTCTATATTTTGCCACGCCTCGCACTTCGACGGGGCTCTGATTGAATTATTGTTGGCACTTCTGCAGCAGTAACTTCAGTATCGTTCCGCGGTTCTACATTCACTATTCTACGCTAATCGCCTTCTAATGGAGTTATACGCACCAGAAATTAGCTTGATTCTTAACTTAACTTTTCGTTACGTTGATTTCGTTATAAGTGTTTACTTCTATGCGTTTATTTTAAGTTGTTGTTTGATTTGTTTTGTTTCTACTATAAAGCAAGCTATAAACCGTTTGGTTTTTGTATCTTTTCTAAATTTATGGTATTGTATTTCGGTATCGGTTTCGTTTTCGCTTAAGCTTAAAATCGAAAAGAACTTGCAGGCAAACAAATATTATGTTTTTTAGTCGACTTTTTACATTTTTCTACACTGCAACGAAAAGAGCAAGAAAATTTTGATTATTTAATGAAATATAAATTTATATTAACTTAATTTATTTATAATTTTGTGTGTACTTTTCTTTAGTTAATTACACTGAATTTTCTAATTGCCGCGATTTTTTCAATACTGATATAAAAATATTAAAAATATTCTTAAGTAATAGACCAACTAACTTACAAGTATTTTTAAATAAAAAGAACTATATCTTAAGCAGAAAAGTTCTGAATTCGATGAAGCGTAGTCTATAAAAAGTAAAGAAAAAATCAAAAATTAGAAGCGAAACACTAAGTTAACGAAACGTTTAATTGCTTTACACTGAAAAAATTAAATGAATGCATATTCGAACTGTCGCATCGTTACAGTTGGCGAAGTAAAAAGATCAAAGCATTAGTTGCAGTGTATGATAAAATTCTAGTTCTCTGCAATGTCTCTCCTGATTGAAGGCAGCTCAGCGACTGATATCAAAAGGGATCAATTAGATGCTTCGTCAGAGAACAAGCCGCCGAACGTGCTATTTATAGAACACACGTATTCTCTCTCTCTATACGTGTGTCGAATGCGAAGCCGACAGAATTATGAGCAAGGAAAAAAGTACGTTTAATTAAATAGATAAAAACGGGAAAAGTGATTTACCCACACTTTACTAATGGGAAGCTCATTATATGGAAATATCGTTGAGAGTGGTAAAAGAGTGCATGAAGTGCAAATAAAACATGGCCAATAATTAAAAGCTAAGTACAATTAACATGAAAGTGAACAAGCACATGCTTAATTAACACATATATGAGCTTCACACCAAATTTTCACTTCACACGCTAATGACACACGGACTCGCAGATACACACAAACATATATGTATAACATATATATTCAACGTCATATGACTGCGAGGCAATTTACATGGCAATGTCGACTAATCAGCTTAACAAACTTTAACATTTATTTCTGTTGGTTTGTTTTTTGTTTAGGGTGCTATGAAAAGTTGAACAACCCTTTTGCTTTTTAAGAGTTTTGCTAAGCACACACACACACATACATACATATGTGTATTTGTAATTCACTCGGGCCATACTTGAGCGCGTTTTAATGACTCTCTAGAGCACCAAAAACACATACGCCAGCTGAAAGTTGAAGGAAATTGTTTGAAAGGCAAAAGCAAGTAATGAAAAAGGAAGCCCGAAAACCAGACCTTTAATTATAGCCAAGTTAAACCATTTTTTTTCATCGTGTTGTTGAGCTTTGCTTAAGAGCAAAATACACAACTTTAGATAAAAGTCAAGCCGGCAGAAGAGACGCAAACTTTTGGCATACTTTTTGGGGGTACCAAAAATTTAGCTCAATTTCTCAGCAAGAGTTGAGGCAAAACTTTGTCTAAGCTTAGACTCATCGGCACTTGCACAGCTTGTACAAAATTTGAAAAAAAAAAAAAACAAATAAATGAAAAAAAGGCAACATGAAGAAACAGAAGCGACAGCATATTAATTAGTCGTATTTTTACTTTTTTTACTACTGGAATATTTTCTGCCTTTTTTGTGGCCATTTTTGGTGAGGACAACATTTTTTTTGTTGATTCAAGGAAGTTAAGTTGCTAACTTTGTTGTTGTCCTTGGTTCGTCGGCTTGTTAACTGTTCATGTTGATGGAGTCTTTGTCTGGTCAAGGCAAAATTAAAACTCCTTTTTTTCCCTCAGTTCAAATTAAACAACGATGTGAATAGGGAAAACAGGCGAGGACAAAATGTCCGACACAACTTTAAATGAAAATTTATGAGTTTCCCGAGAAGCTGCTATTGCTGGGTACTGCAAAAAAAGGAAAGTTTAAAGTTTATATGTCAAAAGTATTTGTATTTGATTATTGTAGAGCTTCTTGTTGGAAAAACTTGTTAAGACCAAATAAACGTACGTAAGATTAGGTGTCATAAATCTTAGAAAGTGTAGCTAACCCTTTACTTAAAAAATATGTAAAATGGTTTATTGTTTTTTTTTTGGTAAATTACTTTAGCTACTATTATTAGCTATCATCCTAATAAATCGCAACAAGATCGGACAAATAGAAAAGTGGTAATTGCTTCTTTTTTTTTTTTTTTTTAAACAACAATAACAAAATTTCTTTTATTTGGTAAGTGTGGAATCCGTACATACAAATAAGCAACATAACCAACACCGGTGGTAATTGCTGATTTAAGTTCTTAAGCAATGTAAGTGCCTAAAAGTATGCAATAAAAATATTTTTTATATATTTAAACAAGTAACGGGTATCCCATAGTCGGGAGCTCGACTATAGCCTTTCCCACTTATCTTAATTCAAAATTATGCAGCATTACAATCAATTTATTGCTAGAGATAATAGCAGAAACAATTGAAGGAAGTTCTCTCAATAAACGTTGCCAGAGGCTTTTCACGTGCTCTTGTTTTATTCGGAAACTTTCCAAAAGATGCACAAAACTTGCAGGTTTACACATTCTTGAATCCTCTAGCAAAATGGCAATCGAATAACAAATTTGTAAGACAAATTCTAGTACATTTGTCCCATGAGAAATACGCCGTAAAACCTTGTGACAATTCCCAGTTTGACATAAACCAAGTCAATAGCGAACCGAATTCTTTAATATACCAAAGTGAAAGTTTTGTGCTGAAACGATTTAATAAACATTTGGCGAACGAGGCTAAACAGAAGGCAAAGCATTTCAACCACATTAAACGTTAGGGAAAACACAAAATTCTACCAAATTATGTACACCAGAGGCCAAAAGAGCTAAAATATTTTAAGATGTGTTTGCCGTTCAGATAGTCTGGGTCCCGAATACGAGAAAAAATAAAAGCAAAGCCACATGGCCAAATATAAGGATAAGCCACAAGGGGAAAACAGACGACGGCAATAAACTAGCGAACTAAGTGAATTATGGGGATAGGTGGCAAAATGTGTACAAATAAAGTAAATAATAATAAAAATGGCACAAATTGTTTTAATAAGGAAGTTAGAGTAACATTTTTGTGTAATAAAATGGAAACTAATGGAAACTATTTCAAATGTTAAATTAAATAATACAAATAAAAAAGACAAATCAGGGAGAATCTAAATATTCTGGATATTAAATTTAATAATAGATGAAAGAAAATGAAAAGTTAAGCAACTCGCTGGAATGGACCTTAATTTTTGGTTACCGTTGTGTACCTTTAATGTTGAAAAATGTGTATAAATAGCAGATGAAATCACAAGCAAGCATTAATTTGCATAAAATGTATACGAGCAGTAAAAGCAGAGACTGCCTGCAACAATAATAACAACAAAAACAGCAACAGCCAGTGAAATGCTGAGCATTTTTCCAGCCTTTTTCATATAATTTTGTAACGTTAGCGACGGGGTTTTGGGCTTTTTGTTTCCTTAATGCATAATTTAACAGCTGCCGTTGCCGAGGGACGTGCGGACAAAATGAGAAAGATATAGAGACGAAGAGGGACAGAGGTAAGGCATGGCACCAGAGGAAAGCCCGCTCAAAAGTAGGCAACAATCAACAACTGCTCCCAAGTAAAAAGAAAATAAACACACGGCGTATACGCAACATGAATCAACGAGCAACTAACGAGGCTGCGAACTGCGACTGAGACTGAGATGAATAATGTGCCAAGCGACTGTTCTTGAATTAAATTCTTTGATTCACACACACACACACAAAGTACACATAAACTTGGCTATAAGATACGTTTGGTTTTGTCAATTTGGTAACTTGATTTGCTTTTTAGTATGCCAAAGTTTTGTTTTAACCGAAAAAGGTTTCACGTTTTTATTTTATATTTTATTACAAAGACACAAACAGACACAGACAGAGTCACACAAGTTGAAAAAGCGCGGCAATAAGAAAAACAATATTTGTATTTATTGTCAAAAATTCCCATTGTGGAATAGTCTTCGTTTGTATGTATGTATTTATGTGTATGGTAATATTATTTGGTTACAGTACGTTTGAGTACGAGCCAACAACTCGAACAACTATTTACAACTCCGCTTGAGTGTAAGTTTCAAACTCGACTGAAGCATTGAGCGTTTTCCCACCGTCTTTTATGCGCTTCGAAAGTCACTCAAAATGCCGACAGCTTTGAGTGAAACTCAATCGACGCCTACGCGTGTCTCTCGTGAGTCTCTCGAGAGCGGCTCTCGTGCTCCTTGCGCTCATCAAAATCGTAACACTCTCCCCTGGAGGGTTTCTTCTTCATTATGCTGTTACCTGCTTCTTTTCCGTGTGTCAAGTGCAAAGGTGATGAGAGAGAGTGAGTGTTCCCTTTGGGGTCCCCATTCTTTATTACCACACTTGGCCAGAAGTTACTTTCTTTTTACAGAACAAAATAATTAGTTAAAATAAATAAAAAGTATTGCTCTAGAATTACGTAAAAGTGCATTTAAAATAAATCATAAATTAAATTCAAATTTTTCATAAAAATATTTTTTTCTTTTTATTTTCCTTTATTTGGAATTTAGAAAAAAATATACTGTAGAATTAAGTTATGAAATTTTTTGAATATAACGGAAATATACATTTAATACATATATTAATTTTAAAAAAAATATATTTATAAAGTCTAGAACATATTCATTATTGAAATCGTATAACTTTAACTTAAGATATTTGTTTGATTTAATCCTACATTTTGATATGTTTATGAAACATGACATCAAAATATAAAAACGTTTTTATTTAATTTAACCGAAAACTATTTAATATATAATCTTTTTTTAATTGGCACAAATTAAATATGTGAATAAATACTTTACCACTTTAACAAGCTACAGTGTGTCTATATAAGTTAGCTTAACTTTACAAATTAGAACGAAGAAATTCATTTGAGAAGCTTGACAGGCAAAAGCACATAGCAATTACCATCAAAATTGCAAAGGCAACCCTCAAGGTCACGCAATGCATCAAAGTCAGCGATGGAAGACAATGAAAAGCGACTCATCAATATATGTACATAAGTACTTACTTAGTTCCAAACATATCCACAAACACAACCCACCATTGCATTTACTTAATGTGTGTGTAATTAAAGCCACTAATTTTAATTAGTGGCGGAAACGAATTCACATCTCTTGGCGTAACTTATGACTTCCTGGGTAAGTAAAAACATGTGGTAATGAAATACAACCCAATGCCAATCTTATAATTTTTGTCCAATACACTCGAGAGTGTGCTGAGTGGGAAGGAAGCAACAAGGACAAAGAGAATATAAAAGACAAGCAGCAACAATTTTAACTCATTGCTGAGAATGCCGGCAACTACCCCGCCCCGTTTGGCTGCCCACGCATAAGAGCTCATCGAGGTAGGGGCCTATAGCTCTTAATATATATGTATATATCTGTATCCAATTGTTTGCCAATAGAGTGCCATATATGGGCGCCCACGCTGTGTCAAGGGTAGCTCTGATTCGCTCCAGTCGACAAAGCTCAAGGGGTATTTCAAGTTGGCGATGTTTCTCCTCTTTTCTGAATGCGTTGGCGTTTCACTCAAAGCGAAGGATGGGCACTGAGGGGGATGAAGGGGGCAGTAGGAGAAAGAGAGAGAGAGAGCTTTGGCATTGTTTTCGGCTTGTTTATCTTTTGGGCCAAAGAGCACAACTGCCGCCAAAGGCAATATTTTTCAGGCATTCTACTTGAAGTTTGCACTTCATTATAAAATGTTAATATTTTATGAGATTTTTAAATACATATCCTATGTTTTATGTAGTTATTTTTACACAGACAAAAATCGCTTTTAATGACGAAGAATTCTTTTCTGCAAATATATTGAATTATATATGGATTAGAACATACAACAATGCTGATAGAGCATAAAAAAAAGATTATGTTTCTTTCCATGTAAATACATTTCTTGAATTATCAAATTAATTGTAATTTTTGTACGATATTAAAAAATTTTTGATTAACACATTTAATTTATAATTTTGTTTATGGCGAATATTATTTATAAATTATAATTAAATCAATAGTATCTTTGCATCTATAAGACTGTTTTTCTATCAATTATATATTCTTAAATAACTTTTTCTGTTATACATAAACATTTATGCATATATTTAGTTGTGAACATCTAAAATATACTGTTAAACATTAATTTCAATATTTATATATGTATATTGCCACATTTACTTGATAACAAATTCAACATTTCCTATCGAAAAACAGAAATGTCATAAAACAAATTGAATTATAATTATAATATTCAGTATGTGATAATCAGTTAATTAGCATAAATTTGCCATAATAGGGGCCATAAGTGCAATTGCACCCTATCTATAAAATGTCAAGAGAATCGGGTCAATAGCTTTAGTTGACAATATGAATTACTTTTGTCAAGTTATTCAATTACTAACCATATACTTTGCCGTGTCTGCAGTGGAAGCAGTCCTAAATCCTTATCGTAGCAATGTGGAGCTTTTCCTGCAGGAACCGAGCTCAGGATTCTATACAAAAAACGATGCAGCTCCAGTGCAGGAACTTTGGATAACCCAAAAACTAGATCATTTTGACAAACTCAATAATAAAACGTGGCAAATGGTAAGCAATTTAGATATAAGTTCCAACTATAGAATTGAATTTTCATGCTTTCCTGCAGCGTTATCTACAAAATGCGAAATACCATAAACCTCAAGGACCCATTTATATATTCGCGGGCGGCGAATGGACCATAACGCCAGGACTATTGAGTACGGGCCTAACTCATGATATGGCTTTGATAAATGGCGGCATGTTATTCTACACAGAGCATCGATATTATGGACAGAGTTGGCCACATAAGTAAGTCAATCAATTCGGCAGAAATTATAAAAATAAAGCAGAAGTCTTGAAATTGACAGAATTAACTTAAATTTAAAGTGCATACAAAATTGGAGATATTTTGATAACTTTAATGTTCAGTAAAGAAGTGATTTACAGGGCAGCATGATTATAAAATAATAGAATTTATTTATTTATTAAATGCATTGCTGCCTCCAATTAATTCAAATTACAAAATACAATAGAATATATAATGTAATAAAATATTGTATAATATAATATGATTAATATTTTCTTTCGTAAGCTCGTTGCACCATTCTCTTTTCGAAAAAACGCTTTTCTTTCTTTAATCGTGGTTTTTTGTTTAATCTCACGTCTAATCTCTCAAGAAATAACAGCCTCTCTGTAGAGAAACTCACTCACTTGAGCTTAGAACAGGCCTTGGCTGATCTGGCGCACTTTATACGTTACCAAAAGTCGCAGAACTCAAATCTTACCCATTCTGAAGTCTTGCTAATTGGTGGTTCCTACTCTGGCAGCATGGTAGCCTGGATGACGCAGCTTTATCCCGAACTCATCTCAGCCAGTTGGGCTTCCAGTGCCCCTTTGCTGGCTAAATCGGATTTCTATGGTAAGCATTGACTTGGCAACAATATAAACTTGATTTTAAAACGGTCCTTTCTCTAGAATACATGCAGTTGGCTAACAATTCAATTCAGCTGAGTTATGGTCGCAATTGCACGGAGCGTTTAGAAAAGGGTCTAAATCATTTGGTCAAATTGTTTGAGTCAAATGCAACAACAGAGTTACTTAAAAAACTTAATGCCTGTGAGAATTATAATGCAAACAATGAGCTGGATCGCATTTCCTTTTTTAATGGCATTGGCAACTACTTTGCACTGATAATCCAAAGTTATAGGTAAGAGATTAGAGCACTTAAAATATAAAAATGTTTATACCCGTTACTTAAAAAGTAAGTTAAATGGTATATTGACACAGGGTATATATAACAGAAAGTATATATATTCTTGCTCAGCATCAACAGATGAGTCGATATAACCATGTCTGTCCGTCCGTCCGTCTGTGTTAGCGCCTAAATCTGAGAGACTATAAAAGGTAGATCAACCTAATTTGACACGCAGACTTTTATAAGCCCCGTAAATCGCTTATTTTGTTGGTAATTAACGTTATCTATTTTAATAAGCTATCATCCTACTTAATTGCAACGAGATTGGCCAAACAGAACGGCAGTAATGACCTATTTCAGTTACAAGCAATATGCTTGTCGGTGCCTTAAAGTATGCAATGAAAAGATTTTATATTTATTTAAATAAGTAACGGGTATCCTATAGCCTCTCCCGCTTGTTCAACTTTGATTTCCATCCCAAAGTGCCTACATTCCGAGTCTTTGCCATAAACTTATGACGATGCAGTCGAGCGAGGCGGAGGCCTTGCAACGTTTTCTGGAGCAGCTCTATGCGGATGACAGTCAGTGCCAGGACTTTAGTTACCAATCGATGCTGCACCTTTTCAGCGAGCATACTGATCAAAGCACTGGCAGTAAGTTTTCTGACTCAATTTCTGGTTGACTGGCAATCGATATTGAAAATTTGTTTGCAGCACGCGCTTGGTTCTATCAGACGTGTCATCAATTTGGCTGGTATACCACAACAATCTCGGCCAGCAACTCGTCCTTTGGTGGCCAGGTGCCTTTGTGGTATTTTCAGCGACTTTGCCGTGATGCATTTGGACCGGGTCATAGGCCGAGTCAGCTGGAGGCTGGCATTGCACGGCTGAATGAACAATTTGGTGGAGTTGCATTCAATCAGAGTGAACGCTATCATCAGGTTATCTTCACTCATGGCCAGCTGGATCCTTGGCGTGCCATGGGACAACAGGTTGGCAATCAGGCCATCGTTCTAGCAGGTACGCGTATGGCACTTAGCCTCGGTAAACTCTCACTGTCTCTGGCTAATTTATCTTTTGTCCTGCGGCAGGATATTCGCATTGCGAGGACTTGGCCAGCATCGATGTGAGAGACACTGTGCCCATGAATCTGGCCAAGTTGCGAGTGATGTCCTTCCTGCGACGTCACATGGCAGCCATATAAATGACTTGGAAATGTTCCCCGATACATTATTAAATCAACAACTTGTTGTTGTCCACGTGGAATGACAATTTGTAAATTCCTTTATGTAGGCACTGGGTAAACAGAGACAAATTGAGTGGCACTTGGACATATGTACATAAGTGAGATGAGTGTATAGCCATCTCAAGTATGTTTTGTGTGTGTGTGTGTGGGTGTATCGTGTAGGTGTGTGTTGTGGGTGTAGTTAGTGTGCTAGTATTTGTTGTCTTGTTTGCTAAGCTTATGGCATTGAGTTAGCCATATCTGTTGATTAGCACAATGCATTTGCGCTTGTTGTTTACTTTGTTAGCTTATCTGTTAGTGCTATTTCTAAGCAAAAGGTCATTCTATAATGAACCAGTTCAGTTTTTACGTTTTCTAAATTCGCAGCTAAATTGATTTTATACCCTCCCATTACTGCAATATTTGTTTAAATTTTTGTCCATTTTAATTTATCTATTATTTTAAAAATATGCAATATTTTTGTGGAAAATTGTTTATGCAAAAATTACACATTTGTATGTGGAGTCCGAGGAAAACCTGAACATTAAGGTATAAAATTAATTAAAAAAAAATAGAACAATAAACAATGAAGAAATGTTTTTCTTTGTCGGAACTACACCCTTCATAATAATCAGTTCTGGGTCAAGATTTTTGGTATTATGTCGTGATATAAAAGAATCCTTATTTAATCAATAATAATTTCGGGTCTGCCATCTACACTGGTCGACATATTTATTTTGACAAACGGTCAATTGTCATTCCTTGCCAAATGGGAGAATGTAATATGCTAAAAATATTTCGTTATCAAGCAAACACATTTTTTACCACAATTTTATTTTTTTTTCATTGCTTAAAATCAGAATTAACTGAATGCAAATAACCGTTTGGTCAAAATAAATATACCGACTAGTGTATGTTGTCTATGAACAAGCTAAGCAAGCCAGTGTTCCTCCGCTTACTATGCTTTATAATATAAAAAAATAAAGTCTATATTTTGTATCACCTTACACTCACAATATTCCTCCTCATTTAACACTTCCTTTCTCTCTAACACCCCAATACTTTATTTTTTCCACACTTTATTATAATATAAAAATATAAAGTCTATATTTTGTATCACCTTACACTCACAATATTCCACCTCATTTAACACTTCCTTTCTCTCTAACACCCCAATACTTTATTTTCTTCACACTTTACTCCAAGCGAGTGTCACTTGCTTAAGGCCATTTCTGCAGCCAACGTGGCGTATACGCAATGCCAATGCAATGCAAAAAATACCACAACCAAACGTCGCATGAAATATTATTGCCAAAAAAATGCATAACACGGAAAAATATTAAATAAAAGTAAAAAAAATAAAAGATCAGGAACAACATGCTCGGCGCAACAGGAGTGAGCGTGTAAATGTCAGATTTTCCATATGACGTGTGGGTGACAGAAAGGCCAAATGATTTTCTCAGCCGGAAGGAGAAGCACGTATTGTGCATTCCGGAAAGAATTGCAAGTAGCATGACAACAGTGGGTGTTAAATTATTGAAGCCAAAAGGGGCGACTCGCGTAGACCACGAATGTGAAATGGGCCGCAGCTAGAGATGGATGCGTGATTCCAGGTATATTTTAAATATTTATTTTTTTTATTAGCCATTTTATGTATATGTAAAATTGTACATATTTTATCTTGTTATGTATGGTTAATTCACATTAAATCATTTTTATACTCAAGACTCACGACTGGCGCTCATCTCTAGGTGTAACATATGTATATGTATATGTAACATATAGCACATTCCAGATAGATATTATATTTATTTCTATATAGTATATGATTTAGTACATTGTAGATAGATTTACATTTTTTTATATTTATTTTTATATATTTTTCATATATTGTTAGATCTGGTTAATTCACTTCAAATCAAATTTATACTCAAGACTCACGACTTGGGCTCATCTCTGGCTGAATTCATATGCAACATTTAGCCGACGCCAGGGGGCGCTTTACGACATGGAACGCTATGAAAAGTTATTATTATGTTCGCTCTTTTTTACTACTGTTGTTTTTGTTTTTGTCGTTGTTGTCATTTCTGTTGCCGATTTCGATGTTTTTTCTTATGCGACAATTGCAAATTGGTTAAATCGAACAATTGTTGTTAAGCCTACGCCGCATTTGCTCGTTGGCGTTGTTTCTTCTTCTTGCTATGATTGTTGTTGTTGCTATTTTTAATGGTTGCTGAAGGAACTACATATGTATGTAAATTAAGCTCAATACGTAAGCGCTGTTTGGGAAATTGACTTCAATTTATTGTATAAATAATATTTTATGCGAAAAAATACAGGTTTGTCAGAAGCAAGTTAAGGCTCATATACCCTATGATTATAAAAAGCAAAAATGCTACTGAAATGTATTATAATTTAAAAATTGGTCAATGAGATTAGATGAATGTTAATTTTCAAACAAATTTAACATAAAATTTTGCTGAAATAGTATTCTTTAGATATTTGTTTAGTCTTCATAAAATATACATATGTTTGTACAAAAGACCATTTGAAATGGTACACAATTTTGTAATTTTGTTTGATAGTTAATTTCACTACATCATAACTCTCAGTCGAAAAACCCAAATCTCTAGAGATTTTGAAAATTAGTTTTTCAAAATATTGAATTGAAAACTCTTTCTTAATTTTTCGGTCACAATAATCGACTGTTATAATTTTATTCAAATGTCAACAACAATGTTAATCATCGGTATATCATATAAACTATTTTACTAAATTTAAGATTAACCTTTATTTAGATTGTATTTAAATTGTTTGCAAACGAGAATATAAATGCTGGAATGCCTACGTCTCAATTGCCAAGTACTCGTAATACAAAATGATACTGAAAATAAAGTTCGAATACGTAACTAGTTGAATTTATTGGATAGTATATGTTAAACTTACGGTTAAGTTCAGGATCATTCCTTGAGCACGTTAAGAATACAAAATAAAAACATCGACAAAGCCCACATAATGAAATTTCTGAGTAATGCGATGTTTTTCATTTGAAACTGTGAAAAGCTCTGTCTACTCATGCGCTCAGCAAAGCACATGCTCTCTCACTCAAATTTAGAGACTCTCTCAGTGAAAGCTCATGCTCAATGGCTCAAAGATACTGTTAGCATTATGAATGGCATCCTGTTGCTTGAACAAACTTGTAACAGGTGGCAAGGCTACGACTTGGCTCAATGCCTCCTTTTGGGAGACAGCTTTAATGGAGCAAAAAGAATAAATTTAAATGAAAATGAGCAAAAGTCGATGCGATTGAGAGCACGGTGGAAACACTTTCCGCAAACACCTTGACACTGTAACATACAAATACTCAGTTGCAATATACAGGTAAAAGTTTAGGTGTATATTTGCATGTGACAGCGTCAAGTTTAAATTATCATTACAATGGCAACGACAACAAGTACTTGGCTCGGTTTCGACTCCATTTTAAAGACTCATTCTCAGTGTCCCGGGGTTGTTACCTTGAATTTTTCACTCTCTATAATTCGTAGTCAAAGCTGAAATATAGTAAGACCAACAACAACTACTAAGTGGATTACATGGCAGTTGTCTGCCAGTTTATTCAGCCCTCGAGTTTGTTAGGCCGCGCAAAGTTAATGGAAATGATAGCACAACAAATTGCTGGCAAACTGTGAGGATTATGTCAAGTGTCCTTGAACTCTAGAGCACTGTGTAATTTTTCAAAAAGTTGCAATTAAGGGAACTACTACTAACTAGTACTACAAGTAGTCTACTTTCGCAAAAACAAGGTACTTTTATGCCAATATACTTGATAGATCTACAATTTGTACCTAATCAACAAATGCGAGAAAGTTGAGGCATGTGACGGTAAGAAAAATCATCGTTTAAAATTGAATTTCAAATTGTAATTTATATAGGTGAGTAAAATAGGTGAGTTTAACGTTAATATGTGAAGCCCATTTTTTGGAGCTTATGTGTAGAGAGATAAAGTTCTTTTTATGGATAAAAAAAAAAACCAGTTTTACTATAAAATAAATTAATAATTAGAAAACAAAATGAATTCAAATATTTGAAACCTAACAATAGATTAGATTTATTTTTAATTATATGCGAAATTTGTTTAGAAGCTTCACATTTTAAATTAATCTTCGCCTATTTGCATGTCTGCATTTAAGTCTAGTTCATATATATCGAGTAGGTGTCTCACAATCTCACCAATTAAGCTCAGTAAATGCAAAGAAAACTTTCTGGCTAATCGCTAACAAAAATACGTTTGAACTTTGCACACACGGGCGTCAAATAAAAATTATTTAAAAGGAAGTGTTCTTCCCTTTCCGCTCTATTAAAATGGGGGTTCATCTTTAACAGAAGTGCGCGGAAACTTTCTTTATGCTCCTGGGGCGTTAGGAGATCGGAAAACTTTTCCCACTAATCAGGATTATAATTTAATTCTTCCTATCCCCGTGCGGATTAACCTTGCCTTGTGCTTCCTTCACCTGAACATTGCCGTGATTCCCCTCGGTGCACTTAATTAGCCATGGGCTAATTATTTTCCAGATTTTAGCTACTTGCCAAGTGAGCTTTAATTGAGCGTGTTTGCCCACGTCGCGTTTTCGTTTATGTTTTCCTTCCTTCCATCACATTTTACTCAGCGGCCACTCATAATTCTAAGCAAAAGAGCCAATATTATAAAAAGTGTATTTCTTTTTGGAAAGATATCTCATACTAAAAGCAGTCAAAAAAGAAATAATTAAGATTTACTAATAAATTTGAATAAAGTATGTACTAATAAAATGTGTAGAAATCAGGGGTCTCAAATAAGATTTATAAGAAAATGGATAAACTTTTATTTTTTATTTACAAATAATAGTTTATTATTGAAATTGAAAATAAAAGTTTTTTTTTTAATTTAATAATATAATTATAACTCTTATTTTCAATACTTTATAATAAAAATTTAAGGATGTCATTTTGAATTTATATAATAAAAATTTAAAATAAGAGTTAAATTTTGATTTTTAAATTAAAATTTAAATTTAGTTATTATTTTTTAATTCTTTTATTTAGATAGAAAAATAAGAGTTTTCTTTTGATATTTTTTATAAAAGTAAAAAAAATAATTTTGATTTTATAATTTACAGTTTTAAATTTCGATTCAAATTTCTGCTTTCTTAGTCACATACAATATATAAACACAGAGTATTCTATTAGTTTATAATTTTTGGTAGCTTCTATGTTTTTGCATAATCATTTAAAAGTCAACTGGAAATATTTTAGAGTCGAATTACAGAGATAATCAAAGGTTTTAAATATCGTTAGAATTTTTGGCACTTTCAGTAGTTGATTTTGACTCTGGCAACTGTGGGTTCTGTTTTTTCTTGTTATACCATTTCTGTTGAGGCTTTGGATTAGCCATAGTTGGAGAAGAGCCAGGTACTCCTTGTCGCTCTTCCCGTTGGTTTCTAACCATTGAATTCTGGGCTCGCTGTCCCATTTTTGGACGAGTTCCGTAATTATTGGGATTGCCATTCATATTCATATTGCCAAATGATTGCCTTAAATGCGATATGCTCATTCTATAAATACGTTCTCCTTCCTTTCTCTGCCAATGGAAATGCAAGTGATCCTTAAACTTGTTAAAATTCCCAGTTATAAATGTGCATTGGTTGCAATGAATCGGCATTGACATTCGCAATTTCTCCGCCTCGTCAGGCGAAAGGGGTTCAATGCATCCCTTGATCTTCAACAGAGCGTAGACAGCTTGGTATGTGATAAACAAATCCGTATTAAATGTATTCCAATGCTGAATTCGACGCATTCTGTCCGAATAGAAATCATTCGATATGACATGCATATTCAGACGATTCATGAATGATTCCATCTTGAATCCAATCAGAAAATTTCTTGATGGCAAATGTTTTTGCTGTTCAATGACTTGATTCGCCAGCTCCATCATGTGATCCAAGAGCGGCAAGTGATCGCGATTTAACTGCATTGAAGACGGATTTATATAGAATTTTTAGAGCACACACACATACTCACCTCTGTAACATTTTTAATGTCCTCCTTGGGCAACACAACAAAATGATATTGAGCTTTGGGGAAACTCACATTGCGGAGCACAGCTGCGCTTTTGCTTTCCATGACAACATCCTCTCCAGCCTCCATTTTACGTGTCAACAGACCACGTGCAAATTCCACGTCATTTTCATCCTGAACGGCTGCAGTCATTTCTGTTTAATTCACAAAAATTAAAATTGATTGCAAGACCAAAATATGAGTGCTTAGAATTGTAATTGGAACTTTACAGTGTTGGAAAGCATTTAAAATTAAAACTTAGTGATGAGAGTCCGATTCTTAACCAAATAAAAATAGCTAAAATAGCTTAAAATTAGCTTGATTATTATATCAAATATTTTAAATTTTGTTTTTTATATCTAAAAGCTTTTAATATCCTTTAATTATAGTTCCTCTTTTGTATTTAAAATATAAAATTTATATCATTATAAATTGTGTTATTAAATATATTGAGAAATACACTCTACTTTTAGCGGCTTTTTGACTTTCGATAAATTCTTTTACCGATATTATATTGTAAAAATCACTATCGATAATGTTACATTAAATTTTTTTAAATACAAATAATCTATTAACTTTTCAATTACGTCACAAACTTAACGCTAGTGACGTCACAAAGAGAAAAATGATAAGTTTAAAATGAGTTTCAGACGCATGGAAACAGTCTTATATTTCCTTAAAATAGCTGACGTTGCTTTGCTCTGAAATGTGTTTTCTGCATTCCCCTTCCAACTGGAAATGACGTGGCATTCCGCTGTTTTAATTATTTATCACATTTCTATTCTTGAATTTCATTCATTGCATATTTTGTAAAGTAATTTTATTAATTTTTTACATTTATTTTTAATTTAGTTTTGATTATTTTCAATTTGGTCAGGCTGCGTTTGCTTTGCAGGCACATTTTGAGTTGGAGTTTTGGGTTTGAAGTTCGGTTTGTTTTGGCCTTGTTTGTGTTGAGCCTTGGGCTTCCATTTGGGCTTGTTTTCCTTGGCTTGATTGGGTTGAGTTTTCAGGGGAGTAGAGTTATCATTATTGCTTTTAATTTGGCCCTGGTTAGGTTGAGGTTTCCCATTGGGTTTGTTTTCCAGGGTTCCATTGTTTTGGCCCTGGTTAGGAGATTTCCAAATAGGTTTGGTTCCATTGGGATTAGTTTTCATAGTAGTGGAGTTGTCTCTGTCATTATTGCTCTTGTTAGTGTTCTGATTAGGTTGATGTCTGGGTTTCCAATTGGGTTTGGTTTTATTTGATTCGTCTGTGAGATCATTCTGTACTTGAACAGTGCTTGGACCATTATACCGATTCGGATGGAACTGTCCCATATTTGGTGGCTGCCTGAACGGATTGAACCTAGGCGGAGAATCCGTTGAATGCGGCATCTGATTAATATTATTATTGGGAATCCACGGGCGATGTTGTGGCATAAATGGAAGACATTGATTTGTCCCATTTGGTAGGAGTTGGAAATTGTAAAATGCTTGATTTGGCTGAGATATTAGTTGGCTTGGAGCATTAAATGGCCCTGGTCCCATTAAACTCTGTCCCTGCATTGGGTTCACAATCTGATACCGTTGATTTTGCCTGTCAACGGATTTTTGAAAGTGTTTCGCAAATGAATTTTGCTCTACAGTTTGAGGCTGATTCGGGTTCTGTCGCCAATTCGTTGCTGGCTGCTTTGGTTCATTCTTGATGTTAGTTGTATACTGATTGGGATTTTGACGCCAGTTTGTTGATACCGTTCTTGGTTTTGGTTGCTCATCGGTTTGGGATTTCTCCTTTTCACTTTCAACATCCAATTTCGATTCGTCCAGCATTTTTGTGATTTTGTCCACATGCTTTTTAAGTTCAAAGTCATCTTCACGCTTCTTCCAATGCTGGAATAGGTGAGCCTTTAAAGCCAGCAAGCTGTCGCTCTCGAAATCGCATTGATTGCAATGAAGTTGCTCGGTCTTCCGCAATTCGAGCACCTTGTCTTCAGGCAATTTCTCAATCGACCCACGAATACGTAACAAAGCGTAGACAGCTTGATATGTGAGAAACAAGTCGGTATTAAAGCTGTTCCAGTGCGTTTTCCGTTTCATCGACACTGAATAGAAATCATTCGAAATGACATGCATTGTCAGACGATTCATGAATCCATCAATTTTGAAGCCAACCAGAAAATCGCTCGATGGCAAATGTTGTTGCTTTTCAATGATTTGATTCGCCAGCTCCATCATGTGATCCAGCAATGGCAGATGCTCCCGCGTCAACTGCGATACAAATACATTAGGGAAATAAACATTAATAATCAGTGCACTTACCGCGGTCACATTGTCAATGTTCTCCTTGGCCACAACCAGAAAATGGTATTGTGCCTTGGGATAGGTATCTTTCATTACCACTGCCTGTTCGGATTCAATCAAGATATTCTCCTTCTTGTCCATTTCACGAGTCAAAGAGCTCCTGGCAAGTTCTCGCAGATTCATTTTGTCGTCCATTAATTGATTTCCTGTAAATCACCAAAATAAAGATACAAGTTTTACATGCAAATGTTGCGATAAATTATCGAAACTTGAATACTGAGCGACAGTGCTGGAAAGTAACTAATTTAACCAGTGATCAATTTTAACATCGAATTTTAAAGTTAATAGAAATATCGATAGATCGATCAATTAAATTTGGGAAAACTTTAAAAAAAAATCGATGAAACCCGGCGCGAAATTTAAAATCAGATTTTTTACTTATTAATTCAATAAAGAACAACTACAATAAACCAAAAAATTTTAAGAATCGTTTAAAATATCACAAAACTTCGTGTGAAATTTTCAAAACAAAACAGGAAGGAACAACCCAACATGTATAGTAATTGTTATAAATCAGATTTGTTTACAGTTCATAATGCTCTTGTAGATGTTGCTTGAGCGTTGGTATATTTTTAGCAACAAATTCACACTGGTTGCAATTCAGGGGCGTGTCATGGAACACTTTCAGTTTATCTTTGGTTAAACGTTCAATGCAGCCGCCGACTTTCAGTCTGTCGTAGATTGCTAACAAATATACAAATTAATATGTATTCCATAAATGTTATGAAATTGGATTTACTGTACTTACAATCGTATGGAAGAAAGAGCTGCGTATTGAAGCTATTCCAGTGTTTCTTCGTCTTTAGGCAGCTCGACACGAAGTCTTTGGAAATCACATGCAAATGCATACGTTGCATGCTCGGCTCGGCATGAAACCCGATTCGAAAGTCTCTCGCATCCAAACCGCGCACTTCGATGATGTTGTGGGCCAACAGATGCAGTTCCTCCAGCAGCGGCAAATGCTTTTTACCTAGCTGAAAAATGCTCGCAATATCCTCTTTGGGTATCACTAGGTAGTGATGACGCGCCTTTGGATATTTGTCGGCTATAACAACAGCCACATCTGTTGATATTACTAAGTTTTTCGTATCTAATATCGTCTTGATTAACCCGGCTTGCCACGACATTCTGCACAGCTGTTTTTCACGGCTGACCGTGTTTCTACTGTGTTGATAAATGCTGTCAAGCGTAGATGTGCACACAATGACGCGTGCGTTACGCGCGTAGCGCACTCCAATTGGGCTAGTAAGTAAATAAAATGGGCAATTTATATATTTAAATAATTAATAGTTAAATAAAAAATAATTGAATAATTAACAGATTTAAATGCTTGGAGTTTGAGGCAACATGCAGGAAATTTTTATATTCGTTCATTATGAAATGGCATTCTGCAACACTGTCCCGAAGGCACATGCACAGTGTTGCCAACTCTTCGGGTCATGAAAAAGCTAAATTAGCCTTTGAAAAAAGCTAGAAATAGCCAGAAAATTTTGTTGGGAGCTAAAAAAAAAAACGAGTACTAAAACGATATTTTTTATTGATTTAATCCAGTGCTTATTGATTTTTTTTTTTGCCATTCAAATGGAAAAATACTACAAAGTATTTAAGTGTGGCATCGTAAAGCATAAAAATACATGTAGTTACGAGATGTTTTTAAAAAGCTAAAATTACGCCAATTTCGCGAGGAATATAGCTATAATTCCTGCTAGCCGCTATTTCACAATTTATCCCGCATTTGCCAATTGCAACCCACTAGATCTATCGGGAAAATAGCTAAATTGGCAACACTGCACATGCAACCCTGCACGCAACCCTGCCGACAACAACAATGAACTACAAGAGCCGAGAAGAATATTATTTGTTTGGTCGTCTAAATGTGCTTGTGTGCAGCGTGTGGCCAAGTAAAAAAGTGTGTAGAAGAGCAACATACAAAATCAGCGGTGTATTTTTTACGCAACGCAGGCGAAAATTTCTCAATTACGTGAAACATTTCAATTGGAATTCATTCGAATCTCGTTTTGAAGCGTCCACTGCAGCGCCAAGCTAACGGAAATTTGCATCTGGCGATTGAAGAGCCAACAACAAAAAGCTGCAAACCAAAATACTCGAAAATATTACGCAAAGCAAAGTGGAAAGCGAAAATTGACACACAATATGGCGACCGCGTTAGACGTCAAGCAACGCCTCATGGCCGAACCGTTGCACATACAACGATTGGAGGCGGCATTAAATATGCGCCCCTTCATGGAGATGGCCCGCCACGCCCTCAAGCAGCCCCTGAGCAGCGGCAGCGGTGAAGGCAGCGCCACAGAACAGGAGCCAGAACAGGAAGCCAACATGGACTCCGATGACTCCTACACCCGGGTGGGTGTCGTGAGGCTAAGACACAAACAGAAGCACCGCAAGCGCCTGCTGGGCAGCAAAGAAGGTAACTTCTATTGAAGTTACTCCAGAATGGAATTAATCGCAGTTCTCTCTTACTCTTGCAGAGCGACAAAGTGTCAAGGCGCAAATGTATAATTTCAACTATCTGACCAGCGATCGGGAATGGCTCTATGATACACTGCTCAGCGACACGGAGAGCGAGACGCAGGCGAGCGATGAGGATGAATACATTGGCCAAATGCTGCGCGAGCATCTCCATGAGCAACGACAGCGCAGAAACTACTACAAAGTGCCCACAGTAAGTTCCATCATTTGAAATGAGTTCACTTCTTAATCAATTGACTTGCAGAATGCTCAATATGCCTACTTTGGCAGCGGATTGTTGTCCAATCATGATGTCTATGCGGAGCGACAACAGGCCACGGTGGGAGTACGGAAGCGACGACGTCGCACCAAGCAAGAGATTCTCATGGCTCGCCTGGCAGAGGCGCAGGCGGGTCCGAAGCCCATCAAGCAGCGTCGACGGGGGCGAAAGAAGCGCACTATGGACTCGCCGGAGTCTGGTGAGGTGCATCCCTCGGATCTGGGCAAGTATAGCTTTGGCGATACGCTGCCCGTCAACGATGAGGATGACGAGGATAACGTCGAGGTGGACTACAAACGAGAGCTGGCCAATTTGGCGCTCGACTATCCCGAGGAGGATGAAGAAATCGAAGAGGAAGTGGATGTCGTGGGCGCAACCGATGGTCAAGTGACTCGGGTGCGTCGTCGTCGCAAGAATCCCGAGGTTTTGGCTGCACGCCGTCGACGCATTTGGCAGATCATGTCCAAAAAGGAATCGGGAAGGCTGCAGCGCATCAAGAGCAACAATCACAAGGAGATGCTGTCCAACTGCAAGCGTGTGGCCGGCATGTGTGCAAAGGTGGTGCGTCAACGGGCTCTGAACTCGCAGCGCATTATGAAAGAGACCGTGTGGCGTGCAAAGCGTCTCACCCGTGAAATGCTCACATATTGGAAGCGCTATGAGCGCGTGGAACGCGATCAGCGTCGTAAGCAGGAGCGTGAGGCAGAGGAGCAACGTAAACAGGACGTGGAACTCATTGAGGTGAAGCGACAGCAGCGTAAACTTAATTTCCTCATTACCCAAACGGAGCTCTATGCCCACTTCATGTCCAAGAAACTAGGACAGGGCACAGAAGAGGATCAGTTGCGGATACTCAGTCAACTGGACGAGGAGCACAATGCACGTCTGGCTGCCCACGATGACTACGACGTTGGTGAAATGAAGCAACTGGCGCAGGCCAATGCGGAGGCTGCTCTACAACGGGATTTGGACAAAACTCGAGCCTTCGATGTGCCCTTCAAAAAGGAACAGATGCTGGAGCAGCTGCAGGAGATGCAGGACCAATCGCTGCCCGAGCGAGAGCAAATGAAGGATCTGCCACAGCCAAAGATGTTCAAAGGCACCCTTAAAGGCTATCAGATCAAGGGCATGACTTGGCTGGCGAACATCTACGATCAGGGCATCAGTGGAATCCTCGCCGATGAGATGGGCCTGGGCAAGACGGTGCAGTCGATTGCCTTTCTCTGTCACATTGCCGAGCATTATGGTGTTTGGGGTCCATTTCTGGTTATATCGCCCGCCTCGACGCTGCACAACTGGCAGCAGGAGATGGCACGCTTTGTGCCCGACTTCAATGTGGTTCCCTACTGGGGATCCCCCAATGAACGCAAAATCCTGCGACAATTCTGGGATCAAAAGCATCTGCATACACGCGAGGCGAGTTTTCATGTGGTGATTACATCGTATCAACTGGTGGTCAGCGATTACAAGTACTTCAATCGCATCAAGTGGCAGTATATGGTCCTGGACGAGGCACAGGCCATCAAGAGTGCCGCCTCGCAGCGCTGGAAGCTTCTGCTCGCCTTCAATTGTCGCAATCGCTTGCTGCTCAGTGGCACTCCCATTCAGAACAGCATGGCCGAGCTTTGGGCATTGTTGCACTTTATTATGCCCACGTTATTTGATTCGCATGACGAGTTCAATGAATGGTTCTCCAAGGACATTGAGTCCCATGCTGAGAATAAAACGGGCATCGATGAACGCCAAATTTCACGTCTCCACATGATATTGAAACCCTTCATGTTGCGTCGCATCAAGAAGGATGTCGAGAACGAGTTATCTGACAAGATTGAGATCATGGTCTATTGTCCACTGACCATAAGACAAAAGTTGCTCTATCGCGCACTCAAGCAAAAGATTCGCATTGAGGATCTGTTGCATTTGGCCAGTGGCGGCTCGACGGCATCGGCGGCATCGGATGGCGCCATTCTGGATCGCAACTTCACCTCGAATCTCATGAATCTGGTTATGCAGTTCCGCAAGGTCTGCAATCATCCAGAACTCTTCGAGCGTCGCGATGCCCGAAGTCCATTTAGCATGCGTTGTGCCGAGTTCGTTATACCTCGTTTGGTCTTTGACGACGGGTTGCTGCACACTGCACTGCCCAGTCGAAGACATTTGCTCTACAATCGGTGAGTGGTTATCGCTTTTATGATGAAATCATATTATATAATATTTTATTTGATTACTTTATTTACATTTGATTATAGTTTGTGCTTGTTCTTCTACAGCTTTAATATATTAATTTTAAATAATAATACTAAAACAATTTTTTAATACCATATAGTATTTAATTTACCTAAGATTCGATTTTGTGGTTATTCCATAAAGCTTTATTATTAACTAGAGGGCTACGCCCCCTGCTCGCTTCGCTCGCCAACCCCCAGCTCGCTGCGCTCGCAGCATTGTATTTAGTTGCCCGTTTTAACAAATTTATATAATATACCATTATTTCTAAAAAAAAAAAAACGGAAATATTTAGCTTCCGTTGTCCGCTGCCTTAATTTTTTTCCATGCAATTGAACTTTGGCTAAAAAGTCGGATTTGGTGATTTGGCGGGAAAAAGCTAAATTTGGCGGGAAAAAGCTAAATTAAGCGAATTAGTCAAAATTTGCAAGAAGAGTTAATCTAAAAGTTTTGTTAGGATATCTCCGATTGCATCCGATTGTTCCTATGGCAGCTATATGATATAGTCATCCGACTTTGACCAAATTTGGTCAGAATGTAAGAGACAGCCCCAATCATACAATCTGTGAGTTTGGTTGAGATATCTTAAGAAACAAAAAAGTTTTTCATACTAAAGGTGTTTTTCATCGGATTGTTCCTATGGCAGCTATAAGAAATAGTCATTCCACTTTGACCAAATTTGGTCAGAATGTAAGAGACAGTACCAAACATGTAATCTGTGAGTTTGGTTGAGATATCTTAAGAAACAAAAAAGTTTTTCATACTAAAGGTGTTTTTCATCGGATTGTTCCTATGGCAGCTATAAGATATAGTCATTCCACTTTGACCAAATTTGGTCAGAATGTAAGAGACAGTACCAAACATATAATCTGTGAGTTTGGTTGAGATATCTTAAGAAACAAAAAAGTTTTTCATACTAAGCAATTCCGTGACCTTTGACCTTGATTTTGACCCTCTTACAGGTGGAATTTCGCAAAACGCCGTCTTATTGCACGATGAAATTATCTCATCTATGTTGTGTGCAAATTTCAGCTCTCTATCCTTTACCGTTTGGGCTGCACGTTAATTCTCAGTCAGTCAGTCAGTGAGTCAGTCAGTCAGGACAAAGAGTTTTATATATATAGATTTCAATTAAATTTTCCAGAATTTACTTTACGTTAAGTTGTAATAATTTAATTAAATTACTGTTATTTAATTTACATTATTAATTTTACATTCTTATTTTAAAAAAAATTATTCTAATCCTAATTTGTATCTGTTCTTCAACAGCTTTAATTTATTAAACTTAAAAAATATTTTGATAACATTTTATTGTATTAATGAACCAATTAATTCTAGTTTTTGCTGATTCTTTAAGGCAGTGGTGTCCAAAAGCCTAATGTGAAATACTTTTTCCTATCCCTTGGAATAGAAAAATCCTCATTTTTTTGTGTTTTTGTTGCATACAACTACTTTAACATTATCATTTATTTAAAACCATTCTATTTTGTTTTTTTGACATTTAAATATTTTATTTACTTTAGTTAATTGGATAAATTATAATGAAGTTTTATATTTAAGATCAAATTAATTTGATTTTATTCTCTGTCGACTTCAACAGTTGACATTATGTATTGTATGAATAAAATAGTGAAAAAAATATGTGCTAATCCTAATTTGTATTTATTCTTCAACAGCTTTAATATCTTCAAGTCGGCGCAGATACATGGATCTCTCTTCGACGATGTCAATGTCAACAGCTGCTTTAGTTTTACACGCTTCTGTGATCTATCACCGTCTGATATGGAGAATGTCACCTGGCACGGCCTAATTGACTTGTGCGTATTCGATTCAAATCAATTTTTTTAAATATTTAATTAATATCCTTACTTAACTTTATTCTTTCCGCAGTCTACTGCATTATCGTCGCGTGCTTGCCAAGCAGCCATTGCTCTCCTATCGTCGTCAATGGTGGCCACATCAACGTGCCACTCGTTACCAACTGTTGGAGCCAACTCTCGAACGTAAACTGGTGCCGGACTATTTGTTAACAAACAGTGTGCTAAGGAAGTTCATATTTACTGCAATGGTGACTAATTTTATTCATTTAATAAAAATTCATTTTAAATTGTTAATTTTCTTCTCCACAGACTTCCAGTGAGAGCAGCGTTTATGCTTTTGGAGATTATCTGATGGTCAACATGCAGGAAACCATTGAGCATCGTGTAACACGTTCCAAAATACTTAAACAAAAGTCCGCACTTGTTGAGGAGCTCGTCGATGTAAATGGTCAGCCGCAGGTCAAAGCTGAATCAGCGGTTAAACAGGAGCTGGAAATTGAATCTGTGGAGGTGCAAACGAAATCAAACACCAAGAGCGATGTCAAACTGACAACACTCCATTTATTGCCCGAGTTTCCTCATCGTCCTCGCAAGCCGCAAATTTATCAATGTGAACCGCTGCAAATGCCACGCTTTCTCTACGGACTCGGACAGCGTGTGCAGGCGGTCGATAGGCATTTATAGTGAGTAGTCACAGTTTTGATCTATCTATGTCATCTATTAATATTTACCAATCATCTATTTAGCTGTGAAAGTCGCGCCGCTGCCTGGAATCAAATACGTCATCTGCAATGTGAGAATGCCGTGGGCAAGGAACTTGTTTCCACGGGCTTGGCACTCTGCAAGCCGCGCAGTGGTTGGTCCTCAATTGTGGTGCCCGATAAGGAGACACTTATCACAGATGCGGGCAAACTGTTTGTACTCGACAGTCTCCTCACTCGCCTCAAGGCAGAGGGTCATCGTGTTCTCATCTACTCTCAAATGACCAAAATGATTGATCTGCTCGAGGTGCGTCTATATAAACTAAATATTTTAAGAACATCTTTCCTAATGCTGTATCTACTTGCAGGAATATATGTGGCATCGCAAGCACCGCTATATGCGTCTCGATGGCTCCAGCAAGATTTCAGCGCGTCGTGATATGGTCGCTGATTTTCAATCCCGCGCCGATATCTTTGTTTTTCTGCTCTCCACACGTGCCGGCGGTTTGGGCATTAATTTAACGGCAGCTGATACGGTAAGTTATAGTTTTTCTTAGACACTAAACTAATATTTCGAGAGTAAAATTCTTCGCACTATCTTTGGACCTGTTTGGTTGGCGGTACCTATCGTATCAGCTGGAACGATGAGCTGTATGAGAATAAACACAGCAAAAGAAGAAACTCCTGCTCGTTAGGTGTTTGATACGGTAGTAGGCGGACAACGGAGGAGAGGAAGACTCCGAATACGTTGACAGAACCAAGTGACTAAAGACCTGTCAACCCTTGGTATAAAGAGCTGAAAAAATTAAATTAAATAATGATAAAATAATTTTTAGCTAAATGAATTAGTCGAAACGGTTTTAGGTCGGATATGAAAAAATATTAAAAAGTCTATTGTAATCCGATTGCAAAATTCTAAAATTCTACGAGGAACAGAAAGTTGAGTTTGTGACACAGTAGAGTTGATATCACCATCAATAAGCTTACACATAAATAAAATTCCAAGCATACTTCTACGTTTTAATAAAGAAGGAAGGTTTATTAGTAGAAGTCTATCATGGCATTCCCATATCCACATTCCAACTAAGGCAATGCAATTCAAATAAAATAAATGTGAACATAAAGTGTACTCCAAAATTGAACGAACGAAGTATAGTTAAATAGGGCTCATCGAATTACTTCCACCACCTCTATATAAAACCCAGAACTGACATGGCTTTATTTATTATCTTGAACTTTTTCTTTTTAAAAGATTCGTTTTTATGTCGTAAATATAAAATTTTGAAATCTTTAATCAGATATTTGCTTTTATTGTTACTTGAACTTGACTAGCAGCTTTTCATGTTTTTTGAGGTAAACAAAATTGACTTGTTATTAGAAACGCGAACAAAATGGATTTCTCAAAGCAAATATTAATAATGCCAATTAGTCAACCAACTAAATTGCCGCATATTGAGGCCAATTTAACGCCCTTAAAATCTCGAATGAAACAAATGGAACGATCGACGTCGAACTATATTGAGCACGAAAAACGTAATGGACTTGACTATGAAAATGAATCCACAATCAATGCAGAGCCGAGCGAAGTAAAAAAAAATAAGTTTAACGTAAAGAGAGGCAGACAATTAAAACGGATTGGCAATGGTGATCAACAAGATCAATTAGATCGATCAGATCAGTTAGATCGTTGTCTATTCAAGTCAGCTGGAAAGCGTAAAAATTGTGTTTTGCATATGAACTACAATGGACAACAGGCGGCATTGGTTTGTCAGGTGCACACAAATGATTTGGACGCGTTGAAGCATCGATTGTTGCCGCTGTTGCGCCAACATAAATCACGTTTTCGAAATGTCCTGGTCGAACGTAATCTGTTCAAGCAAACTGGACTTGTACATGCCCTTATGACCTGTGCAACTGCAACTGATTTTGCGGACTTGCAACAGACGCTGCATTGCGATGCATTACGTTGCAAGGCCCAAGGCTGCCAGATAGTCAATGTTGAGAAGGGCACGCTATGCTTCCACTGCCAACCGGCGGATATACCAAAGGTATCAGCCAGGCTAAAGCTAAGCGGCTATAAGCCATTTGGCACTGAAGTTGGCCAATGCGCGAGGGAGTCGCTGGTTAAACTACCTGTGGGGCAATTGCAACGTTATGGGGAGTTCCTCAAGGCCCTCCAAGCGGACACGGACATTGTGAAGATCTATGACAATGTGAAGAACTCGACGCTGCACGGCTAAGAAGCCAGAAGCCAGAGAAAAATTGGCAGCTGGCAGATTTATGCTTGTTCCCTGGTCTTGTATCCATTTGCTCGACTACTTGTTTATGCAATGCATCGTCCGAACAGTTTCGCCATGATTTACACATTCTTGATCTTTATCATAACAATGACACTGTTAAGCCACCAGAAATTCTCAGCCAAAAGGATGCAATATACTCAACAGTTTGTTTGTATCTCTCTTTCTCTCTCTCTCCATCTCTGTGTCTCTTATTCGATTTGTGGTGATTTCTGTTCTGATGGTGGGACTCTCGGGCTGCTGGGCTTCGTGTGAACATTTTCGCTTGGTTCCTAAATCATTTTGTCACTGATTTTGATTTGTTATTTGGTTTGTCTTCTCCTCGTTCAGTTTTATTGTTTGGTTCTCAGGCTCAGCTCAGCTCAGCTCTCGTCGTTGACTAATTCCTTGGCATTTGCCATGGCGGCAGCTTTTATTTCACTTTAAATATAATAAGCAATAGCTGAGGTAAAGTTCTTTTGAAGCACACTAAAAGGACTATTAAATAAGCACATTGTTATAAATTAGTTGCCATTTAGTCTAGTTAAAATTAATTCGAATGGTGAGTTCGCTTCGAAAACCTTTTAGGAATTTGCAAGAATTTTTATTTCTCTTTCAATCAAATTACTGAAACACCATCGCAGTGTGTGAGAAACACAATTCGAGTTTCAAAAGTATTTGCTGTTCATGTCGCTGGCGCATACCAAAATAATTTGACCAAAATAAAAACTGAAAAGCAACTCAACACTTTGGTATTTCTTTGAATGCTAACGGAAATGTTTGGGCCTCCAAAAAGTGTACCAGTTACATTTTAAATGATATGAGACCATTTCATTAATTGTTTTTTATGCCATTTATAAACAAATTGTATGGCTTTGTTTATTTCATGCTTGTGCTTCAAGTTTCGAGTCATTATCATGCGCGTCTTGATTTTTGCTGCCTTCGAGATTTATGACATTTACGAAATCGTAGCAAAAGTCTTTAGGTAGCCGCAGTCAATCGCTTTCGTCACCTTTTTGTATGCCAAACACGTTCCAGAATTTAGTGCAATTCATTGGGTGTACAAATTTGTTGTCTTTTTCAAGTTATCTGAATCTATGTGTCTACATTTGACGGGCAGTTAATCGAGTCAAGCTGTCCAAATGGTCACACCTTTTAAGACATTTTATACAAGAAGTCCCTAAGCTTACTGGGCGTGAATTTTTACCTGGCAATATTACACGTAGAAACACAAACCCTTTTAATTTAAAGAAAATACAAGTTTAAAAAATAAAGTGAAAGAAATCAGTGAAATGTTCAGTTGATTTAATTAAGATACATTCATAAGATTATAGAGTGTATTTTCTATACTCATGATAATTGTGTGATTAAGATATTTTGCGATTAATATAAAATTCAGATTAGATACTTGTATATAGATTGAAAAGAATAAATTTGATGTCGAAATCAAAGCCACATCAAGTTGATTTAAGCCATTTACGAACCAGCTTCTCCAATTGAATCTTGGCAGCTGTTAATCCGGGACTATCGCTTGAACTTTTTGAACCCAAGTCGGAGCAATGAGAGGCTTGCGGAATAATGGTAGCACCTTGAGCCTGTCCAGCTCCAACCTTACTCCAGGGATCTAATCCGCCATGAGTCATGAAAAGGTTCTTGATATTCTGATTGATTCCACCAAATTCCTCGTTGGTGGCTTCGATATATCCTTGAATATCATCCTCGGTAAAGTCTTCTCCAAAAACATCGTAACATTGGCCTGTATACAAAGTGGCCGGGAAGGTAGAACCGAAGGGTTGTTCAGAGCTACCAGAAGATTGGTACCAGCCAAATTCACTGCATGTTTGATAGGTCCAGGCCAGACCAGCTAAAGAATGAATTTAAATATTTAGCAATCAATTTTTATCAGATAATAGATAAGCTCACATCCATCGTAATTGTCCATTGACCACTTGTAATAGTCAACAGTTCCCTGGTATCTGGTGTTAACACATTTAGGATTTCCGAGACGCCACTGTACAAATTTAGACAGCGCTACGGAGTCGTCATCACTAAAACTACGAAGAACAGAGCAGTACTTGGCCAGGTCGTAGTTTTCGGGCCTTTAAAAAAGAAGATCTTTTAGTTGGCATTGGGTATAAATGATATAGCTATAATTACTTTTGGTACTGGGCGAGGCCGGCGAAAACATTTGCAATCGTGCTAAAAATTTGCCATTGATCCTTTTCGTCTTCTGCGTCAAAGCTATCACAGAGGTTCAACTCCTCCTTGGCCTGATCTCCTTTTCCATCTCTAAACAAATCCTCATAGTAGGCAGTGGCATTGTTGATGAGATTATAGCAGTAATCTCCTGCCAGTTCCTTTATTGCTTGCCCAACAACTTCCATAAAGTCTGCAACGGACAACAGTTTTATCGAATTGCACATTCAATGGATTGCTTGACTCACCTGGAAAGTCGACCTTGGCTTGCAGAGGTGCACTGGACGCCCAACTACCCACGGCTACATTGGGATACAGTTTCTTGAACAAAACCGCCATAGTGGCTGAGTAGGAACATCCTGAGATAACCACTTTTGAGTTCTTGTATTTATCCTCCTGCTTTAGGACCTTTATAATATTGTCGACATCAGCCAGGGCTTGATTGACACTCTGGTACTTAAGGTTCTCGGCTGAAAGAGGCCTTATGGGAATACTTTGGCCAAAGAATCGGTGTTCCGTGGTGATCACGGTTCCATTGTATTTCTTTGCGATGTCCACCAAATGTCCTGATGCTATATCATCGGGTTTAATCTCCCATTCACCGCCAAGGTATATGAATATTGGAGAACCTTTTTTGAAATTGTTGTCATTGATCAGAATACGCTATAGAAAAAGTTCTTCTTAGCGATATTTCGTTAGTCGAAGGATTAAGGGTTTAAACTCACGTCTTCCCATGTGGCGTTATTCTCCTTATCGAAGTTGTCCAGTTTCTGGGTGATCCAACGAGTCTGCACATTTATACGCCTATTGCGGGGCTGCCTTGGTGGCCCACGATGAAGATCCTTCATAGTCTTAACAAAATCAGGAACTTCAGAATCTGGCAGACTAACTGCATGATTTAGATGTACTGACACTAGTACTAGGACTAGTACTTCCAGGGTATACTTCATCTTGTTTAGTAGCTCACAGTTCTATGAATGTTTTCCTATTTCATTGCACGGTCTATTTATTCAAAAAATTGCTCTGAACAGGATCCATTTTAAAATATCTTTTAATTAGTTTGGTCTATAATTTCCATTTACAAATAACACTGATAACTGAAATTAGTTTCTTAGTTAACCAGTTGTGCCTTAAGTTTATAAATTTTGTAAAACTCCGCAAAATATTTGGCTATCTTGAAAAACAATCACCAAATGAAGTCTGAAATTTATGAACTCGGAAACTTTCTATTATAATATGTAACAATAAAAATAAATTTTAACTAGCATTTTGGAGGATCGATAAGGTGCAATAGAATGAATAAAGAACGAACAAAGAAAGACAACTGTTCCAAAAGTGCGGTCTCGTTTGAACACATTGTGAAAGTGTTCAATTCAAATTTGTTCAACAATATTGTTAAAAAAATTAAACACTAAATCAAAATCAATATAAAACTGATCAAAAGACCAAATTTTCTTAAGTTTCTAAAAAAGCCCACATTTAAGCCCTTATATAAAAGTATTATAAATTAATGTTCAATAATCATTTAATAATTGTATTTAGAAACCCTAAGGTACATAAAAAGAACCATATAGTATGTATATAAAAAACAAAATGGAAAAAAAAAGAATTTATTATAAGTGAAAGTCTAAGTGACTTTTCCTTAAGCAAGCCACTGGCCAATCAATTCAGCCACTCGCTCCTTGGCGGCAGTCAATCCTTCACTGTCCGTTTCACTGATTGAACCCAAGTCGGAGCAATGAGAGGCTTGCGGAATAATGGTAGCACCTTGAGCCCGTCCAGCTCCAACCTTACTCCAGGGATCTAGTCCGCCGTGAGTCATGTAAAGGTTCTCGATATTCTGATTGATTCCACCAAATTCCTTGTTTGTGGCTTCGATATATCCTTGAATATCATCCTCGGTAAAGTCTTCTCCGAAAACATCGTAACATTGGTCTGTATACAGAGTGGCCGGGAAAGTAGAACCGAAGGGTTGTTCAGAGCTACCAGAAGATTGGTACCAGCCAAATTTACTGCATGTTTGATAGGTCCAGGCCAGACCAGCTAAAGAAGAAATTCATGTATTAAGTAATTTATTTTTATCAACTATATAATGGGTTATGCTCACATCCATCGTAATTGTCCATTGCCCACTTGTAATAGTCAACAGTTCCCTGGTATCTGGTGTTAACACATGTAGGATATCCGAGACGCCACTGTACAAATTTAGACAGAGCTACGGAGTCGTCATCACTGAAACTACGAAGAACAGAGCAGTACTTGGCCAGGTCGTAGTTTTCGGGCCTTTAAAAAAGAAGATCTTTTAGTTGGCATTGGGTATAAATGATATAGCTATAATTACTTTTGGTACTGGGCGAGGCCGGCGAAAACATTTGCAATCGTGCTAAAAATTTGCCATTGATCCTTTTCGTCTTCTGCGTCAAAGCTATCACAGAGGTTCAACTCCTCCTTGGCCTGATCTCCTTTTCCATCTCTAAACAAATCCTCATAGTAGGCAGTGGCATTGTTGATGAGATTATAGCAGTAATCTCCTGCCAGTTCCTTTATTGCTTGCCCAACAACTTCCATAAAGTCTGCAACGGACAACAGTTTTATCGAATTGCACATTCAATGGATTGCTTGACTCACCTGGAAAGTCGACCTTGGCTTGCAGAGGTGCACTGGACGCCCAACTACCCACGGCTACATTGGGATACAGTTTCTTGAACAAAACCGCCATAGTGGCTGAGTAGGAACATCCTGAGATAACCACTTTTGAGTTCTTGTATTTATCCTCCTGCTTTAGGACCTTTATAATATTGTCGACATCAGCCAGGGCTTGATTGACACTCTGGTACTTAAGGTTCTCGGCTGAAAGAGGCCTAATGGGAATACTTTGGCCAAAGAATCGGTGTTCCGTGGTGATCACGGTTCCATTGTATTGCTGTGCGATGTCCACCAAATGTCCTGATGCTATATCTGCGGGCTTAATCTCCCATTCACCCCCAAGGTATATGAATATTGGAGAACCATCTATGAAATTGTCGTCATTGATCAGAATGCGCTATAGAAAAATAGGTTTTTAATGATATTTCGTTAGTAGAAGGGTTAAGGATTCAAACTCACGTCTTCCCAGGTTGCGTCATTGTCGGCATCGAAGTTGTCCAGTTTCTGGGTGATCCAACGAGTCTGCACATTTGTACGCTTAATGCTGGGCTGCCTTGGTGGCCCACGGTGAAGATCCTTGATCGTTTTAATAAAGGCAGGAATCTCAGGCTCTGGCAGAATGGCTGCATAGGCTAGAGGCGCTACTAGCGCTAGTATTATTACTATAGAATACTTCATCTTCTTGGATAGTTCACAGTTTTACGAATGAACTCCTACCTCAATTCACGGCCTATTTATTCAAAATGTTACGAATTGATTGCAGTAAATGATAGCCGATAAGTAATTGCAAATAATTTAGTTTAAAGCCTCATATAAGCCTGATAATTGAAAGGGTTGTAAAACTCACGTGTTGGGTTGGCTTAAATGCATTAATGCATTATGGTTCTGACATAATGCATTGTTGTTAATAGCTCTAATTAGGAACTGTGCTTGCCAAAAATGGCTTTTAGAAACTCCTAATTAACAAAACGGAAAGTTTCTAAAAATGCAAAACCATCAAATAGGTTCGATACGTGATTTTTTCCTGACCAGCTCAATTTCGATTAGTGAAGAAATTTAAATGCAGCCTTGAACAAAAAAACTACTCAAAATTGATTTTCAATTAAATTCTTAATAATTATTTGAGCTTTTGAAAATCATGTTGTATAGTGTAACCTGCACTTGACTGATTCACCTTTGTTATCATTAATTGTTGACCATTTAGATCAACTAGATTACAAACAAATAAAAGTGTTTTTTCGCTGCTTTTTACAACTATTGTGTAAAATTATATAAAATTATTAGCTGCGGGGGGAACCTGCGCTATAAATGAAATATGGCTATCTGAGGTCTTTAAGAAGTACAGTGAGGTTTAGTATCAGTGAACAGTGAACGAAGTACAACCGGTTAATATTCAGTAGAATCGAATTAAAACAATTGGGAAACGCTATAGTCGAGCTCCCAACTATAAGATACCCGTTACTTATTTTAATAAATTTAAAATATTTTTTATTGCATGCTTTTAGGCACTTTCCATCCATTACTACCTTTGCAAGTCCTTTGCGTTAAGCATCAAGTTAGGTTTATCTTTTTAAAATTTTAATTGTGTTGGTTGTGTTGCTAATTTGTATGTACGGATTCCACACTTATCTTATGAAAGAAATTTTGTTATTGTTAAAAAAATAAAGCCATTACTACCGTTCTGATTGGCCGATCTTGTTGCGATTAAGTAGGATGATAGCTTAAAATAACAGATAACGTTAATTACCAAAAAATAAAAAATAAATATAAAAATCATCAAATCATTTGGTTATCATCATTGAATTACGATATTATCAGTTTAGCTCAACGGAGGACAGTAAGTTTGTTAAATTTACTCACACAATGTCGCCTTCTTCATCGAAAAAAAAAAACAACATTATCGTATTGGTTTTTGGGAGCAACTAATAAATAATTTATGACCTTTGAGTAGAGATGCTGAACACACATTTATGACCTTGCTCCCCACAATTAAAAAACAACAAGAGGGAAAGACAATAGTCGAACTCCCAACTATAGGATACCCGTTACTTATTTAAATAAATTTCAAATATTTTATATTGCATACTCTTAGGCACTTACATTGATTGAAACTTAAATCAATCATTACCACCTTTGCAAGTCTTGTTGCGATTAAGTAGGATGATAGCTTATAATAATAGATAACGTTAATTACCAAAAAAAATTAATATTCTAACAAGGGGGCTTCCTCCTTCCTGTTACATACATTTTAACGAAGACAATATACAATTTTACTTAAAGTAACGGCTAGAAAAATTGCTGAGATAAGTTTATCACTTCATTTTGAAAAAAGAATTAGATTTGACATCTTCCGTTACAGTTCAATCTGCAAATTATTTTCATAATCTTATAAAAAAACCTCTTTACGAGGTAAAAGTCTAGTGACGAAAACATTTTCATGCCCCAAAATTTCTAATATCCAATTTTGTGACGAAAAATATTAAATTTTACACATGAATTATTAAAAAAAAATTGTTGTCACTGGCACTGCGCAAAAAAGTACATAAAAAGGCATGAAAAATTTAGCGCATGAAAAATTTAATTCTTAATAATTATTTGAGCTTTTGAAAATCATGTTGTATAGTGTAACCTGCACTTGACTGATTCACCTTTGTTATCATTAATTGTTGACCATTTAGATCAACTAGATTACAAACAAATAAAAGTGTTTTTTCGCTGCTTTTTACAACTATTGTGTAAAATTATATAAAATTATTAGCTGCGGGGGGAACCTGCGCTATAAATGAAATATGGCTATCTGAGGTCTTTAAGAAGTACAGTGAGGTTTAGTATCAGTGAACAGTGAACGAAGTACAACCGGTTAATATTCAGTAGAATCGAATTAAAACAATTGGGAAACGCTATAGTCGAGCTCCCAACTATAAGATACCCGTTACTTATTTTAATAAATTTAAAATATTTTTTATTGCATGCTTTTAGGCACTTTCCATCCATTACTACCTTTGCAAGTCCTTTGCGTTAAGCATCAAGTTAGGTTTATCTTTTTAAAATTTTAATTGTGTTGGTTGTGTTGCTAATTTGTATGTACGGATTCCACACTTATCTTATAAAAGAAATTTTGTTATTGTTAAAAAAATAAAGCCATTACTACCGTTCTGATTGGCCGATCTTGTTGCGATTAAGTAGGATGATAGCTTAAAATAACAGATAACGTTAATTACCAAAAAATAAAAAATAAATATAAAAATCATCAAATCATTTGGTTATCATCATTGAATTACGATATTATCAGTTTAGCTCAACGGAGGACAGTAAGTTTGTTAAATTTACTCACACAATGTCGCCTTCTTCATCGAAAAAAAAAAACAACATTATCGTATTGGTTTTTGGGAGCAACTAATAAATAATTTATGACCTTTGAGTAGAGATGCTGAACACACATTTATGACCTTGCTCCCCACAATTAAAAAACAACAAGAGGGAAAGACAATAGTCGAACTCCCAACTATAGGATACCCGTTACTTATTTAAATAAATTTCAAATATTTTATATTGCATACTCTTAGGCACTTACATTGATTGAAACTTAAATCAATCATTACCACCTTTGCAAGTCTTGTTGCGATTAAGTAGGATGATAGCTTATAATAATAGATAACGTTAATTACCAAAAAAAATTAATATTCTAACAAGGGGGCTTCCTCCTTCCTGTTACATACATTTTAACGAAGACAATATACAATTTTACTTAAAGTAACGGCTAGAAAAATTGCTGAGATAAGTTTATCACTTCATTTTGAAAAAAGAATTAGATTTGACATCTTCCGTTACAGTTCAATCTGCAAATTATTTTCATAATCTTATAAAAAAACCTCTTTACGAGGTAAAAGTCTAGTGACGAAAACATTTTCATGCCCCAAAATTTCTGATATCCAATTTTGTGACGAAAAATATTAAATTTTACACATGAATTATTAAAAAAAAATTGTTGTTACTGGCACTGCGCAAAAAAGTACATAAAAAGGCATGAAAAATTTAGCGCAATGTTCCCAGTGACAAAAATTTTTTTTATAATTCATGTGTAAAATTTAATATTTTTCGTCACAAAATTGGTTATCAGAAATTTTGGGGCATGAAAATGTTTTCGTCACTAGACTTTTACCTCGTAAAGAGGTTTTTTATAAGATATCAGAAATTTTTCGATAAGACATCGGAAATGACAATTGAAATATTTTTTTACAGTGTAACTTTGTCAATCGGTGTTTATTGTTTTTTACAAGCAAAAACAAACTGTCTGGCAACACTGTTTCTCTTTACTAACACACATGTCAACATGCCAAGCGCAAAATCTATCAGCACTCTCAAACTCTGGCTGCTATGACACTTTGTTGCTGCTGTCCTTTTCCAATTCAAAGTAAAACGTATATATTCAGTTAATAGGTTATATCTTCCAAACCAATCAACAAAAATTTATGCATTATGTATCAAAAAACGCGAAATTTTAAAAGCTCAAACATATTCATTCAAATTAAAAAAAATCGTTAGCGGCGTTTTTTTGAAAACCGCCAAAATGTAGAAAAAAATACCTTATTTCACCTGTAGCTTTTTACCTGTGTACTTTAGAAAAAAAGTTTGAACATATGCTTAAGAGCCCTTCAAAATACCTTTCCAACGACATATAGATCATATCTGTAGCTTTTATGGTTTGGACACTATAAGGGTTTTTAGTTTTAGCAGGTTTTAGCGATTTCCCGCTAAACTAGCGATTTTTCGAAAAAGTCGTAGAACAAACGTTTCTAGATTTTTTATCCGGAACAAGTCCTCATTCAAACTTTTAAGCTAAATCATCGCTTTGATACAAACAAACAAACAAACAAACAAACAGACTGACTTTTCATCTCGTTTTGAAAAGTGCACCAAAAATTTCGAAATTAATTATCTTCTGAACCAGTGGTCGGATTTTGATGATCAAGGTGTCATTCGACGCGTATTTTTGATAAGAATAGTAAAAAATTATAAAAAAAATTAATAAGGCTCCAACAGCCCCATTTTCTCCAATCATTTAAATGTTGCCCCTCCCACTTACACCTGTTTATCTCACGAACCAGCTGAGTTTTCAAAAGTCTTAGTATGCACATTTTTAAGTTAAATTGATACCTTTTGATCGGTATATAACTCGACCCGATCGGACTGTCATAGCAAATTTTCCATTCTTCTTGTGTATATATGCTAGTCGCCTTCGCACCCTTCGTGCTGCTTTCGTCACTAGCGCGGACTGCCGTCCGCAGTGATTTTTGATCGATCAAGAAAATAAAGGCTTGGGAATATATATTTGTATCTATCTGGCTATTACACGTACTTAATTACTTTAGAAGTCAAAAATAATATACTCAATGGAACATTTTTTATTGGCTTATCAGTACTATAGGGAAATATTGCTGAGTCATTCAGCAATGAGTCATCCATGACTTTAGGCCAACCATTCGCGAACTAGTTCAGCAATACGTTCCTTGGAAGCACGCATTTCGCTGGTGTCGCTGGAGCTGATGGAACTGAAGTCAGCACAGTGAGAGGCATCTGAAATGACGGTGGCACCCTCGGCAACGCCATGGCCCATGGGATTCCAGGGATCAAGACCACCATGGGTCATGTAAACATTCTCCACCTCAGGATTCATGCCACCAAAGTCCACATTGGTCTGGGCCACATTGCCGGCAATAAATGAACTGGCGTACTTTGAGCTGAAGACATCTTTGCAGAGTTCAATGTAGAGCGTGGCAGGAAACTTGGTACCGAATGGTTGATTCCGTGAATTTGATGACTGATACCAGCCGTACTCGTTGCAGGTCTGATAATACCAAGGTCGAGCTGTCAAAATAAATACAATAAATACAATTGTAATCAGTTTGTGTAATGATTTATAACTTACACGCGTCAAAGTTTTCAATGCCCGACAGATAATAATCGACAGTGCTTTGATAGCGAGCATCGATGCAACTGGGAGTATCCCAGGCCCAATATGCAAAGTTGGCAACGGCAACGGCAGCATCATCAAAACTCAACAGATAGTCGCAGTAATATGGAAGGTCGCCAGTACTAAAAAAGTATAAAACATAATTCTGTGAATTTTGATAGATGAGATAAGAAAATGTTGTTAAGTCTACGTTTGATACTGCGCCACGCCCGAGAAAATGTTGGAAATGCCGCCAAATAAGCTCCATATATCGAGATCGCTATTGTGATCAAAATCGCCGCAAAGACGCAGCATTGCCCGTGCCTCGGCAGCACGATTATTTGCAAACATGTGCTCCAAGTCGCTAATGCCCTTCTCTATTTGATTGTAGCACTTTTGGCCACCCAATTCCTTAAAAGCACGTCCCACCACCTCCTTGTACTCGGTGAAGTCCACCTTGGCCAACAGTGGGGCACTGGAAGCCCAACCACCCTCAACCAAATCGGGATAGAGACGCTTGAACCACACAACCATTGTGGCCGAGTAGGAGCCGCCAGAGAGCAACACCTTCGAGTTGGCCAACTGCGCGTTCTCCGACTTGTAGGTCTTAATGAAGTTGGCCACATCGGCCAGCGCCTGTTTGACATGCAGATACTTTAGATTATCCGTAGACATTGTGCTGTGAGAGTCAGAGATTAATAATATTATAGGAATGTGTATATAGAATATTATTGAACTTACTCAGTTGGTATGCTCTGTCCGTAGTAACGATGCTCAGTGTAGACCAAAAGACCCTTGTGCTCCTTGGCCATGTCGTACCAATGGCCTTTGGCAATCATGCTCGGCTCTGCCTCCCATTCGCCGCCCAAGAATATGAATATGGGACTGCCTTCCGTTTGGAATTCATCGTTGACCAAATAACGCTACGAATCGATTCAAAATTAATTATTTTATTCAACATTTTCTTAATAATTATGCTTACCATTTGGTAGGTTGCCTTATTGCTCTCATCAAAGTGATCGAGTGGTTGTGTAATCCATTTTTCAACAACATTTACACGATTCAACACCTTTTGCTTGGGTGGACCCCGTTGCAGATCTTTCAATGTTTTCACCAAAATGGGCACATCTTTCTGCCACTTTAGGCCATTTGTCTGATTGACCACGGCCAAAACCAGCGCTAGGCTGACCAACTTAAGAACCAGCATGTTCGTAAATGAAATTCTCACTTGGCTAACGGGCAGTTTTTAAGGCAGTCAAAATGGTAAAAGAATGGTCATAAATTCGGCAATCTGATAAGCAACTGATAAAGCGGGCTTTTCAGCCAAATCTATGAAAGATTTATGATATCCCATGTTTGCTATTAATACTATTTCCTGGTATTTACTGCGACTCCATCAGTTGCTAGCTGTGCTCTTAAGCATAACTGACCTAAGGAAATGAGGTTAATCTTTTGGAAATCCCTTTAAAACCAATGTTCGCAAGTAAATGTAATGAGTTTTAAACTAAAAAAAATCATAATCAACAAAATTATATAAATATCATAAGCCCTGATGTATATACTATTTCGACTAATCGAATTACATTTTATTTAGTTTCTTTTAAAAAAAAATATTTTTATCAAAATTAAATGCCACCCAACAATAATAAAATGTAATTTTTTTTCAGTTAACAGTCATTTTCAAATTTAATAATTAGCCCGATTAAAAATATTTGCATTCAATTTATGCTATAAGAGTTAAGGAAACCTCTTATATTATATTTTTTAATATAAAAAATTTAAAAAATTACATTTTTGCACCCTGAGTAAAACTTTAAAATTCAATTTGAAATTTCCAAATTCTTTCATTTATTGCAGTTATAAAAAAAATATTAGATTGCCGTTATCACCAAATAATAACAACTGAAATGGACTTGAAATTTTTACTTTAGCCATTGGCGAACGAGTTCCGCGATTTTTTCCTTCGAGGCCCGCATTTCGCTGGAGTCGCTGTCTTTGATCGATTCAAAGTCTTTGCAATGCGCATACTCTGTAATTTTATAAGGTTTTTAAATAGTCAACTTGGATATTTATAAAATAAATAATCAGTTAACTTACCTGGTATAATGGTTGCTTCGGTCTCATTTTGTATGCCCATTGCACGCCAGGGATCCAAATGTCCATGAGTTAAGTAAATATTCTCCACATTTGGCGTAAGTCCGCCAAAGTATTGATTTGTTTCCTGAACTTTGCTTTCAATGAATGAATTGCTATACTGAGCGCCATAAATATCAGCACACATGGTTGTGTAAAGTGCCAGGGGGAATTTGGTGCCAAAAGGTTGAGCCGGTGAGCTTGAGGTCTGATACCAACCATATTCATTGCAGGTCTGATAGATCCATTGACGCACTATAAATTAGAAATTATGATTAAATGGAAATATATGTTAGTATTTAATTCACACTCACTGATATTGCCGTTATATCTGGACTCCAGTAGAGTGGCAAGTATGGCATCGTAACTTAAATCGTAGCACTTGCCACCGCTTTTGGCAAATATACTTAATAGATACTTGCTGAGGCCAATAAGATCGCTGCTCTCGGCCATTATGGTGTCGCAAACTTTCTCAATATTTCCAGCACTATTAAATATTATAATAAAATATCACAATATATATATATCTAGTCAACTCTATGCTCACTTGTGTGTTTGTACAACGCCAGCAAATATGTCGGAGATCTCACTGAATAGTGTCCAGATATCCAGATCGCTATAAACATCGAATTTCTCACAGAGCTTTAGCAGAGCCTTTACCTCACCACCACGTTTGGTGGCAAACATTTGCTCCATTTCGGCAATTCCGTTCTTAATGCGATCATAACAAGCAATGCCGCCCATTAATGTTATAGATTGTCCCGTAATCTCCTTGTATTCTAGGAATATAGATGTAAAATATTAAAACTGCAATTTAAATACATTTCCTCACTTACCCTCAAAGTTGGCTTTGGCAAACAGTGGAGCACTGGATGCCCAACCACCGACCACTAAATCGGGATAAACCTTCTTGAACCAAGTGACCATCGTGGCCGAGTAGGAACCGCCCACAATAATGACCTTGGAATCACTTAAGCCCTCATAGGTTTTCTTCTGAGTTGTTATAAAGTGGGCCAAATCTGCCAAGGCTTGTTTCACATGCAAATATTGGATATTCTCGTTTGACAAGTCTCTAAATTAAAGGAGTTTCATATGACAAACGGACTTGAACACCTATTTAATTAAAACTCACGGCAGAGGTTTACTTTCGCCATAGTAACGATGCTCGGTATAGGCCAAAAGACCATTGTGCTCCCTGGCCATGTCGTACATGTGTCCGCCAGTTATGCGTCCCTGCGAAATTTCCCATTCGCCGCCCAGGAAAATGAACATGGGACCGCCCGACTTGAAGAACACATCATTTAGCATGTAACGCTGAAGGCAAAGCATTTAAAATCTTTGTTAAATATCTCTTTAGATTGATTATGTAACAAATGAGGCATTACCATTTTCCAGTTGCGAGTGTCGGAGTCATTGAAGTGATCCAACTTCTGTTCGATCCACAGCGTTTGCACCACATCGGCACGATTCTGATTCGCTGGCAACGGAGGCTCCTGATGAAGTTGCCTGAATGTTTGCTGGAACACATTGGCATTGACATGGGTTAAGCCCAAAGCCAGCAAAGCCAACGTTAGTCCGATAAGGCAGTGTGTCATCGTTGTGAATTGGACTACTACTGTGGCTATAGCACCACTTCAAGCACCACTAATACCCGTTGGTTAACAGAACAGCCAAATCTTATCAAGTTTCCACTTAATTAGAGTATTTTCTATGTACACAGAAAAAATCGCATAGCAGGCTGTAAATAACAGCAACAAATGTTGGCCTAAAACCTTATTTAACTCAATACCATGTGGTGTTTTATCAATTTGTGTTAGTCGAAGCACTTCCAAATCGAGTGCTTTGGTTTCACTCCATTTAAATGGCATAATATCTGATAAGGCTTATCGATAGTCGTTACACTTTGTTCTACAACATTATTAATTAGTCTGTTGATCGATTTGCAATCGATACGCATTTTAAAGTTTATTGAAACGTTTAACACTTGGTTATAGTTTCCCGGGATGTTCCATTTCCACTTATCCATTCTGTTATCAAATCAAAGCCCTTTTGCCTGGCCGCTTTCAGCTCGGGAGAATCGTTGTCCTTAGGGGCCCTTAGCTCATGACAGTGGCCAATTCCTATAAATATACATCGAATTAGAGTTGGTAAATTTCATTACTAGAATCGATATATACCTGGAATGATTGTCGCACACTCATCGATTATGCCCGTCCAACGCCAGGGATCATCTTCGGATTTTGTAAAATAAATGTGATCAACTTGTGGCTCTTGACCTCTATAAGGGTTTTTAGTTTTAGCAGGTTTTAGCGATTTCCCGCTAAACTAGCGATTTTTCGAAAAAGTCGTAGAACAAACGTTTCTAGATTTTTTATCCGGAACAAGTCCTCATTCAAACTTTTAAGCTAAATCATCGCTTTGATACAAACAAACAAACAAACAAACAAACAGACTGACTTTTCATCTCGTTTTGAAAAGTGCACCAAAAATTTCGAAATTAATTATCTTCTGAACCAGTGGTCGGATTTTGATGATCAAGGTGTCATTCGACGCGTATTTTTGATAAGAATAGTAAAAAATTATAAAAAAAATTAATAAGGCTCCAACAGCCCCATTTTCTCCAATCATTTAAATGTTGCCCCTCCCACTTACACCTGTTTATCTCACGAACCAGCTGAGTTTTCAAAAGTCTTAGTATGCACATTTTTAAGTTAAATTGATACCTTTTGATCGGTATATAACTCGACCCGATCGGACTGTCATAGCAAATTTTCCATTCTTCTTGTGTATATATGCTAGTCGCCTTCGCACCCTTCGTGCTGCTTTCGTCACTAGCGCGGACTGCCGTCCGCAGTGATTTTTGATCGATCAAGAAAATAAAGGCTTGGGAATATATATTTGTATCTATCTGGCTATTACACGTACTTAATTACTTTAGAAGTCAAAAATAATATACTCAATGGAACATTTTTTATTGGCTTATCAGTACTATAGGGAAATATTGCTGAGTCATTCAGCAATGAGTCATCCATGACTTTAGGCCAACCATTCGCGAACTAGTTCAGCAATACGTTCCTTGGAAGCACGCATTTCGCTGGTGTCGCTGGAGCTGATGGAACTGAAGTCAGCACAGTGAGAGGCATCTGAAATGACGGTGGCACCCTCGGCAACGCCATGGCCCATGGGATTCCAGGGATCAAGACCACCATGGGTCATGTAAACATTCTCCACCTCAGGATTCATGCCACCAAAGTCCACATTGGTCTGGGCCACATTGCCGGCAATAAATGAACTGGCGTACTTTGAGCTGAAGACATCTTTGCAGAGTTCAATGTAGAGCGTGGCAGGAAACTTGGTACCGAATGGTTGATTCCGTGAATTTGATGACTGATACCAGCCGTACTCGTTGCAGGTCTGATAATACCAAGGTCGAGCTGTCAAAATAAATACAATAAATACAATTGTAATCAGTTTGTGTAATGATTTATAACTTACACGCGTCAAAGTTTTCAATGCCCGACAGATAATAATCGACAGTGCTTTGATAGCGAGCATCGATGCAACTGGGAGTATCCCAGGCCCAATATGCAAAGTTGGCAACGGCAACGGCAGCATCATCAAAACTCAACAGATAGTCGCAGTAATATGGAAGGTCGCCAGTACTAAAAAAGTATAAAACATAATTCTGTGAATTTTGATAGATGAGATAAGAAAATGTTGTTAAGTCTACGTTTGATACTGCGCCACGCCCGAGAAAATGTTGGAAATGCCGCCAAATAAGCTCCATATATCGAGATCGCTATTGTGATCAAAATCGCCGCAAAGACGCAGCATTGCCCGTGCCTCGGCAGCACGATTATTTGCAAACATGTGCTCCAAGTCGCTAATGCCCTTCTCTATTTGATTGTAGCACTTTTGGCCACCCAATTCCTTAAAAGCACGTCCCACCACCTCCTTGTACTCGGTGAAGTCCACCTTGGCCAACAGTGGGGCACTGGAAGCCCAACCACCCTCAACCAAATCGGGATAGAGACGCTTGAACCACACAACCATTGTGGCCGAGTAGGAGCCGCCAGAGAGCAACACCTTCGAGTTGGCCAACTGCGCGTTCTCCGACTTGTAGGTCTTAATGAAGTTGGCCACATCGGCCAGCGCCTGTTTGACATGCAGATACTTTAGATTATCCGTAGACATTGTGCTGTGAGAGTCAGAGATTAATAATATTATAGGAATGTGTATATAGAATATTATTGAACTTACTCAGTTGGTATGCTCTGTCCGTAGTAACGATGCTCAGTGTAGACCAAAAGACCCTTGTGCTCCTTGGCCATGTCGTACCAATGGCCTTTGGCAATCATGCTCGGCTCTGCCTCCCATTCGCCGCCCAAGAATATGAATATGGGACTGCCTTCCGTTTGGAATTCATCGTTGACCAAATAACGCTACGAATCGATTCAAAATTAATTATTTTATTCAACATTTTCTTAATAATTATGCTTACCATTTGGTAGGTTGCCTTATTGCTCTCATCAAAGTGATCGAGTGGTTGTGTAATCCATTTTTCAACAACATTTACACGATTCAACACCTTTTGCTTGGGTGGACCCCGTTGCAGATCTTTCAATGTTTTCACCAAAATGGGCACATCTTTCTGCCACTTTAGGCCATTTGTCTGATTGACCACGGCCAAAACCAGCGCTAGGCTGACCAACTTAAGAACCAGCATGTTCGTAAATGAAATTCTCACTTGGCTAACGGGCAGTTTTTAAGGCAGTCAAAATGGTAAAAGAATGGTCATAAATTCGGCAATCTGATAAGCAACTGATAAAGCGGGCTTTTCAGCCAAATCTATGAAAGATTTATGATATCCCATGTTTGCTATTAATACTATTTCCTGGTATTTACTGCGACTCCATCAGTTGCTAGCTGTGCTCTTAAGCATAACTGACCTAAGGAAATGAGGTTAATCTTTTGGAAATCCCTTTAAAACCAATGTTCGCAAGTAAATGTAATGAGTTTTAAACTAAAAAAAATCATAATCAACAAAATTATATAAATATCATAAGCCCTGATGTATATACTATTTCGACTAATCGAATTACATTTTATTTAGTTTCTTTTAAAAAAAAATATTTTTATCAAAATTAAATGCCACCCAACAATAATAAAATGTAATTTTTTTTCAGTTAACAGTCATTTTCAAATTTAATAATTAGCCCGATTAAAAATATTTGCATTCAATTTATGCTATAAGAGTTAAGGAAACCTCTTATATTATATTTTTTAATATAAAAAATTTAAAAAATTACATTTTTGCACCCTGAGTAAAACTTTAAAATTCAATTTGAAATTTCCAAATTCTTTCATTTATTGCAGTTATAAAACAAATATTAGATTGCCGTTATCACCAAATAATAACAACTGAAATGGACTTGAAATTTTTACTTTAGCCATTGGCGAACGAGTTCCGCGATTTTTTCCTTCGAGGCCCGCATTTCGCTGGAGTCGCTGTCTTTGATCGATTCAAAGTCTTTGCAATGCGCATACTCTGTAATTTTATAAGGTTTTTAAATAGTCAACTTGGATATTTATAAAATAAATAATCAGTTAACTTACCTGGTATAATGGTTGCTTCGGTCTCATTTTGTATGCCCATTGCACGCCAGGGATCCAAATGTCCATGAGTTAAGTAAATATTCTCCACATTTGGCGTAAGTCCGCCAAAGTATTGATTTGTTTCCTGAACTTTGCTTTCAATGAATGAATTGCTATACTGAGCGCCATAAATATCAGCACACATGGTTGTGTAAAGTGCCAGGGGGAATTTGGTGCCAAAAGGTTGAGCCGGTGAGCTTGAGGTCTGATACCAACCATATTCATTGCAGGTCTGATAGATCCATTGACGCACTATAAATTAGAAATTATGATTAAATGGAAATATATGTTAGTATTTAATTCACACTCACTGATATTGCCGTTATATCTGGACTCCAGTAGAGTGGCAAGTATGGCATCGTAACTTAAATCGTAGCACTTGCCACCGCTTTTGGCAAATATACTTAATAGATACTTGCTGAGGCCAATAAGATCGCTGCTCTCGGCCATTATGGTGTCGCAAACTTTCTCAATATTTCCAGCACTATTAAATATTATAATAAAATATCACAATATATATATATCTAGTCAACTCTATGCTCACTTGTGTGTTTGTACAACGCCAGCAAATATGTCGGAGATCTCACTGAATAGTGTCCAGATATCCAGATCGCTATAAACATCGAATTTCTCACAGAGCTTTAGCAGAGCCTTTACCTCACCACCACGTTTGGTGGCAAACATTTGCTCCATTTCGGCAATTCCGTTCTTAATGCGATCATAACAAGCAATGCCGCCCATTAATGTTATAGATTGTCCCGTAATCTCCTTGTATTCTAGGAATATAGATGTAAAATATTAAAACTGCAATTTAAATACATTTCCTCACTTACCCTCAAAGTTGGCTTTGGCAAACAGTGGAGCACTGGATGCCCAACCACCGACCACTAAATCGGGATAAACCTTCTTGAACCAAGTGACCATCGTGGCCGAGTAGGAACCGCCCACAATAATGACCTTGGAATCACTTAAGCCCTCATAGGTTTTCTTCTGAGTTGTTATAAAGTGGGCCAAATCTGCCAAGGCTTGTTTCACATGCAAATATTGGATATTCTCGTTTGACAAGTCTCTAAATTAAAGGAGTTTCATATGACAAACGGACTTGAACACCTATTTAATTAAAACTCACGGCAGAGGTTTACTTTCGCCATAGTAACGATGCTCGGTATAGGCCAAAAGACCATTGTGCTCCCTGGCCATGTCGTACATGTGTCCGCCAGTTATGCGTCCCTGCGAAATTTCCCATTCGCCGCCCAGGAAAATGAACATGGGACCGCCCGACTTGAAGAACACATCATTTAGCATGTAACGCTGAAGGCAAAGCATTTAAAATCTTTGTTAAATATCTCTTTAGATTGATTATGTAACAAATGAGGCATTACCATTTTCCAGTTGCGAGTGTCGGAGTCATTGAAGTGATCCAACTTCTGTTCGATCCACAGCGTTTGCACCACATCGGCACGATTCTGATTCGCTGGCAACGGAGGCTCCTGATGAAGTTGCCTGAATGTTTGCTGGAACACATTGGCATTGACATGGGTTAAGCCCAAAGCCAGCAAAGCCAACGTTAGTCCGATAAGGCAGTGTGTCATCGTTGTGAATTGGACTACTACTGTGGCTATAGCACCACTTCAAGCACCACTAATACCCGTTGGTTAACAGAACAGCCAAATCTTATCAAGTTTCCACTTAATTAGAGTATTTTCTATGTACACAGAAAAAATCGCATAGCAGGCTGTAAATAACAGCAACAAATGTTGGCCTAAAACCTTATTTAACTCAATACCATGTGGTGTTTTATCAATTTGTGTTAGTCGAAGCACTTCCAAATCGAGTGCTTTGGTTTCACTCCATTTAAATGGCATAATATCTGATAAGGCTTATCGATAGTCGTTACACTTTGTTCTACAACATTATTAATTAGTCTGTTGATCGATTTGCAATCGATACGCATTTTAAAGTTTATTGAAACGTTTAACACTTGGTTATAGTTTCCCGGGATGTTCCATTTCCACTTATCCATTCTGTTATCAAATCAAAGCCCTTTTGCCTGGCCGCTTTCAGCTCGGGAGAATCGTTGTCCTTAGGGGCCCTTAGCTCATGACAGTGGCCAATTCCTATAAATATACATCGAATTAGAGTTGGTAAATTTCATTACTAGAATCGATATATACCTGGAATGATTGTCGCACACTCATCGATTATGCCCGTCCAACGCCAGGGATCATCTTCGGATTTTGTAAAATAAATGTGATCAACTTGTGGCTCTTGACCTCCATATTTTCTAGTCATTTCGTCTACTTTGCCACTTATATAATCGATTGTAAATTTGGGCCCAAAAAGCTTTTGACACTCGGCAATTACAGTGCTAAACGGAGATTTATTGCCAAATGGTTGGTGTGTCGAACTCGTTGTAAAAAAGTTGCCAAACTCGCTGCAACTTTGATAGAAATATTGTCGATCTGCAATTTATATTATTATATTTTTATCATTTAAATTTCGTAATGCAAAACTTTACTTACATATATGTGTCTCCTCGAATTCGGTTTCATTCTTTAAACCCACTCCTGGGACTTTTGACGCAAGCAATTCTAATAGCTTACCGAATCCAATAAAATCATTCTCAACAACCGAAGTAACATTTTTGCATATCTGTTGCATTGTAGTTATACTTTAAGGGAAAGTAAATCATTAGTAAATTTATCTGAAACTTATAAAGTTATACTGAGACTTACTTGCGATGTTGCACATGAGTTCCAATTATTTCATCGATGTCGTCATAGTGTTCTGTTAGATTCTGTGCTTTTAGCAAAGTGTAAGCATCATCTTGTCTTTGCTTATGTTTCAAATAAGCTTTGCTAAAATGCTCAACACGTTCATAGCAGATATCTCCACCGATTTTTCGCAATGACATTCCAGCGCTTACCGCAGAATCTAAAGAAATAATAAGAGTGTTTTTAATTGCTTCCAAAAGTTTTTCGCTGACTTGAAGTTTGTAATGCTCAATTTTAGATGCTTTGTCGGGTGTCTTTATTAATAAGTGTTTAGAAATTTCCATTGAATCTTAGTTATTTTTTTTATTATACAGCCTTTTTTTGTTGTTCTTGGCTTATAAGACTTTTCCGTCTGAACTTCAACAAAATAGCAATGCAAAAAAAAGAATAAATACTATTTAAAAATTACCAGCATAGTCCAGTCTGAATGTAAGTCCTGCACCAGATGCCCAGCCACCATCTATTAGTTCTGGATAATCCTTTCGAAAGAAGGTTACCATGCTGCCGGCATATGAGCATCCGATCAGGATAACCTTAGAATGAGCCAAAGCCGGAATTGCCGCCTTCTGATGTCTTATAAAATGCGCCAGATCAGCTAGGGCTTGTCCCAAGCTCAGATATTCTAGGTTTTCAGTCTGTAAATTTCTATTTAAAAATTTAAATTAATTAGTTTTTATTTAAAGTGTAGAGTAGTAAAGTTCTTTCTTCTTATGCACTCACTTGACGGGTCTGCTTTTGCCATAATATCGATGCTCGGTTTGAAATGCATATGCCTGAAACTTTTCAATTATTTCATAAAATAATCCACAAAGTGGACTATTTGCAGCAAGACTCCACTCTGCGTTCACATTGATGATCATCGGGCCACCTGGCTTAAAAAACGTATCGATCGACAAATAACGCTGAATACAAAATAATCAATATTATTAAAATGTAGGCTGTGTAATGTAAACACAGAACTTGCCATATTCCAGGTGCGTGTATCGCTATCATTAAAATGATCTAATTTTTGTTCAATCCACATTTCTCTCTCATCCAATTCTGAGGATATAATATTAATCAATTGACCAAGGATCAACACTACAAAGAGCTGCAGCTTCATGGTCAATATTATCGATATGACGTCCTCTCACAACTGTCTGAAGTTGGTTAAATCATATGCTTAAGTACTTTTCAGAAGTGTGACGCATATGATTAGCAATTTATATGCTTGAAAATATCAAATGTAGAGTTCGATTACTTACGCTTTAATCGAACACGTCATGATATATTATATTATATGAATATAAGAGAGGGAAAACAGCAATTATATTTTTCGATACTAACTAATAAGTATCGAACGATTATGTTTTCGTTTAACTCTGTTAATAATAAATAATTTGTTAATTCAAAAAAACCCTGTAAAACTTAATTATAATAAATAATTTATTAAAAAATTATTCAATTTAATTTTTAAAATCACAGAAAATGTTGTATTATTAAAGATTTATTTTGCTTGGATTTACTTTCTTCAGTAATCTATTTATTCAATTTAATACTTAGCGTACTCTTTTATTCCCATCAAATTGATATTGATTATTCTATACTCTGCTCACTATTCGAACGCCCTAAATATATATTGTTGCTTCATCTCAAATTCAAATGAAATGCAGACACTGTCTGTAAAACGGAAATGGGGTTTCAAAAGCAAGGAATGTATAATGTTAAATCTAATGTGCTAGGGAGGAAAACACGTGTTCTAAATTCGGTGCTTGATATAATTAGGCTTATCAATGCCGGAAACGGCAACCCTTAAAGAAATCGCTGCACACTTGCACTCTAAACACGTACCGATTGAAAAGAGTTTTCCCTATCGAGCTAAAGGAAAAACAGGAAAGGCGTAAAATTCGTGACACAATAAAGTGGATCATCGTATCTGTTTTCCTTGATATGCATATCAAAAGGATAGCGAAAGGATGTGCGTGTCGAATGCGCATTTGCATTTGCATATTCATTTGAATTTTTAATAGAATGGAAGCTTGAGAAACTGAATTTAATCTATCTCCAATTTGTACACTTGCAGGTTATTTTCTATGATTCGGATTGGAATCCTACTGTGGATCAACAGGCCATGGATCGAGCCCATCGTCTGGGCCAAACCAAACAGGTGACCGTCTATCGTCTCATCTGCAAGGGGACCATCGAGGAGCGAATTCTGCAGAGGGCACGCGAAAAGAGCGAGGTAAGAAATAACCCATCTCGAGTGCCAGGAAACCGCAAAACTCTTTTTCCATCAAAAACAAAAAGAATTAATGTAAAGAGAAGTGAATTGCTTGGGGGGTTTCTTCATTGTTTAGCCGCATATTAGGCACGTGCGTGGACTTCCCCCTAAGTTGAGTTCCCTGACGCATTGTTGCGCCTTTTTTGAAAATGCCAAATGAAACACGAGCCGTACACATTAAACACTTGTACCCGACATTGCATTGGTTTGGGGAATATACGAGTACTTGGGGGTAAAACGATACCGGAAATTAATTATACAATTGGTTAGGCGACATTTTGGTTACGCCTTTAAGTTTTCCATACAAACACTCATCCAGTGTAGTTTCTCCACACCCTCTATCTGTCTGTGCATTTATTAGTTTAATTGCCCAACCCTTGATTATCATATTAAAGTGCTTAGACCGACTCAAACGGAAGCTAGGAAACTAATGAAAAGAAAAAAGAAACAAACTGGCGCTACTCACTTGGACGTGTTTTATTTCATTTCCTGCAGCGCTGCTCTTTCAAGATATCTAAACTTATTAATGCCTATAATTTTATTAAATATTTATTTTTCAGATCCAACGCATGGTCATAAGTGGCGGCAATTTCAAGCCAGATACACTCAAACCCAAAGAAGTCGTATCTTTGCTTTTGGACGATGAAGAAATTGAAATGAAGTGTAAGTTGCATTTTGAAATTAGAGTGAAAATTAGATTAAAATGCAATTAGTTTTAAAACTAGTTGAATGATTAAAAACGAAATTTAATTATAATAATTATCTTTATCTTCAATAATTAGAATTGGGTTTCCTTATTTATTATTTTGCCAATATAAATTCGATGTTTATTTATTTAGCAGCTGTTTTTGAAATGTTGTAAAATGTATGTGTATTGATCGCGGTAAATTAAAAACGCTACAAATTTAAATTTTAGGTACAACGTTCACAAAAACATGAGTTCGATTTACATTCACCTAGAAAAACTTAAAGAGCTTATTTACAGATAAAATTTGATGTATTTCAACAACTTTAACATGAATCTATTTTCTGTCACTAAAATCTAAGTTTTTTCCGGTGCTTTTTTAAACTTTTGTTGACTTGTTTATTTATATGTATATATATATATTTTTTTTTTTTTAAATTTTTTTTATATATTTAATTTTTATTTTAATAATTTTTTTAATTGTAGTTTCTTTTACCTGTAAAAATAGTAATAGCGCTAGTCTAGAGTATACTGACCCAATTATAAATTTACTCCCATTATTTCTCCGCCAAACAGTTCGCCAGGAAGCCAAGCTGCAGGTCAAACAGGAGGCAACCTCCTCCAGTTCACCGCTAACAACAACAACAGCAGCAGCAACAACAACAAAAACATCAACATCAGGGGCAGCTGCAACACAAAATGAACGCAAACGACGCCGACCAAATAAGGTAAGTTCAATCCCAAAATGGACAACAGCAAATTCTTAGCTTAAACTCTTTTAATCTAAAGACTTCCGGCTGCAACAAACAAAGTATTTATTTTAAATGAATAAAAGAGCTTGAAGCATTTACGCATGATACAGCGACATGGCTGTTAATGGCCAACTTATTAGACCAAGTTTACACTTGTTACACGCAGCGACAAGTTGAAGTTGAAGTCGCAGTCTCAATGAAAGTAAATGATCTTTTAAGTGAAGTTCAAATTGCGACTTGGCCATATACAGATACAGATTGAGAGACAGCTTTGAGTCTGGCTTTTGTTGTTCTTACTTGGGCAGTGTACGGTGGTCATGGTCACGTGATTCATGCAACAACAGCAGCAGCAACATCAACGACAATTCAATTTGCTACAAGACTCAACTCATCGCACTGGACTTGTCTTGGTCTGCTACGTAGCGTGCTTTGAACTTGCTGCCAACTTTGGATCTGTGTATTCACTATATTCATTCATCCAGATGTTGTTGTTGTCTTCCCTACGCTGTTGTCTAAAGCAAACACTTTGTGCTCTAGACCAACTTGGTCTTGTGTCCAATACACAACTCTCAGCTCAACTCAGGGAAAAACAGTTTCAAGTACCTTTGGTGGGGTGCACCATCGTTTCGGTTTCGCTAAATGATTTTGTGCGTTCAATGGAACACTGATTATGGTCTGTTGCCTCTTCTTTTCTGCTTTTCTTTTTGTGGTCTTTACTTTGCTCTCTTCGTTTTTGGTTGTATTCTACTCCTAGGGGTCTCATTCCCTCTTTCTTCCGCCCTCTCTCTCTCTCTCTCTCTCTCTTTTTTAGAAGAAGGGTTTGTCTTGCATTCAAGTTCATATAGCACACACTTTAAGTACTTCTTTTTATTGTGGCACGCAGCCATCTTGTTGCATGATTTTTTCTTTTTATTACTCTTCTTCTTTTGCTTCTTTTTTATCTGTTGCATCTTCTATATCGTTGGGCTGTCAATTAATTTGCTGTTTGACAGTTCAAGTTGGAGGTTAAGTGTCATTGCCCATAGATTTGATAACTTCATATGTTCAGTTAAGCTCATCTACTTTTAATTGTAGAATTTCTCTCTACTACATTATCAAACCCCATAATCTGTTTGCTTAAATCAATTTTTAATAGATAAATTCGTATTTTAAACAAGTTCTCTATACTAATGTTTGACTGTATATTAAAGTGATTCATTTGAAACTGATTGCATTCATTTCGTGTCACAGTTGTTACATTTTCCAACGGTTTCTAAACCTTACATCTACTTAGTTTCATTCGTAAGTGCTTTGTGCTCCATTGATTTAAGTAAAATGTCATAGAATGTCTACGACCTGCTTAGTTAACCAGCAGAAAAAGAGAAATTCATTATTTAAACTAGTTAGACTTTTATATCTAATATTTTCTAAAATACCTGATTAATGTTTTTAGATTCTCTTTACTTTAATTTCAGTTTAGAATGATCCTACAACCGGTTTAACCCATCGAAATAAATGACTTGCTACTGTGCGGCATATCTTGTAAATTGCTTTCGAAATCATTGCAAATTTTATGCAAAACACTTTAGATTTACCCCACTGTCGAGCAAGGCCCTGGAGCATGTCCCCATTCCTAACTTTTATAGCATTCCCAAGCCTCGTTACTGATCGAGCCGACAAGAACAACAATAAGAATAACAATAAAACAAAAAAAGCCGAGCATAAATTATAAGTTGAAACCTTTTTCGGCCCAGTTAGTTAGGATAGGACCCAGTTAATACTCGTAGTAAGTAAGTAGGGGTAGGGCAAGAATACTATTTATAGATAAACCGAATATGAACATTCCTTAACCTTACTTCCGTTGCTCATAAAAATGCTAATTGATCGTTATTGTTACACGTAAATTTTAAAACACATTTTTAATTTATTTTTCATATATTTTTATATCTTTTTTTTTTTAGGAGGTTAATATGGGCGGCATTACGATAGCGGCAAATGACGATGAGATTGCCAGTTGCAGCTCAGCTGGCAAACGTCTCAAACAAGAGTTGGATGAGGATTCAATTGATGTGGGAGTTGCTTCTTCTACATCCAGTGCTGGCACCGATAGCACCAACCAAATATTCAGCCAAGAGACTTATGTGCCAGGTGCCACATGTGTGCAACAGTCGCAGCAACAACAACAACAGTCACTACACGACAATGATTCCGAAAATGAGGCTTTAATCGTTGATGGCGATAGTCCGACAGGATTGTCACAAAATGAATCAATGAGTGAGTATAACAAATTAAAGCTATAATGAATAATAAATATAGAAGTTTTCTTAAAGTTTATTTTGTTGAAAGAGCTGTAGAAATAATATTTGACATGATCAAAATTCTTTAAACAACTTTCTATACTTAAATGAAATTAGAATATTTGTAGATAATTTTTACATTTTTCTCTCTCAATCAGAGCTTCAAAGTTTAAGGTAAATCCATTTTAAGCCAAGCATGTTGCAACACATGCAACACAAATTCTTAACATATTCCAATCACTTTGTAATTAATAATTCAAATGATTTGGCAATTGGCATCGCGAAGGCATCGCAGAATGTGGTCTAACAGCTGAGCGAGTCTTGGCTGAAACTACTTGGCCTGTTTAATGTTGCTATGAGTTGCAAATTGCATGTGGGATGTGCAACAAGAACAGCAAAAACAACAACAACAATAAGAGCAATAACAACATAAAGTCGGTGATTGCAACTTGTTTGTGCCTCATGCTATTTGCATTCGAAATAAAATTTGAAATTTGTTTAACAATTAACCAATCGAAAGTACAAGACAAGTTAAAAAGTAGGCAACACAGGCAACTGCTGTTAAAGTGCGACAAGTGCAACTTCAACTTCAATTTGCAACACGCAACAACAGCAACAACAATAACAGAAACAACGACATGTTAACTGATTCAGACTTGTCTTGGCTTTGCCTATTTGCCCAGTTAACTGCTTCGCAGATGGGTTTACAAGGCGATCGCAACAAATTTAGCGTATGTTGCTGTTATTGGCCTGTCGTTGATAACGTTTTCATTTGTCGTTTTTTTTAACTCTTTTTCGGTATTATTATTTCTATTTTTTTGCCATTAGAGCCACGTACGCAACCCAATTTAATATGATTCCGTTGCCTGGAAATTGTTGCTGCCAGTTGATTATGTTCGTCGAACGCAGTTCGCTTGTCAGTCAGTCAGTTGCTTTTTTGGCCTATTGATTTGCTTGGCTTATGCATTAAAATACCACAAATAAACAAAAAAACGAGGCGCTCATAAATATTTTTTATACGCCATTTCATTGGCTTTTTGCTCCATGGGCTCTTGACTTGGCTCTCTGCAGGGCTTGGCAAATGAAAACATCTAATTTAATCAATGGCTTCACGTGTTTTGGCTACATAAATTGTTACTCGTTTCGAGTTTTTTTTTACTCTTGCCTTGATTTCGTAATTTCGCCGTCTTTCTTTTTTTTCTCTTATCTCTCGACATTTATTTGCTGTTTATTATAGACTAAAATGAGAAATTGTCATGAGAATGCGAATTGAACAAACGGATTTGTCTTTTTTATTGATATGTTTACATTTCATTGACCCAAACGAGCAGTTTGGTAGTTTTGTTGGCTCTTTAGTTGATATTTATGTTGTTAATTATGAAAATAAGAAAATAATTTTATTATCTTGTTGGGCAATTGGGCTAAAAATTAGTTAGAGTATGAAGTATTTTATTTATTTTTCGTTTTTATTTTGAATTGTTTTCAATAAGCCGGATTTTTTATTCAAAATGTTGAGTGCATAATAAAAAAAAATTGAAATAGCAGCAAACAAAATAAATATTAAATAGACTTTAATGTAATAAGCTTTAAAATAGTTTTAAAAAATTGCCCCTCTCAGTTAAAATTAAAAAGTTGTTCTTTATTAAATTTAAATTCAATTCTGCATCCATCTTTGATTTTATTTTTTTGTTGAAGATCTTTGCTTGCATTTCAAGTACTTTGCTTGCATTACTCTTTAATAATTTAACACTAAATGAATTATATAATTTAGTTTGGGGTTGAGCAACATTTAGATTCAAGAGAAGATCCTTGCCCGCTTCTAAAATTATAGCTTTTAACTTTAAATCAATTTTACTATTACTTGTACTTAAGTAACTCCAACATCTTCATTCATTTCCGGTCTGTGAGCAGCCCTAATTACTCTTACTACTGAGTTCATCCAATTACGCGTGCCTCACGCACTCGACACTAGTTAAAAGTTAAAAGATTTTGCTCTGCGACTGAGGTTTACTTAACTGCATTCCATGGCAGACAGACAGACACTTGATGTGGTCCATGACAACGGAGTCTTCACTGTTTCACTGCGTCGTTTTTCTCTACGAGTTGCATTTAATTTTATGCAGCAGGATTTTTTCTTTCTTTATTTCTTGCTTGTTGATTGTAAACAATTTTTCGCATTTTCTTTGCAACGGCGCCAGAAATGTGGGTTAATTTTACACAATAGTACGAGAGTCAGTTCACAAATCATCCGGTCTGTTGACCAGGTTGGCTAGCTAGTTGGCCAACTGATGTTGGCATCGTGCAAGGCATTCAAATTGCCATACCATAGAAATGTTTTGTTTTGCTTTGTTGTGTAACGAAAGAGAGTTAAACTATTTTTTAATTGATTTCATTCAAGTTAAGTTAATTTCATTTTCAAATGGACACGTGCCAAGCTGCAGTTCATTTTTGATTGTGAAAAGATACTTTCCCAACTCCAGTTACAGATACTGACACAGATTGTTAGCTTAGACAACGCCCAATTGAAATGAATGTGGCACAGACAGTATTCATTATTCATTAGGCTTGAGCACAGATCCTTGTCCACTTTGTCAATTGCAACTTGTGATACATATAAATAATTAAAATAAACAGTTGTAAACAAGGTGCAAAACTCCCAAAGAACAAGACAATAACAACGATAAACGATACATAAATAATGGCAACAACAAAAACAAACATTGTATCTCATAGAATACACGTTAGCCATGAGTTACAATTACGCTCGAATCTTGGCAGCAAATCAAAAAACTGCGAACAAAAACGCTGATTGGCCACAAAAATTCACACAGCTTACAAATAATTACAAAATGCATGTGAAGAAAAACACAAAATAAATATTAAAAAAAAAAAAAACAAAATAACAAAAATGCCAATCACAAGGCATAAGAAAAATGTGCGTTTGGTTGAGCTTTAATAAAAATTAACAATAAATTGCATAGGCTCGTTTGCTAATGGTCGTTGTCTGATATTGTTATTTGGATTCTCTTAAGCATAAATTTACACCTTATTGGCCCCCATAGCGCCCAGAGCGGGTACGTGCCCGATCAACATCGATACCGTATTCTGTATTCCTCTCTCCCCTCCCCAATTCGCAACTCACAACATTTTGTTAAGACTCGTTTTCAAACGAATATTGTGCAGATGAATCTGAGTTCCGATTGACAGTCGACACTCGACGATCGTGATTGCAGTTGCCACTTGTCGATTTGATTTAAAACTTTATAATTAAAGTGGTTTTGACTTAAATTGGTTAATCATATTTATATGTGAAGTATTTCCAACGAAAAGCAAATATGTATAGCTATTTATTTATGTATTAGCAAACATTTAAGCGCAATTTGAGTAGAATTTGCTGTGGTATTTTGTGCTCTTGCCAAACTGCAAATTGGCGTTTATTTCATTAAGATGCGATGATTTTGGGAATTTTGCGACAAAAAAATAAGACTTTATTTAAATTGATGTAGTTATTAGCTGAATAAAAGGCGGAGTAATAGACATATAAATGATTTTTTTTTTTATCAATTTAGCAAAAATTTGTTTTGTTTTGTTTTTGATTATTTATACCGATGTCTTAAAATTGCTAGAAAAAAAATTAAGATATATTTTTCTGAGCAAATATTTATCAGATGTCAGATATTTTTTGAGGTAAAGGTTTTTGATTTAGTTTTAGAATATTAATACCAGATTTTTATGAAATTGAAAAGGGCTTAACAATTAAGCATATGTAAGTAAAAATATGTCAGGCAGAATTACCCATCTTTCGTCTCGTTTGTTTATACTTATTGTGTAATAAATAAAAGAAATTTAAATGATTTAAAAATACGCATTCAACTGACCAACAAGAACATACCTTATATTTAGTATACATGCTTTTCCAACTGGTCTTAAACTATTCTAAAATGTTGTTCCTACAAACTCTCCTACTATTTCAAAATGTTTAAAAATAATAATTTCTATATTCTGAACTTGATGATACTCTATTGAGCAAAGAATGCTTGAAAGGAATCCCGCATTATTCAATGATATTTTCTCCGTACTTGTAAACGACTCAATCACGCACTCCTGGTCAGATAGAAGGCTAAAAACAAACCACAGAAAGAAAACGTTGGCGACACGCATTCGAGGTCATAACCCAATTCCTTTTGTAGTCATTTTCCGACTGCCTTACGACGACTTTGAGTTTGAGTTTGAGCCTAGGAATTGAAGTGATCGCTGTTAGACGGAGCTATGTTAGGACCACTCGAACTTCTTGCTTCGTACTTGGTGCTGTTTTATCATCAATAGCAGCTGTATTTCTGTATTTCTCGAATGCCATTTGAAATACATTACAAAAGCTTCTGCTTCTGGCATTCGTTCTTGGTCTTCGACTTGGTCTTGGTCGAGTCGATGGCCAATTGAAATTCGGTGCGCATTGCAATTGATCGCACTTTTTGCCTTGTGATTGTGCGAGTACCTTTCTAACGTTGTTGTCATTGTTGCTGTTGTTGTCGTTGTTGTTCTCTTGGTTGTTGACTGGTTGACTGGTCTCTTGGCCCGTTGGCAATGTCGCCCATCTTCATTATCATCCGCGCTGCCGCGTGTTGCATTTGATGATGTGCATCGCCGCCGTCGTCGTTGTTGTTGTAGACTGCAACAACGTTGCCTTCATGTCGCCATCGTTGTTGTTGTTGTCGTCGGCAGTTTGTTGGTTACCGTTGTCATGATTTGTTGTCGCCAGTTAGTAGCCTGTTCATACCACGATTTTGTATCTGACTTTGTTTTTTTTTTGTTTTACTTGCTTCGGTTTCCTTTCTGCTTTTGCTTTCGTGGTAGTAGCCACTGTATCGATGCCTTTAGAATTTTAATAATTCACAAACCGCTTTTTTTTGAGTGTGTGCGTGTGTGTGTTTGTATGTGTTGTGCTCCTTTGCTTGTTGGTCATTTCCTGCCGGAACTGTTACTCTAAGGACTAAACACTCGCCAAGTTCAAAGTCATCAATCTGTGAGTGTAGCCGTAACTCGCACTCAACCGCAGAGTGCTCATAACATGTGTGAAATTGACACCACATATGCCATCGGACACATCCATATCCACAACTACATCCACATCGACTGGCGGCGGAAACAAAAGCAATTTTACGCTACATTTGCTTAATGATACAACCCTCGGTGCTCGATATGCACAGGCAGATGTTCCTCTCAATTCACTTTCTGACTCTGGTACTAAAAAATTATCAGCAACTGCCCTTAAAAAAAGAAGTACAAGCATATAATGACCTGGCATCGGAGAGTGCACTTAAAATTAAACTACTTAGTTGTAGTTTCTTGGAGATATTGCAGTTGGTCTGGATATTTGAATTTAGTATTAAATGAATCTGTTATCCAGGTGATAGTTCCAGTTAATACTTTTCTGTGCCTGTGCTTCTTTTTGATTTCAAGATGAATATTCTTAGTCAGAACACTAAAGCTAATTTTGATAAATAAATAGAAATTTCAAGTATGATTTAATATCAAGTAAGTTCAATAGTTTCACCTGAGCTACAAATTAAATTAAGCCAAAATGAATGTTTATATTGTGTTTCCTTTTGATTCCAAGCAGAATTCTATTAGTCTTGATTTCATCACTGCGGACGGCAGTCCGCGCTAGTGACGAAAGCAGCACGAAGGGTGCGAAAGGCGACTAGCATATATACACAGGAAGAATGGAAAATTTGCTATGACTGTCCGATCGAGTCGAATTATATACCGATCGAAAGGTATCAATCTAACTTAAAAATGTGCATACTAAGACTTTTGAAAACTTACATGGTTCGTGAGATAAACAGGTGTAAGTGGGAGGGACAAAATTTAAATGATTGGAGCAAATGGGGCCGTTGGAGCCTTTTAGATTTTTTTTATAATTTTTCACTATACTTATCAAAAATACGCGTCGAATGACACCTTGATCATCAAAATCCGACCACTGGTTCAGAAGATAATTAATTTCGAAATTTTTGGTGTCCTTTTCAAAACGAGATGAAAAGTCAGTCTGTTTGTTTGTTTGTATAGATCAAAGCGTTGATTTAGCTTAAAAGTTTGAATGAGGACTTGTTCCCGATAAAAAATCTAGAAACGTTTGTTCTACGACTTTTTCGAAAAATCGCTAGTTTAGCGGGAAATCGCTAAAAACCGCTAAAATTGAAACCCCCATAGCATCCAAACGATGGGAGCTACAGATCTGTTCTATAAGTCGTTGGAAAGGTGTTTTGAAGGACTTTTAGGCATACCTTCAAAGTTTTTTTTTTAAGTAAAAAGGTAAACAGCTACAGGTGAAATAAGGTATTTATTTCCACATTTTGGCGATTTAAGAAAAATCTACACATCAAATCACTTTTAAATATACTGCATGTTGTAGAGAATTCAATTACGCGTTTTTTGACATATAACACATATCTGTCAAAATTCGTTTGGGCAAGATATTACCTATTAACTGAATATACCTTACACCTTTACACTACTGCATGTACAGATGCAGTATCTACACTGCTTGCAGTGCATGTGGAAAGATACTGCTTGCAAGTGGTCAATTCTTTTTGCGGCAGATAAATCATTTTATAATCAAAAATATAGAAACTTTTGTTTTTCGACTTTTTCGATAAATAGCTAGTTTAGCGGGAAATCAGTAAAAACCGCTAAAACTGGAACCCCCATATCATCCAAACGATAAAAGCTACAGATGTGATATATATATCGTTGAAAAGGTATTTTAAAGGGCTCTTAGGAATACCTTTAGTGTTTTTTTAAGATAAAAGGTAAACAGCAACAGTTGAAATAAGGTATTTTTTCCCACATTAAGGCGATTTTTGTGAAAACGCAAGTAATGATTTTTTCTAATTTTCAATATATTGTAGTTTGTAAAATTTCGATGTGTTTGGAAGATATTACCTGTTAACAGAATATATACGTTTTGCTTAGAATTGGAATAGGACAGCAGCAACAACGTGTCGTAGCAGCCAGAGCTTGAGAGTTCTGTTAGATTTTGACAAAATTGTACCGTCAAAATATATTGCACTTTTCAAAACTTTTGATATCTTACTCCAAAATTTCTGATATCTTATAAAAAAACCTCTTTACGAGGTAAAAGTCTAGTGACGAAAACATTTTAATGCACCAAAATTTCTGATATCCAATTTTGTGACGAATAATATTAAGTTTTACTTAAAAATTACTACAAAAAAATTTTTTTGTCACTCGGCACATTGCGCTAATTTCTTCATACCTAATAAATATATATTTTTTGCGCAGTGCCGAGTGACAAAAAAATTTGTTTGTAGTAATTTTTAAGTAAAACTTAATATTATTCGTCACAAAATTGGATATCAGAAATTTTGGTGCATTAAAATGTTTTCGTCACTAGACTTTTACCTCGTAAAGAGGTTTTTTTATAAGATCCAAGATACATCTGACAATTGACTACAAGATGAATTTACATAGCACAAAAACAGTTACTATTTTCTGAACAAAATGTAGAAATTTTTGAACACAATTTCCAGGCACATATTTTTAAGAAAATGCAAAAGTATAGAATGAACATTTCGTTAATACGCATTTTCCAAAATTAAAAAAAAAATTGTAGGTTTTTAATGTATTTGGATAAAAGTCAAAATTATCGGCACACTACGTGGAATATGAGTTCGAGTTCAAGCATCACAAGGCCAAGCTGGAAAGATTGGGTGGATCGCAATGCAAAGCCAAAGTTGAGATATATAAATCCAAATAAATCTCAATGTCAACCGACTCGCTGGCAAAAGGCGGGACCTATGACCCGAAATCAATGGATTAATTTCTACAAATGGCTTGATGAGAAGGGAGGAACAAATCAACAGAATTCACAAGTGAAACCTAAACCTAAACCAAGAACAGAGCAAAAGCGACAGCTTATACCAGGAGTTTTCTTCTGTGTGGAAAACCAAAAAAGGGACAAGCGAGAAAAGCTTAGACAATTGAAGGCAAAACTTGAAAGACTGAGTGTACCGCGTGTGACCCGAGAGAAATTCGTTGCGCCCCCTGTCAGAGCTTTTGCCTATCGACCTCAACTTTCCTACCGCGAACCTCCTCGTCCGGAAGTTGGACGACCCCTGAAGAAGCCCCCGGTGCCCTGTTGCTTTCAGCATGATGATCTCGAGGCGGAATTCTGGGCCAATATGCGATTTCCCATCTCCAAAAGGGCGCTAAGAGCAAAACCTACTCAAAAACTCATTGAATTGGCCAAACCTCGAAAATATCCACCAAAGTCACATTGTCCCATTCCCCAAAATATTGATGATCAGCCGCGCAAGCGAAAGAAAATGACGCCAAAACAATGGCAACAACATTTGGAACGATTAGAGTTTCTGTCTAGGCCAAATCCACGTGTTCTTGCCGAGCTGAAGCTTTGTGATTGCCGCAAATGCCACTTTTGTGGATCATTTTGTGAATTGTGTGGCTGCCGAAGGAATTCTCCACTGCTTTGAAACTCGACGAATTGGTGAACTGAAGTTATAGTTCATTGGTACTTCGAGTTTCTGAGCAAATGGATGGATTTCTATTGTGAAAATTATTGAAATATACTTTGACATTTTTATATGCATTGAGAGAATGAAAAATGATCAGTTTTAAAAGTTCTACAAAAATAAAGAAAATAGTTTCATGTTTATTTTTGTTATGTATTTTAGATTAAAATAAAATGCTGTGCGAGTCAGCATATTCATATTCTTCTTATAAAGTACTTATTATTAATACCTACCAAAATAAGCCTAACAATTTGGTTAATTTCAAAATATAAACAAACATCAAAAGCTTTGAAACAAATGTCAAATTTCACTATGAAATGTTAGGTTAAGTTTAGAAATTTCATTTTATAATCCTCTGGCGAGTGCTGAAATATTTTTATTATTTTTACAACAACCGCTGATAGCATGCCTTGCGTTGTCAGGTAAATAACTTTTATACCTCATTATTTGTATAAACGTCTACAAAAAAACATATGCTTACCGGCGAAAAAAAAATATTTTTAAAAAATTTTAAGTCGTAATTCTGAAGTTGATGTTCTAGAAATTTTTGAGAAAAATGAGCTTTAACGAGGAGGATGGGGAGGTTGCGGGTGATAAGCAGATAGATGCCGGTGAGAAGGAGGAGCCATCGTGGGTTGCGTGGGTCGAAAAGAACTCGAAGCCCGTTAAAAGATGTCGTCCAAAAGTGGAGCGTGAACTGACGCCCTGGCAGAAACCGGGACCCATGAAAAAGAAGGACTGGAAGCATTTCTTTGATTGGGCCCTGGAGAAAGCGATGCCAAAGGAGCCGCGATTGGTGGTAATTCCCGTGCCCTGCAAAGAAAAGATATTGCCCTGTGCACGCAGAAAGCGGGAAGTGAATATGGAAGATTTAATGGAGCACATGGAGAAGCTATCGACGCCAAATCCAAGAAAAGTAACGCCAAAGCGCGAATACTTTCGTCAAGTGTACCCCTATTCTCCGGCCATTGTGTGGGGAAAGCCTCCGAAACACGACAAAGGACGTCCCTTCCCAGGACCCTTTATGCCCTGCTGTTTTCCGAACAAGGATATCGAGGACGATTATTGGGCAGCTCTGCGGTTTCCAATACGTCCCGAGGCGCTTAAAGCCCGTCCAACTGCCCGCATCCTTAGCTTGGCCAAACCTCACATAATGCCACCGAATCCACCACATTGTCCTATCCCAGAGAAGCCCATCGAACCAATGGACGAACCGCCGCCAAAGCGCAAGAAGTTTACACCGCGTGGCTGGCGATTGCATCAAATACGTTTGATTTATCTGTCGAAGCCAGTTTCTCGGCCGGAGTTCGAGTATTTCTATATGTAAATCAATGAAGCTACTTTTTGGCAATGTTAAATTCTTTGTATTAAAACATGGTAAAACCCCGCTTCCAGAAGCAACATCTCATTTATTTAGATCAAGTTATGAGGTACACCGAGCTATTAAATCAAGTACAGTTAAACTTCCATAACTCTAACTTCCACGACTCGAAATTTCTCTTACTTGAATTAAATCGAGTGGCTAAAAACTTAATCTTAAGAAAAGAATTCGAGTTAGGTAAGTTAGTTAGGTGTATTTCAAATTTAAAGACATAAATTTAAAGCTTTATTTCCTACTAAGGTGGAAATAACTGCAAACAAGCATTTCGATCTCCTTAAGTACAATAAGAACTTAATTTAGTATTTGCAAACTTTAAAGTGAGTTTAAAACGTACTTGAGTTAATAACAATTTTAGCTCAAATTTCTTTGGACTCTGTAGCTGAGAACAAAACATCTTAAACAGAGTACATGAAAGATGATCTCGAGACAAAAGAGAACCGATTCTAAGCATTAAAGAAAATCTCTTAAGAATCTTAAATTCCTCTTATACAAAGATTTTTTTTTTTACTCTGTTGAAGTTAATCGACAGTTTTACCTATTTCAAAATTATTATCTTTAATACTTATAAGGGTACATTTACACTAATTGACAAGCTTGTCAATTCCATCTCAGTACTGTGATTTTGACCAAGTCAACACACTTTTGCGTAGAGTTGACCACCGTTTACACAATAGTTGACTAAGTTGCCATCAAAATTTTCAGCATACTGAGATGAAATTGACCAGCTTGTCAACTAGTGTAAATGCACCCAAAAGATTTTTTTAATTTGATTAAAGAATGCAATGCCTACTTTGAGTTTACTTGCAATTAATATTACTATAAGTTGTTTTCCCTGGGTAGACAATCTGAAATTTCCTACAATTGCCAACAATTTCACGCTGATTACAGTAGCCGTAATACACACACACTGACACACACACTCACACACAAAAACTTCCACCCAAATCTGGCCAAGACCGTGGCGCACTTAGTCATGGCAGGCGCATTAGAGTCTCCCCAACTTCCAGTCTTCCAGTCAAAGGTGAGCAGCCGGAATGAATGCCATTGTGGCTGACTTTGACTCGGCTTTGGGTCTTCTTCTTCGTCTGCTTCTTCTTTGGGCCACGTTGAAATGTCTGCTTATCAAGCGTAACAAACATGCGTCACATTGACTTTAGCTGCAAGGGGCAAACAGGATCAAGGTTCACAAATGATCATCAGTCAAATCAATTAGATAATTGAATGAATGATTTCGAAAATCCGATTATGCACATCAACTTCCTTGTGTATCTTTCTATCTGCATCTTAAAGTTACTTAACTCAGAGTGTCTACATTTCTTTGCCTTCCTTCCTTGTTCGTTGTTTCGTTCTTATGAACAATTTGAGGGCAACAACTTCTTTCGGTAATAATGAAAAACAGTTAACAAAAGCGAAAATATGTATTATGAATAATAAATTCGTGTTTTAGATTGCTAAATTTGAGGTTTTATAATACACGTTACTTAAAAAATAAGTAAAAAAGTGTATATTGTATTTGTTGAAATGTATGTAACAGGGAAAAGGAAGCATCTCCGACCCTATAAAGTATATATCAGCATCAACAGTTGATGCGATGTATGTATTAAATTTAAATTCGAGTTCAATTCGATAGCTCGCATTATTTAGACGATATTCAATTTAAAAACTTCACTCAATTCGAAAACTATGATTTGCTTTTCACAGCAGTTTCGAGTTAGTTGTAATACTATAATACTAAAGGGTATTAAACAGTCGTTCACACTCAACTCGAATCAGTTCATACTATACAAAACAACATTTCTCTGCAATGACTTTTGGGGGTAAATTATGCTAAAAAGCGAAACTTTAGACAATTTTTGTGACTTGCTGCAATGCCGCGCGACGTTTGACCGAAATCCATGGCAAATGTTGAAGCAACAACAATCAAAATAACAAATTGCCCAAAAAAAAGGATTGCCTTGGATTGAATATTATTGATAAAACTTATGGCACAGGGCATGGCAATTCAATATAAATATTTAGTATAAGGTATATTTTCATTTTTGCACTCGCTCTCGATTGAGTTCGAATCGAGAGCTTTGAGCTGGGAGTCTCATTAAAAACTGTTGCAAGTTGTTGGCAATGCCACAAAGGGGCCAACTAGACACTAGACTCAAAACGACGACTAGTGGCAGATGATAATGATGATGATCATCATCATTTAACTGACGAGACTAAGATGATCATGACTTGGTCGAGACGAGACGAGACGATGATCATGATGTTAGTGATGTTGATTGGAATTGGGATTGGGATTGTGATGATGTTGCTGCACTTGTGTTGCATACCAAAATACTCGTAGCACAAGCGCCTATAAATGTCGCCAATGCGACAACGACAACAACAACAACGAGTTGTGCAACAACAACAACAAGTTGTTTGTTAGAGTCTCTTGTCGCTTGTATTGTTGGTTGACTTTGTTTTATTTATGCAATTTACAGTTAAGCCAAAGGGAGAAATACGAAAAACGAACAACAAAACCTCGTTCAGTCGAGTATAGACTTAAATCAAATATTCACTCACATTCTCATTCGCCATCATATTGTGATTCACATTCACATTCGCAGTGATGCTTGAACCCTAACCGAGTAAACGAGATCTAAAGTTTTAACTTGTTCTTTCTGCCTGGAATTTATGCTTAAGCCTAGAAAACGTAACACGTCATGTGCAAATATGGTCATGATACACTTTATCCGTTAGGAGCAGCTGCTTCCCGCATCCCTGTGACATCTCCAGTGTCAGTTGAGTGGGTGTTTAGATCGATGAAAGTGATGACTATGGGTTGATGTATTCAAAAAGATGATATTGAGAGGAAGATTTCAAACAAAAACAGGTACTAGTAAAATACTTTTAACTAGGCTTGATTAGCACAAGTAACTTATGCACCTCTTGGTTTTGATCAATAAAATGTCTATAAGCTTATTGCAAAACCAAAAACGAGACGGAGAAATATACATAATATATCTACTCGATACTCATTTAGGATCTATTCTTCTTTTCCATCTAAATCTCTAGCAATTCTTTAATTTGTTAAACTCTCTTGCAATGGAAATGAAGAAATATACATAATATATCTTCTAGATACTCCTTAAGGATCTATTTAATTTACTTTTTTTATATAAATCTAGAATTTGTTTAATTTGATAAACTCTCTTACACAATATATCAACAAGATCTATTTATTCTACTTTTTCATGTAAATCTCTAGCAATATGCCAAACTCTCCTACAATCTTCTTAGTACACTGTCGACTTACATTTCTTTACTATTAATAAATATACATTTGTTGAACATATTTAATAATGGAAGCAAAGTTTTAAGAACGATAAAATATACATAAACTTTGTATTGGAAAGACTTTTTCCAATGTCTAAGCGCTCAGTTGCTAACTTGAAATACAGTAAACTAATTGTAAAATTCAAAAATGTCTCTTAGCTAAAAAAAGAGTGCCTTAGACTATTAAATTTATCTTGTTATATATTCTTATTCATTGTGATATATTCCTTAATTTTAATAAACTATCTTTTGCCAGCTGCCAAAATTAAACATAACCGTAGCTTTCCCTTCTCAGGGTATATCTTTTGCCCCAAGTGAAGCACATAATTGCTGGCGCCGAATTGAATGAATTTATGGCATAAAATTAGATAAATGTGCTGTTAAAATGTAACAAATATTCGGCAATAATATATTGAAGTTGGTCTGCTTTGTTTTTGTATTTGTTTATGATGAGCTCTGTTTGTTTTTTCGGTTGGTTGCTTTGTGCCAGCTGTTTAATGGGAACCGCAAAAAAAAGAACAACAAAAAACAAAAGAAGATAAAAGTGAAGTAAAATAATGTACGTACCCCAATTAATCAATAAAACCCATAATTTTTCAATGCAGACTTCCTGGGTGACTTTGGTGGAATATCGGGGTCGGTGCGGCGACGTCACCACCCGCGCGGCACAAAACGAGGACGACCACGTGGCAGCACAAGACGCGGCGGTGGCCATGGATCGGTGCAGCGCGTGTCGACGCCGACATCGTCGCCGGCGGTTGGAGCGGGAATGGGAATGGGAATGGCTTTAATAACGGCAGCAACTGGAACTGGAACGACCACAACAACGTTGTTGCCGCAGCAGGAAGCGGCAGCAGGCAACATCGAGGCTGCAAGTGGCCCGTCGATGGCCGTGCCACAACATGACGAAGGTATGAACCGTAAGTGGCAAGTTTTGGTTGATCAGCTTCCTGCAAAAGGAGGGGGAAAAACTCAAGTGTCACTTGTCGCTTAATCGCTGTCATAATCACGTTTATCGTGATATACATGTGCATATACTTTTGGTGCATCTTCAGTAACAATTGGAGGCACTTGAGTGGCATTATCTGTGCACTTTGTGGCCGTCACTTCCCCCTTTTTATTTTGTTGTTTTCTTTTTTTTGGGTTGCCCGCACATTTTTGGAGCAATTGTAGTACGTGACAAATTTAACGCAGAGCACAAACCATTTTCACTATGCTCATCATCATCATTATTATATTCATTGGCATCTACTCCATTCTCCAAGCTGCCTCTTTAGCTTCAATTTTCCCTTCCCTCTTTGCTTCAGTCTTCTCGCTCTCTACGCAGTCAGACAAAATATTTGTTTTAAGATTTGCATCTGGCTGCATTATCGTAGATTTTGAGAGGGCAAAACAAAAGGAATGAGATTTTTTCTTTTTATTTATTTTAAATAGTTTAATCCAATTGATACATTTATTTATTTATTTTTTAGCATGTTTTAGGAACCATAAAATAAATAAAAAAAAATTAAATGTCACAAATTATTATTTTATAGATAAATGGACTGACAGGCAGTTAAAGTTTTCTTGAAATCATCTTGAAAAATCAATTTAAATGGTTTTGAAATTGAACTTTTAACAAAGCATTAAGTTCCCTATAACAATAATATTCCTTTTGAATGCGAGTTTAACTAATTTTAATTAAAAAACAGATATTTTAGATGCTTTGAGTGAATGGAAGACAACGTGAGAGAACAGATAATTACATATTAAGAATTTCGGCTCTTTAAAAATAGTAATTTTCTACTTCAAAAATCAAACTTGAAATTACATTCAGAACACGTTTCAATCTAATGTTAATACCATATTGATCTCTTAGCATTTGTATCAATAATTTGCGCAGTAATTGAGAGCTATGAGCTGTCGACTTGCAAATTATGCAAGCAGCTGCTCAAAATATATACAAGTAAGGCCAGAAATTAATGCAGCCAGCAGACAGACTTAAATAGAAAATTGTTGACTGACGAAAAATTGGTGTGTGCAATTTTCAGTTAAATGGCAATGGAAAAACACGTTGGCGCACATGTCAAATTTACACGACAAATGATAATTGCATAAATCGGCTTAAATGCTCAGACTCATAACCAACATGCTGGTGTATCGTGTCGTGTGTGTATTTTAAGTATGATGTGGAACAGAGGCCGGGATAAAAGAGGAGAAGGAGCAGGGGAAGTGGACAATGCAAATGCTGCGGGCAGCGCCAGACAACACGTGACGGAAATAAACTCTACGTAAATGGAGGCATAATCACAAATGCAAATACACTGGACAATAAGTTGTTGATTGACTGGGAGATACCCTATTATAAATTTGAAGTATTTAAAAGCAGCTGCTTAAATTAGTTGTTGGATTTAAATGATAAATATGTTGTAATGTGTGTAAATTTCTAATACTTGAATGCAGATGTTTCAGTCTGACTATGGACTTAATTAATTTTTAAATTAACTTAGTAGGTAAACTTTTCACAATTCGATATCATTAATGTCTTAAATCTATTTTGAAACTTGTCTATATGAATAAAACTCTTTGTCCTGACCGACTGACTGACTGAGAATCAACGTGTAGGCCAAACGGTTAAAGCTAGAAAGCTGAAATTTGCACACAACATAGCTGAGACAATTTTATCGTGCATCAACATGATGTCCGACCTGTGAGTGGGTCAGGTAATTGCTTATTATATAGTAAACAACTTTTTTGTTTCTTAAGATACATATCTCAACCAAACTCACAGATTGTATATTTGGCACTGCCCGTTACATCCTGACCAAATTTTGTATATTTTATTCATATTATTATGTATTTTTTAATTTTTTTGTTGTTAATTTTTATTGTAATTATATTCCATGTACATATGTATCTCTCAGAAATAATTTTAGTTTTTCTCTGAATTTTGCTGCGCTCCTTATTGTTTTTAGTTCCACATTTTCCATCAACTTACGTGTCTAAAAACTGACCTAAATAATAATACAAATAGTAATAAATATTGGATAGCATCTGTATACCCGTCTGCCATGGCATTTGCTGGGTATTAAAGCACAACGTTGCATAAATGCCACTTAGCCACGTTGGATGGAGTGTGCCACAGGGCACTGTTGGCTCGTGGTGATTCGGCAATTAAAATAACCACAATTGAAACGCTGAAAAGTATGCAACATTGTTGGTTGAAAGGGGAATGCGGATGTGGCAGGATACGCAAACGGAACGTGCAACCACAAGCGTCGAGGGTATTAGTGACAATGTTGCCATTTACGAGTGCTTCTCTGATTCGCATTCGCATTCAAGCAGGGACTCTAGATTGAACGTACATTTACATTAATTATGAGTACTTAAAGTGACGCTTTCTAATCCGCTTTTATGATTTGTTTTTTCGTTTAATTTGCAGACTCTCCTACCATATACTCTGCCCTGGCCAGTCCCATGGCCACACCACCCACTTCCTTGGTCAAGCGTGGACCAGGACGACCGCGTTCCAAGACGGCGACTCCCGTCAGTCGTGGCACACGTGGTGCACCAAGGGCACGTCGGCCGATGGGACCGTTGCTGGTGCCGTTGGGGCGCAGTCCGGATGCCACGCCCCCCGGCAGCAGTCCAGCCACAAGTCGTGCGCCCAGTCCGTCAGCACACGGAATACTCGATTAACTTGAACAATTCCATTGCCAACAATTCGAGAAGAAGCAGCGCCTACAAATGTGATGATGCAGACATTGTTCAGTGCATTTCTAATTCTTCCCTTAGGCAAAAAGTGTGGAAAACTAATGACAAATCTAATAAAATTGATCAGCTCCAAAAAAAAACTATAATTTGTTAATTTCTTGCACTTAAAATTATTGGATGGTACTTACTTTTCAGCAAGCTGTGTTCGAGACAGGAATATGAGTCTGCTGAGTCTTCTGGTATATGTGTATGGAAACTTTCTCAGAACTCTGCATCTAAAGTGTGCTAGCTTTTAATCAGAGCCAGCACCAAGTTAAAAGTTAAAAGATTAAATTTTGTCTGGAATAATTATGTGTTATTTATTTTAAAGAATCAATAGCAACTGCGTATATTGCGATATGCTCTATTTTTTCTTTTATTGCCTTGATAATGATATGCAGACATCTTTAAATAATTAAAATCTAAACCGATTTAAAAAAAATATTAGATTGAAAGTTTCACACGAAGTATAATTTTTGATTAGATTACTTATCAGCTCTGATTTAATTTTTATTTGACTATTACAAAACATCATCATATGCCAGGGAACATCCTCCAGATTTACTAAAGCGCACCAAGATGACATTTAAAAAGTTCAGCAATCCAAGGAGCACATCTTCCGCATCAAAAGACAAGAATGAGAAGAGTCGAATAAAAAACAATCAAAGGACAGCTGGCGCTCATGCTTCTTTCTATATATAAATTTAGCTATGGGCTGAATGAAGACCATTATTATATCCATTATGATGGTGACTTTGTCTAAGATAAATTGAATTAGAGACGCCGAACGCGCACATTCATCATCACCGGGACAGGGGGACAGACAAGGCAGCCGCCGCTTGTGATAGATAGTTGTAGTTGATGGCATAGCTAAAAAACCGAAACCGAAGACGAGAATGAAAGCGAACCCTCGCCGACAAATAGTAGGAGTAGACATTTTAATTTCCGAAAAATAGACTAGAGAGAATGCCAGAAGAATGGCTGTCAGAATGGCTCAGGAGTCCGCTCCTTGAGGATTTGGGATCGGCAGGGGCTTAAGTGCCAAGACGCTCCCCGACATTGTTATAGAGCATGCGCGCCTGAATTTAGACCTCGTCGTGGGTTGGGGTTAGCTGAATTAGTAGAGCATGCTGCTCCGCTCTCCTTTTTTTAAGATGTGAAAGGGATGAGAAAAGGGAAAAATAGATGCTGCATGCCAGCGCACACATCTTTGAGCTAACTGTGTCTTGTCTGTTTGCGTTCTTTGTGGCCTTACGTGTAGGCTGAGCGGAAAGGATTTCATTCTCGAGACAATTAAGAAGGAGTATGCAAGCACTTGGATTTCCTTCTGCCCGCCTTACAAAAAAAATTTAATCCTTTTGCTTATTTTTTCAAGGTGTGGCCACGCAATGTGTGCACGCTGGGCGTATCCTTGTTATTGTCTTGATTTATCGACCAAGCAGCATCTTGGCCTTATGCAGTTTACAGCCTATGTTTCTTTAGAGGCAGAACAAAAAAAGGATTTAAGCCAGCATTTTGTGGCTTATTAGTTGCGCTGGATTAAAGAATAAGAATAGACGGTAGCAGCTGCCTTTATAAGCGGACAAACAGCCTGATGGTCCTTGGCTGATATGTCTAATATTAATAATAATGCTAATGCGAATTCTAATGCAAATGCAAAGTAAATTGTTAAACGAATTTACATTCTATAAATAAACGCAATCTTTAAACTTATAATAATGCTAATGCCAATTTCAATGAGAACTCTAATGATATCTAATACTAATGATAGCTGATACTAAATATAATGTTAATGAAATTAGTTAGACGGTAGCTGCTGCCTTTATAAGAGGACAAACAGCCGAATAGTCGTAGGACGATCTTATTATAATGATAATACTAATGAGAATTCTGATGAAAATGAGGAAAGAATTGATAAATTAACTCAAATTCTATAGGTAACCGTAGTACCATAAAATAATTCTAATGCCAATGATAATGCGAACTCTAATACTAAATATAATAATAATGAAAATTTCAAATTACAATGTAAATAAAAATAAATTTTAATTACTAAAATTATTTATATTTCTTACACTAATAGTAATGCTAAAAAAAGGGCTAATGCAAAAATTAATGAAATTTCTAAAAAAAATACTATAGCCAATGCTAATAATAATAAATATTGCCTACGCTTATGGTAATAATAGTATTAATAAAATTTCTAATTTTAATTTAATTAATATGCTTACAAAATTTAATACAAATATCAATGCGAAATGAATATTTAACTAACAAGAGCCACACCTTCGCGGCTGCAAAACAGGCTAACAGGAGTTGCAACTGTCGCCAGTGGGGCGAACCTGTTGCCGGCTTTTAAACAATTTCTTTTTCCTGACTGACAGACAACAACAACAACAACAGCAGTCAAGACGATTGAAATGCTGTTTGTGATTTTTAATTGAAGAAAAAATGCACAAGTGTGCGTTTGTCTGAGTCTGAATCTGTGTCTGAGTTTGAGTTTCTGTATAGCAGTTAAATCTCTGGTTTTGCCTCTGACTGTGTGTCGGAATCGGGATGGCTGCTAATTAATAAACACACTGCCGGCAGGGGAGGAAACCGATGAACGACGACATCAAAAATTGCAATGACGACGACAACTGCAACAGAAACTACATACAACTGAAGCTGCAATCCGAGGACGAGGCCATAGCTCAGTTTGAGTCTGGATCTGATTCTGAGTCCGAGTCTGAGGTTGAGGCCGCCCGACGCCGTCGCAGATGCCACTTGGCATAAATGCACACTTTTAAAATTGTTGAGATTCTCCAACTGTAGCTAAAACGTGCAGCTTTATGACAGTCGAACACTCGACGGTCGCTCGCCGTCTATGGAGCATTCGCCAGCCGGGATGAAATACACAAACAACAAGAAAAAACTGCACAAACCACTTGCAGTCGGCAGTCAGAATATTAAGAATTGTCATATTGAAAAGTCCAAGATGCCAACAGTCAATGCCAAGAGCTACATCTGCTGACAACAACAACAGCTTTAAGAAAAAACAAACAACAACTGCAACGACAAATTGCACACACTTCCAAAAAAATATTCAAACATTTATAAAACATTTTAAAATAAATAGTAAAAACTAAAAAAAAAATATAAAATAAAAATATAAAACTAAATATAAATTATTTATAAAATATGTTTTCAGTAAAGCAAATAAATAAATAAATTTTATAAATATATTAACTTTTTATTTTATTAATTTTCTAATCTCTGTTAAAAAGACATTTTGATGAGTTCAAGTTACACTGTTACTTATTTTAACTTTTAGTGGTTTTATCTGCTAGTCAATATACCCTTTAAAAAAGGTAGAGAATTACCCGCAATGTTGCATAACAAGTTTGCCAGTAGTATTGTGATTTGTGAGTTATTGTCTGACACAGGGAGAGCGTGTCCTGTTTATTTCATTAGCTTTTTCAGCCTTAACATAACTTTACCGTTGAAAATATTTGTTGTATTTCATTATTTAAAAATTTGTTTGACATGTCTGCATAATGTGCTGGCATCTGAAGAATTTAAACTTATATATATATTTTTTTTATTTCGAGTAAATAATAAAATCATGCGCTGTAACTAATTGCAAAACTTTGAAAATTTCCCTTCAACTTTTTTCCGTTGTTCTTTTAATTTGATTACAGACTTTATGATTGTTTTTATGCCTTTCTTCTCTAGTTATTATTATTGTTGTTGTTGTTAGTCGCAGTGCTTGATTGTTGCGCTAATTTGATGTCATGCCTACACTTAATGACAGCGCTTCTGTTTTGACGTGGTGTTGATTTCAACAAACTGAATTATGTTTTGATACTATGAGCCCATTGAAAATGTAGAAGAAAAGGTATAATAAAAATATGTAAATGTATATAATGGACGGTTGGTGATATCTTTATCTTATCTATATCTCTGTTTTCTTTTAATACATATTCTGAATAAGTCAACATTTTACAAGTTTTTGGCTCATACAATTTTGTATGAATTGAACAAAATTTATTCACAACTTTATATTTTTGTACTCTTTTGTGTAAGTTTTAGCATCACTGGGAATCCTCCAGTCGAGCACCCTTAGTTGTTATTTCTTAAATTTTATTACAGCACAAATATGTTGTTGTCTAGTACAATTATTTCGGCAGACGATGCGTGAATGCGTCAAATGCGTCGTTGCGTGGTATTCGAGGTACGAGTTGAGCATTTTGTTTGTTTTCGTCTAATACAAATGACTTAGGCAGCAAACTTGCCGCGCAGTGCCAACGGAAGTGCTTTAACAGTTTTACAAGTTTATTAATTTATACGCCAGATAATAAAAGTTTGGCACTAAAAACTAATTAAGTCATGAGTTGACTGTAATTTGTAATGAGATTTGTAGATGAACATAGATGAACGGATGACCTTTGCCTTGTATTTGATTTCACTTCAGATTGTGTTCTTTGAAATTTATTAAAAACATAATTGCGATGATTCCCATAGCCAAAACCAGAGACGTAACATAGCCAAGATCTTTGTAGTAACTTGTTAACTTAATTGACTTCGCTTTTTATTAAAAACTAATTCAATAATGAAAACATATCAATAAAACACACGAAGCTGCCCGGCGTCGACAAGTGACGGCTTTCAAAATTGCTCGCCTTGTACAAGTCTTGCCTGGGCGCAAAAAGCGCAGCATGTCGCTGACAGGAGGACTGGAGGTGCAGGAACAAAAAGCCACTGCAACAACAATAATTAAAAAAATTTAATTGATGCATTAAAGCAGGCAACAAGTTTTGCTGCATTTGCTCGACTTCAACTTTGTGTTTGTGTGTGTGTTTTTTTCTTCTCTGCCTTTATTTATTTCTCTTTTTGCCAGCATCTTGGCGCCCGTACAAATTGTAAGAAACGAGAAACTAGGCAAAAAGCTTACCACACTATTTTTAACTGTCTGTCAGGACCTGAGTCCGTGGTATCATTAACAAACCTGGAGAGCTCATTATATGCCCGCCATATAGTGGTACAGCCTCTACACTACGTATTTTAAATATTTACATTAAAATTGTTTTGCAGTTAATGCAATTTTTTAGTTTTTATGTTGCTGGGCGGCATTGCTTCAAGTCCTGATCCATAATTGTTTTCTTTTTTGCTTGTAGAAACAAATGACTTAGGCAACAAACTTGAGCTTATTAGTGGAATTCTTTTAGGATTGTAAACAAAATTAAGCATTGTTAAACACACATTACATTTGCTTAACACAAATTCTTAGATAATTTTAAATAAATTGTAGTAACAAATTAACTTAGTATGTATGTAAAAAAAGTATACATTTAGTTTTTTAAAACCATTCGCCATATCTCATATTTTTACTCTATGTACATATATTTATTTATTCCATGTATAGTATATGTACATCAACCTGCAGACTTGAGCTTAAGAGGGGATTTCAATAAAAATTTAAAATTAAATTATATAGGCCAATAATTCTGTATGTTGGGGAAACATTTGTTCAACACAAATTCTTAGATAATGGTAAATAAATTATAAAAAAAATTTAAATAGTATATAAAGAAATTATACATACAGTTGTTTAGGCACATTTGATATTTCTCAAATGTTTACTCTTTGTATATATTTATGTATATCATATTTTCAATTTGTTGCCTCCTGTTTGCAACCTGCACACTTGAGCATAAAGTAAACAATTACTCAATTTGGCCTGGGAGCCAGTGGAACGCTCTTTATCATTAACATATCGCATCCTGTGGATCTGTGGCGAATTCAACCGAATGCAGCCGCATGCAACTTGACAAATATGCTTTCAGCTCTAATTATACACCAAAAGGCTGGACGCGAATGCGCATGCGCATGCTCATTGGGTTCGCATCGGGGGCAGGACACCAAACAGACGGACAACAACTGACCAAGAGATGGGAACGACAACAATGTCGGTGAAGCTGACCGACCGGGGCAACGAGCTGACCCCAATACCTTTTCTGACCAGGGCAACCCTTTCAGACACGTACGGCGTATAATTACGCCGAATGAATTTGTGAATGTCAACTGAACAACGGGACAATAAAAAAGGTAGCAAATTAAATTGTATTAAAAATTTTATTTCATTTCGTTTTTTTTATTCCTTGGGCTTGTTGCGTGTGAACGAAATGTCGCAAAAAAGAAGAAAATAAAACCGAAAAATTAAAATGCGATCTATGCAAATGAACAAAAGTGAAAAGAAATTTTGGGTTGTCTGTGAAATTTTAGAAACATTTCAATTAGGCGCGCTCTGGGGCTTCGTTATCGTTATCAAGGGCGACCATCAACTTGCGGCGTCGTAAAAGTTTCGGTTTAAATAAAATTAAATTTACATAACACAAATTTGAGAAAAGCTCACAAATGACAACAAATTATAAAAGGCACGTTAACAGTCACAATGTTGGCTTTGCCACAAACTGTTATTCACATTTACAGCAACTCACAGCATAGACCTCCCAATTAGCTTGATTTATTGTAATAAACGCACAAATCTGTTTTATTTTTAGCTTACAGTTTGAGTACCAGTATTTCATTGTAGTGACTACAGCCGGTTTTATTTCTGTATTTCTGTATTATTAATTATTGTTGAAAACATTTATGTTAAGCACGTACAAAAGAACTGTCAAAGTCATCCAAGTTTGTGCCGTCAACTTGGCGCCACTTTGGCCACATGCAATGTAATTTATTTCTGCTGAAATAATTAAAATAATAAATAATCTTGAGTGTGCAATTTCTCTACCTCTCACACCCTTTTCATAAGCCATTTTTGAGCATTCAATTTAGCTGTAGACTGCAAATTGGCAGCAGGAAAAGCTCGCGTGTCCCAAAAAGGGCCAACTAGCTTATGGACTAATTATGTAGGCAACAATAAAAAGTTATTAACATTTTTGGGCATGAAAATGTTGCACATTTGCACATTTAGACACTCTTGCACAGTGGTTCAAAGTTGGTTAAAAATTGCTGTAAAAAATACTTTAAAAAGAAGCATGCTTTATAGTTAACTTTGAATAGTTCGAATAAATTAATAATATTAACATTTATATTTATTTAAATTTTTTGGGAATTATTTTTTAATTAGTTACACTGTACTAGCTTTTTGGGCTTATTGGAGCGGCGCCAGCTAACGACTTTTGGCAGTTGTTGCGATGTCTTCAAATTCACCTGGCATGCCATGAACTTAATTCATAATTTATATGATAAATTTATTTATGAACAACTAATAATTTCAGACATTTTCTCCTTCAATGTGCTCGTATATCCGTTAGATATACATATGCCATATCTTACTGTTGTTTCCTTAAGCAAGCATGGTAAATTGATGTTGGTCTAGCAAATGTCAGTTCGTTGCTTAAGTCTTTTGTGTGACCGCAGCAGCCGAAATTCGCTTTTACTCAAAAAAATGATAAAAGTGCAAATTGCTGGCGGTAAAAATCAGTATAAATTAAGCATTAAATGCATAACATCACGGATCACGGTCAATGCATACATGCCAATTTCCATGCAAATTATATACACTTATGTTGTGGACAATGGACAAAGGGACAGAGGCATGAGAGGGCCATGATTTTGGTATCGATGGGATCCACGCGACGGTGATGATGGCCACACTTCGGGCGACAACGCTGCAAACTGTTTTTCGCACCATCGGCCCTGAAAACCAACTTTCCTAAAGTGTGAACATCAACCAGATTCAGCTGGAGATCCAGACGCAGTAGCTGGACACGCGCAAAAGAAAGTAGCCTGAGGACATGTAAAACTGTCTGAGGTGTGGCGAGACATGAGCGCCAGTAGGTAGCACTGTGATACCACTGACAATGCCTATGCCACAGTGCAACCACACTACACCGGACACTTGAGGTGACGACACTTTCTTTTCTCTTTCAATCCAGCTGCAATCAAATTGTGCCCTGGCCACTGGCAATTTAAGAATTCTCAAGGCGAAAGTCCATGTGAAGTGCGAGCGTCTCACTGGAAGGGCGTATGTGTATGCCTGGTGGGCGTGGCAGATAGCCTGCATTGTGTACCGCAAATTATGAGGTGTTATGTCAATGCGGACGCCGTAACCACAACCACATCGTCTACTCGCACTGCAATGGCCAGCGATGGCGTTAAAGTGCCTGAAAATGTGCGCTTAAAGTCGCACGACCAAAGCTTGTGAAAGGCTTTTAACTGCCCATCGCATCGCTCTGCTATATAATTGAAAACGCCCCGATGAAAGGGAAATGCCTCAGCTACTGAAAGGACGCTGCAATTGTCAGCAGACCAGCAGAAACCGAAGCAAATCTGTAATGCAGTTCAGGTTTTCTAAGTTTGCGGATTTCTATATAAAAAAAGGTAGACTTTTGTGTAGAATATCGTGTATAAGATTGGCACTTTGAACTGAGTTAGTATCTGATATCTCACTTTGTTTTAATTTAAAATCAAATTTTACAATATTAAATGTACTTGAACAAGTTTTGGAAGAAACATCTCAGAGTCGGGGTTACAGCATATAATAAATAAATAGTTATTTATTTATCTACTTATATGCTCAAATGGTTGATAAGCATAGTGCATATTGATTATATTTTTTTTATTGGGAGCATTAAGATTGTTAAATTCAATTAGTAATTCCTGCGAAATTTGTTATGGATCAGTAATCAGTACATGCTGAACGATATGATACTATTTTATACAAATATACTTACTGTTTGGTTTTCTGATCCCTCCATGTTTTTTATAATATTTATTTTATCAGCTATCCTAAATATTCTAAATTTTCAATGAAATTTGAAAGAATTATGGATATAACTTTAATAAAAAAAAAGCTAAAATTTAGCAAAGTTTGCTTAGCGTAACTTGCTAAGTCAATTTAGCAAAAACGTATATTTTCCATGTGTTTATTATTACTTTTTATTATTTACTTTTATTATTTATTTTTATTTTAATTCAGACTTTCCATATATTTTACAATTTAATTAAGTACTTCTTGTACTAATTACAAAAAGAATACTATAAATAAATAACGCAAGTATCTGAGTATCCTCGAGTCAAGCCAAATCGACATTGCAACTATTTTAAAATAGTTAAGACTGAACGGGCAACTTTATAGTAGACCACTGAAATTGTTGCTTGTTGTTGTTGCAATTGAATTGAAGTTGCAAGTTTAGTAGCAGATGTTGTTATTGCTGTTGTTGTTGCTCTTGGAATTGTCATGGTTGTTGTTATTGACTTCACTTGTTGTCATTGTCGTTCGCCAATGGACTTTGTCGCTGTCATCGTCATCTTCATTGGCATCGCCATCGCCATCGTTGGCCGTTCGATTTGTGGCTGTAAACGTGCAGCATTTTATGAAATTGCTTGTTGTTATTATTATGGTTATTATTAGTAGCATTTCTCGTTGTTGTTGTCTGTCATTTGAAGTTTGGCGCTGCTCTCACGGCGGTTCTCTACGAAAATATAAACATAACAATCATTACAAACAACATTACCAGCAACAACAACATCGAGAGGGGAAAAAACGAAATCTCTTTTGTTGTTATTTATTATTATTATTATTTCATCTTTTTTCGGTTTAAGCTGTTGTTGTTGTTGTCTTAGCCAAGTTTTGTGTGGCCGGGCACGTACGCGTTGAGATTAAGTGGCGTGAAGTGAAGTGAACGGGTCGACAGCCTGTAGAAATGCTGGTCTAATCGTTAAGGGCCAAAAATATGGGAGTTTTATAGCTAAGAAAAATTAGGTGAATGCTGCAAGTTTGTTGCCTAAGTCTTTTGTTTAATCGTGCGTTACAAGAAGTTTTCTTTACAATTGTTTTCCAACGTTTCTTCACGTGATCAATTGACCATGTGACAACTAAACAAAATGCATATATGCAAAACTATTACGGCCATATTCTTGCAGACATTCCGTTAGTACAGCTTGGCTCATGCATCATTCGTGAGCATATGGATGGAGGAGTTTTTTGGGAAAGGAAATATATGTGGCCATTGTTGGGCCATTTCATGCTCGAAACAGAAGGCATAGAAACGCAAACGCAAACGCACAATGTTGTCATGCCGTTCATTGTAGCATATTTTGGCTTATTGATTGTTTGTTTTGGCTGCTGCCAAAGGCGTTGTCCTGTTGACAATTGGTCATAAGTTAGGCCGGCCAATGGTCAGACCAAAACATGTAGCATGTAGTATGTCAACGCATTGTCTTCCTGCTGCTTCTGCCCTTGAGTTATGTGCAGCAAACAAAATTTGTTGAAGAAGTCAAAAAGAGAAAGAGAGAGAGAGAGGGAGGGAGAGTGCTATGAAATCAATTTCACAGCTTCCAAGAGCATCTCCGGGGCAACAGAGCAGTGAAAGCGATAATGAGAGAGCAACGCCCAACTGAGTGCTATCTTTGATTGATTGTGGGGACTATTTATGAATGAAGCGTATAAATAAAATGATGTTAAGGAATTGACGGGAATTTGTTGTTGGAATCAATGCTGACAATTTCGATAAAGTGTGAAAATAGAAAGTTTAAGAAGAAAATTATCGCAGGAAGCAAACAACTATTGGAAAAATTAGAAAAATAAAATATGTATTGCTTTTATCTAAGTATATTGTAAATATTGAAGTGACCAATTGAATAAAAATGTTCTTAAGCAGCTGGTACACTGTTATGACAATATTTTGTTAACAATTTTAATACATATTAAATATATTGCAACATTAAATACAAATATTTCATAATTATAACGTTAAAGTTATTAATGATGTAAAGAATTTGGGGAAGTTTAATGATGGAATCAATGCTGACCATTTTTCTAGAGAGTAAAAACAGAAAGTATAAGAAGAAAATTATCGTAGAAAGCATAAATGTATTGGGAAAATAAGAATAATAAAATATTTATCGCATTTATTTTAAATAAATGTAAATATAGAAATGACGATTTAAATAAATATGTTAATAAACAATTGTAATATTGTAATATTAAATACAAATATTTCATAATTATAATGATATTCTATTTCGTTTAATATTATATTTTTGCATTAATTCGTTTAGCTGGAATTTTATATACAATATTTTAAATATTGTAAATAAACTTTAAATTATACACTATAATGTTAATATTTTGTTTAGCAATTTTAATACAATTAAATAAAAATATTTCATATTTGTTACGTTATTTGTACAATTTTGAATAAATTCCATTTGCCTTCATTTTATACACAATATTTTAGTAAACATGCTTTAAATTTTCTTGCTACTTTTCTTCATTTCATTTTCTTTGTATAAGATATTTTGATAAATGTTTTTCCAAAATTCTAGCTACTTTTTCACACCATAAATAATTCGGCAGCTCCCTCGCTGACGCGCCAATGGCACCCACATCTGCCCCGTGCACCCAAAAATAATGTCAACACAAAAGTCAAGAGAACAAAGCAACCAGCATACAAAACACACACATATGGAGACAGTACACACACACACACAGACATACAAACAGTGTAAATACAAACAACGAGATTCACGCTGGCATTGGGTAAACAGTGGCAATATTTGGCTGTTGTTTACAACGTTGAGCCCTCGCCTGGGGACACCATGGGTTGGTTTCTTGGGAAATTGGCGCATGCTGTGAATTTCAGCGCAGACATATCTATCTGCGAGTGTAAGTATTTTCACCAAACTCATAGTCATGGACAATATTGCGTTGCTTTTGTTTGGCAGCAGCTTGGATTGCGATTGGGATTTGGCTTTTGCATGCTTTATTTTTCATTCACGCCATGGCAACGATGCCACGATACATGATGATACATTGTGCGAATGCTGAGTCTGAATCTCAGTTTGAGTTTGAGTTTAAGCCTTAGGCTTGGATTGGCTTTTGTCTCTAGTCTCTGGTCTCTGGCCTGGCTGTAAAGTGTCAACGACAGCGGCTACCGTTCTACGTACAAGTTTTGTAGCCATTTCTTCATATTTTTGTGTGAGCAAACTCTGGCATTTATCTGATCCTGTTGAGTCATGCAACAGTCTTGGCCAGCATTTGAATTATGGAGATGATAATGCGTTTGCTTATGTGTGACACGAGTGCCATTCCGTGTCGTTCCATTGCCTTTTGGCTATTTCACTATGCAAAAGCCAACGAGACGCGACGCAGAAATTTGCATTTGAAGCAGCCACAAAACGCAGCAAACGCTTGCCACAACTTGCCACAAAAGTGCTTGGATCTTGGCTCAATTAAATGCCTTGTACTGGACAACAATCATCTCGGCACTTGCCGAAAAATGAAAAAAAAATAAAAATAAAAAACTTAACACGCGCACACTGTCCGCTTAATTGAGTTGATTAACCCTCCTGCAAGTTGCCCCCTGCCCTTGCCCCTAGTCTGCCATTCTGGAGCATGTTGCCGCTGACATGCGCTTGAGAAAATAAAAATATATAAATTCACAAACATGCCACTGCAACGTATTTATATAAAGCAAAACTAACGGTAACATCAAAATATTTCTTGCAACATTGCGGCAATCAGCGGCTGCCTGCAACTGTCTCTCTCTACCTCTCTCCCTCTCTTTGCTTGCCTCAATCTCCTCCTTCTCCTGCTTTTGGCAAGTCATGCTCGGCCTTCTCCCCTTCTCAAATTAACGACACTCACCGCAGTCTTGGCTGTTGTTGTTATTGTTGTTTCGCGTCTCCGAATGATCTGAAATGAAATGCAATTTTTGAAATAATTAAATATGATGCCCAACATATTTTCTGACTTCCATGCGCCATGTTCCCAGTTCCTTGTTTCATGTTCTCGAATTCTTCACCTGAATTTCGCCGAATTTTTTTTTGCAATTTTTAGCAAGAAATTCAACATTTATTATTGTATGTAAAAATGTAAATGGAATTTCCCTTTTCACAATAATTAAACTAATGTGGGTAAAATAATTAATTATTGAGAAAAATTATTAAAAATAAAAATTCAGTATTTCTAGAGGTGAGAATTCTGAAAATATCTCTTGGAATAGCCAAATTCGATTGAAAATTCTAAAATATAATCAAAACAACTATAGTTTTCCTTTCCCTTAGACAATATTCAGATAAACCCAATTGTATGTTATTTTAAATACGTATAAATAATGAGTTGAAAGACACCAAAAAAATAAATTAAACACTCAATTATAATTATTTCTTTAATTATGGCTCAAAAATTGTGATGTTGGTGAAGTAAAAAAGTTTTTAATTCTGAAAATCAATATAAAATATCTCTGCAGAAAACTGAAAATATATTTAAGTAGCTTAATTCTAAAACGATACAAATACATTTTTTTTTTTTCAAGAAGATTTTCAACTTTGATTTGGTGTCACCGTTAGGACCACTGTTAATTTGCCAAAAAATATATAAAGAGATTTTCTTATGTGTATGTATTGTATCTCTGGACTACTTCAGAGACATGTCGACAACCTAAATTCTGTTGCTAATGACAAGCAACAAATTAATGGGTTCAACATTTCAGAAAAATGTGGCAAATAAAAAATAGTCAAGACACTTGGCACTTGAACCTGTGCACTCATTAAAACCTCACACACATACACATACACTTATACAGACTACCATATATGACTCTTAGTAAGTTATTTGTTGGGATCTAAGACGCAGCAGCTGCGGCCGAAACTCTCACTAGACACTTTAAAATTAACGCTTTTGACAGCCAAACGGACTTTCAAATGAACAAAGAGCAAAAGCAGGCAACCGGCTGCTTACTGGCAGCAACAACAAAAACAAAAACATAAAAATAACTAGAGTTTGTGGCAAGGCGCAACAAAGTGTCAATGCGGCAGGCAGCAGTTTTAACAAGATTGGCAGAGACGTTGGCAGATGAGACAACGACAAAAACAACGACAACAAACCAGCTACGAGCTGAGCTAAGGCCAATCTTGAGATTTTTCTCATAAGGTGCAAAATCTGTCTATATGATCATAAAACACAGAAGACAACAACAGAAAACATGCACAGAAATGAACCCTCGAAAAGCCGACAGAAAACAAAGTCGTAAAAGCTACAGACAGAACCGCCTCTTTTCAGCTTCGCTTACAGTCTTTCCTACTCCTCCTCCTCCGAAGAGGAGAGAAAGAAATTGAGGAAGGCGGAGAAGGAGTCAGAGATGGCTCCTAATTAGCTGAACGGAGCTGGAGCTGCTTTGCAATTGAGCAGAACTGAATTTTAATATTTTTACTACGAGTATTGTATATATATTTTATTATGCGAGCTTTATAAGTATTTTTTTTTTCTCCCCGTTTTCTCTTCAAATTGCACAGCCTCTCGAGGTGAACGCTTTAAACAATGAGGCAGTTAAAATCTGTGGCTAATAAATAAATTAAGCCTTTAACGATGACAACGGGCCGCGGCTCGACTCGACTCGGCAGGGCGCTCGAACATCTCAATTATGTTGTTTAAGCTCATTGTTTTTCGGATTTTTTCTTAATTTTCTTATAGTTATGGTTGGTTTTGTAGTTTGTGGCGTTTATCTCATCCGCAGATCGGCAGCGGCAGCTGCCCAAATTGCGGAAATTCGTTGTTACAATTTAAATGGGCTCATAAATGTGCTGCCCTCTCCCCCACCGCCCTTTCTGCTCACCCACCCTTGGCTGACCCCTGAGGTTTACTCACCCCACTATGCGAATTTTTTTGGCTCTAATTAAAATTGTAATATTTTTTCGGCTTTATTTTATTGTTAGTTCTTTTAATTAGCTAATTTGCAAACAATTAAAGCTGAAAAATCTGCGTTTGTTTTGATTACAGACTGTGGCAGTTGCCACAAAATTGCCAACTCATTTGATTACCGATAGAATGTGAATAAGTAAATGAATGAATTAAGTTCAGTCATGCCGGAAAAATTATTTACAAAAGGCAAAATTACGCAGAAAGTGAAATGTTTGCTTGGCAAATGTTTTGAGATGAAGCTTTCGAAATAATTAATATAAACATAAGAAAGAGTATAGTTGAAGTGCTTGTCATATTTAATTAAAGAGATTTTTCTGACCTTTTGGTCAGGTTTTAATATTTAAGATTTTATTTTTTAGCTTATATGCTCAAAATGGGTTTTAGAAGATATTTAATTTCAAAATATTTTTTAATTTAATATTGTGCTTCATTACTAGGTCTTGATATATACATATATTGAAAAATATTAGAAAAATGGAAACAATATTTTAAGAATCTTTTTAATAAATTAAATCAGTATTAGAGCAAAACTTCGCTGATTAGATGTTTTAATTTGAGGAGCTACCCAGGACCTTCTGTTCGTTGTTCCCAATAAATGACACTTGATCTCGTAGTGAACCTACCTTATTTTTTACTCACAGCTGCAATTGCTCTTTATCTAGTTTACTAGAACTTCATTCAGTTGAAGTTATTGCCAAAAATGAGACGCTATTCCCACGTTTGGCCCAAGCACCAAACATACAGTTTTATAACCGTAACCAGAGATACATACATAGCCGGGGCCTGAGAATCTTTCGTGATGTCCACCTGCAAAAACCTTTAAACTAAAAGATTGAAGAGGAAAGAAGATCTGTCTTGTTGCAATCCCGTACTTCCATCCATTCCAACTCACAGAGTTCCAGCTGCGTGCGAGCAGAGAACAGAGAACAGCTACGCACGAAATGTTTTTTTTTTCTTTCTTTCCCTTTAATATGTTTTTTTTTAATGCACTCTTTTATTTTTTTGTGTTTTTGTTCGGGCAGGTAGAGCATTTCCAAACAATTGAGTTTTTAAAATGACAATTTTAGTTGAGCGCGCTGTGAAAACAGAAATAGAAATAGAACAATGCCAAATGGATTGACACTGGCAATGCACCTGAGCGAGTGAAAGATCACTTCTATTGTGCTTTATATAATTAAAAATGAGAGAGAGTATGAAAGAAAAACACTACACATACGATGGCGGTGGAGAATGGCTTAAGAAAGCAGCTGCCAAAAAAAAGTATTAAAGTAAAACAAGTTTGTTGCCTGAGTCTTTTGTTTTGCAAGCGGGCGCCCGTCAAGTTTTTTGTTTTTTGTGCGATTTAACGCTTCACTACTGACAAATGAGTAGCATATCCTGTTGATCCTGTTGCCAGCAAGTCACTATAATGCTCTACCACGTGTGAACGCTGCAAAACTTTAATTGCAAAAATAATTAAAAGCTCATAAATTAAGTGGCGAAAAAACAAAAAAAAAAACGAAAAGTGCAAATTTAATTATGCCCCGACTCAATTAATTCATTAAACAAGAACAACAACAACAGGGCGAGAGTTAAATCAATCAACGCCAAATACGTGTGTTTGAAATTCCCTAAGGACATTGGCAATCGCAACCGGTTTACCAGTCAGTCAGTCGGTCTTTGTCGACATCCTTACTTAGAATATATGTATTATGCAACTGCCGTGTGGCAAGTGCAGGAGTGCGCCTGGGCCTTTCATAATTTATTGATTTTATATGGCGTCACATTTGTCTCTTTGTCTGCTCGCAACACTGAGCGCTGACAGTTTTTGCCACTGCCACTGTTACTGCCTTCGTCGCAGCGACATTTTGACAGTTGCAGGTTGTCATCCCAGTACGAATATGCCGCTGTGCTGTCACTTTGATTGCAACTGACGCATTGCCAAAAAAGCACAAAGCAAAAAAAAACAAAATTAAATACAAAAAATACTACTACATTGGAGTCATCTTTGGAGCCCTTCCTGCTCGACTGTCATTTCAATTTTTCATGCTGCCAAATAAACAGCGCAAGGTGCGCCTACTGACCCCTCATCTTTTTGCTGGCTGTCCTCCTAGCCAGTTTATTGAAGTACCACTGTCATACAGTCCTATGTATGATTAAATAATATGTAATGCTTTGGTCAACCCTTTGGCCATAATTCATGGCTGCAAGTCAACGGAAGTTTGTGCCTTAAGTCTTTTGTCATGCGGCAGGGTGAAGCATGTTAATTACGATGGTTGCATCATAAAGTTGTTGATATTAATACACAATTTAGGCCCAGTAGATTGACAGGATAAAAAGTTATTTACTTACAATGAGAAGTTAATGTCGATATTTCGTAAGGAAATAAATTACAATTGTAAAATTATTTATTTTCAAGTCTAATTTGTTTACTTGCTGCTTTATTATTTGTTTTGGAAAGCTTTTTTAGTACTCCAGCCTGAGCTATTATATTTTTTTTAATTAAGAATAATTTATGTATCAAATTAAATATCGTTCGTCACAAAATTGAAGAACAGAAATTTTGGGCAATGAAAATGCTTTGAGCTTTCAGTTAAAGGCCTGTCTCCAGCACCGCGGAATTTTTATGCTAGGAATTTGCTAATTATTTCGTGTGTGTGGAATATAACTAAAACAGTGTGCCCATGTACGTTAAACGTGTGACGATGTACCTAAAACGTGCATGGTCACTCTGTGTTTTGTAAACAGCGCCAAATTTAAAAGCTCAACTAATTTAAAAAAAATAATAAAATGAGCTCTGACGATGAAGTGATTGTGTTGGTGGCGGCATATATTGTTGCAAAAACAGATTCATCTGACTACACTAGCGAAATAATTGTCGACAATATATTCCTGAGCTGTGTATCAGCTGTTCTCTCAGTCCACTCACACTGTCGATAGGCCATTTATCGATATTTATTTGTGGGTTTCGTTCAAGTTGCTGGATACTCAAGCAACGAAATCGTAAACGAAAACTTTCTGCCACATTTTTTTTTATTTGAAGTTTGACAGAAATTTTTATTTTCCGCGGTGCTGGATACCCGGCTTAAAGTCAAAAAATTTACTACTTTTCATATTTTTAAACTTGTTTTTAGATCAAAAATTAAGCTAATTATTTTAATTATTTGAAATTCTATCATTCGCACATTCACTAAACTACAAAAAAAAAAACGAAAAAAATTCAAATGCGGCTAAATAATAAATTATCACGCGCTTTCAAGTTAACTTTCCCCTACTTTAATGAAGGTACGTAATTATGCTTGCATATTTATAATATTTAAGAAATTGCCTAATTATTGAACCGAAAACGTGTTGCATGCCGCATTTACCGTTAGCTTGGCTAATTATGGATTCACTTTCGAGCAAGTGCAACGTGGAGTTGAGTGGAAAGTAGCACAACCCTTATCCCATTTCCGATGAATAGATAATAAATAAGAAGAATGCAGACGAACGGTAATTAAAATGCAAACACGAAGAACTAACTAACTTACCCCTTTGAGCCATTAATTCTAACAAAACCTTTCAGCCACTACGTTGCAGCAGGTGCAACACTGTGAAAAACAGGCTAATGATATCAATATAAAATGTAAATGAAACTATCTGAGTGATGTGAAGATGATGGAAATGAAGTTGAGAGTATGTTGGGGATAAGACAACAATTAAAATGCAATTTTGTGCCAAATCCTTGGAGTTAACAGTAACTGTAACTGCAACTGAAACTGTAACTGCAACAGCAACTGGTTGCAGCTGCAAGTGCTGCAACCTGTTGCGGTTCCTATCACATTTTGGGCTGACTGCTCATTAAAAGACGCGTGCAACGAAGCGAAGAGTATTTAGTTTTATTAATTTTGATAGTCGCGTTTCATTCGCATTTCGAATTTGTGTTGCCTGCAACATGCAACGTGGCCAGTGCAGCATGACCAAAGCCCAAAAATGCAACCCTAGACAGTAGGGGCCGGGGTTGATGTTACCCCTTTCATTCCCTTTTTCCACTTATCGAAACGCAGCCAAAAATTAACCAAAAATACGGCAAGCGTTTCGTGTCGCATCCTGAGCTTGAGTTCGATTTCTACGCTTTCTACACTCACTCACTTCTCTCACTTCTCTCCTGCCACGTTTCGCTTCGGTTAGGAACAGGTGTAATGATTTTTCTTTTGCACCTTGACTTCTGCTTCCGTTTCGTCGATAACATTTTTTTTTTGGCCAAGGGGTAATTTGTGCACATTTACTTCCTCAGTATCAACAACAAAATAAAAAAAAGGCACAGAATTTGCAATAAGCTTATACAGGCTGCTCCGTTTGACTTCTACTTCTGGATTTGAACAGAGTCCTTTATCAAGTGATCTTCCTTGGCTTGTTCTGCAATAAACTCTTAAAATTGTACAACTCAACAATAGATTACTGTACTCAACACTTGCCCAATTCTTTTTTACGTTTGTGCTCCTCGGATTCGGCATTTGTATAGACAGATAGTGTAAAGTGCAGCACAGGAAGTACTATGAATAGTTTCGGAAAGGTTCTCCAACTGATTCGCATCATGGTGGTCCTCACAGCCATTCACACACAGTTTCTTATAATAACAATTTAGTATTTTGTTCTATTTGGTAAAATGAAATTTACTTGAATTTTCGATGTCAATTTGATTTGTAAGACACCCTGTATAATTCGCCCCTGTTTAATCGTTAATTTTGTACTAAGAACTTTATTATCGACTGCGTATCGCAAGCGGCACAAACCAGAAGCATTTAACAGCACTGAAAAAAATTCTAAAGAAACATATTAATATGAAAAAGACACTTTGAGCTCTTGAACTATTAATGTTGTATTTTCCATAGTTTCCAATACTTTATATGAAAAATTAAAAGTTGACTGAGAAATACCAATTTAAGAAATGTTATATATAAATATTTAAAAAAATTTCTAGGCTTACTCCTCCAAATTTTCATAAATTTAGAGATATCGAGACTTTTTCTATTTTAATAATTTAATTTCTTAAGTTAATATAATATTTACGACCATTGTTTTAATATAAAACGAAAAGTCTTTTAGCTCCAATAGACTTGCACTATATATTTTAAGTATCATGTAAATTCTTCACCATTATACTAAAATCGGAATCAATATAATTTTTGTTAGTGTATTTGCTCATGACAATGTAATACAACCGCAAGACAACTTCCTCAATATCAATCATTACGCCTCTGCAATATTTCCTACCCTCATAAAAGACTTTCTTCATAAAGCATTCATGTAACCCTTCTTCACTTCCCCTTCCTCTGTAAACCCTTTTAGTTTTTATTTTGGCTGTTGAAGCAGGTTGGGTAAGTGGCAACTGCAATTTTCAGGTGTTAGCCAAGTTTGAGCTGAGCTGAGCTGGGGCCTTTCATTAGACAAGGCAAAAATGATATATTTAATCCGTTCATTCGGTCCTTCGATCGTATATTCAGTCAAGCGAATGCTTGTCTTCGATATAGCAACAACAACAACATTTGGGTCTGGTAATGATAAACCTGATATGGAACACACTTAAGGGCTTAACTTGGGTAATCTGCAGTTAGCTCAAGTAGAAACAGCAGCGACAACAACTTCAGCTTCAACTTGAACTGGAACTGAGACTTTGACTTAAACTGAGACTGGGCCAGCGAAATTAAAACATAAGTGTGCGTAAGGTTTATGGACTTTGAGGAGCACTCAGATGGAGGAGGGGAAAAGCAGAGCACTTGGAAGTTGAGCAGACGAAGGGAAGGAGGAGAACAGGAGCAAACAGATCGCAGATGCAGATCGTTGTGTCCGTCGTCTGCTTGCAGGTGGATTTCTCAAGTGGCTGCGTCCGTTCTCTTATGACAACATATAAATATACACTACAAGTGTATGTGAGTGTGTGTGTGTGTGTGTGTGCTGGCATTGAAATTGAGAGCAACTGTGAATAGACTTGGCTACACATGAGATACTCGTACTCACTCTGTTAGAAGTGGAACAAGTGTTTGGGCATTAAGGCTGTTCAATCGCATCAGAATCGAAATCGAATTAAATTGATGGAAATAAGTACAAAGTAAGAGTCTAACCAGCCATTAGTTACCTTAGCTTAAATACTATTTTGACGGTATTAATAGTTACTAAGCAATTCCGAATTAAAATATAAAGAAAATTTATTTTAAGACTTTATCTGGATCAATTCCAAATTAATCAAAAATAAAGATTATTGAAAAGAACTATAATGACTTGGCTTTTGCTTCAGATAAGATGAACACATCAACATTCTATTTTTAAAGTGTAATTAAGAAAATCGATTTAAGCTTTGATTTTACAGAAACTTTATAAGCTTGGTGACATTAAATAAATAGTTTTAGACATTGATAAATAATTAATTTGATAAAGATTGATTAACAGATTTATTAAAAAAACTTATCGATTCCTGATTTATAGCAGTTATTCCCTGTAGAAAAATCTGAAAAATAAATGTCAACAAAAGTTTGACTAAGCATAGTAAGAAATAGGAATCCAAGGATCTAAGAAGCAAAGGAGTTCAGTTATCCATAGTCAATTATGAGAAAGAAAAGCGAGAAGTCAATCCCAAAGGAGCTAAGGAGCAGTTGTAAGTCGCATTATTCATGCTTGCTCAAGACTTGCCAGCAGTTTCTTCATCGAATTTGGGGGGAAATGCCATTGTATGTGGTGTCAGAAGTCACATAGCAATCCATCAATTTAACAGCCATGGAAAATCGACACAGTCGCGTTAACAATGATGCAGAAAAATTGTAAAATAAATTGTACGAAAATATATCAAAGGACAATAAAGAAAGAACACAGTAGTCATAGTCTCGGGGTGAAATTTCTGCAGCTTCAAATGATTTTCTTTTCATTGGATTTTCTTGGACGACAACAATGCGACAGAAGCAGCAGAAAAGAAAAAAAAAATGGGAATGTTTCTTGGTGGCTTGTTTGCGTAATGTTAACAACGGACTGTGCAAACTTAAAGTTTGGCAGCTGCCGAAGAGTCAACAAACTGTGGCACACAACGCGTGCCATATGTCAGATACAAACTAGCCAAAAATATCAAAAAAATCGACTAATGCAAAAGTACAAACTGTCGTCGTCTTCATGTGTAATTAAAAAACACACGCTTATCATTTATTTACGAGTATCCAAGCAAATCGTCGCCGTGCCTCATCCAAGTTGCATCCAAGCTGCTGCCCCAGCGCCAGTTTTTGATTGGCTTCGCGGCGTCGCATTAAATGTCGCATTCAAAAAAAAAGCAAACCAAAAAAAACTGAAATTGAGAGAAAAAAGCCATATAATCCTGTCGCTGCTGTGGCAGCCGGCGTAGTCCATCAACAGCAACAACTGTCGCCCATTGGCATCAGGTTCACCAGATTTTGTATTCTTTTTCATTTTTTCCTTTGGATTTCTGTCGATTTCGTTTTTTGGGGCTCGTGTGTGGCAACATCGACAGCGGCGACATGCGACATGCCGCAAACATTCCACTCGATAAATTAGCAGCTATCAAACTGCAGCTTCGCTTGCCGCATATAATTTAAGCCAAGTATTAAGCGCTTCCACCCCTTTTGGCCTGCCTTCTGCAGAGAGGGGCAAGTTGCACTTGCTATCTGCATTTTTTTGGCGTGTTGAAAGTCTGCGCAAGGGTCTTTATAGGTTTTATAAACATATTAAAAATTATTACTTTAACTAAAGAGCAGCTGCACGAGCCAAAAAGGTGGAAAACTAATTTGAAAGGTAAATTTATTGTTTATAAATACTACAATGTTTATAAAAATAACATGTCTTGAATGAAACTAAAGTAGACAAGATTTTGTTTTAGAATTAAATTAATTTAATATTTTTATTTAAGAAAACAAAAATGGAAACTTTATAATAAATTAACTAAAAATAATGACTAAAGATAAATATTCTAATTTAATTTTATATTTCACTATGGTTTTCATTTAAGTAAATTTATTAACAAGTATTTTTTTTAAATATATAAAATTCTTGAAAGTATATTTTCTTGATTCTGCTTCATTTTCTACATTCTAATTTTTTATTATGTCTTTATATTATATTTTACAAAGTTAATAAGTTTTAGAAACATATTAGAATGTATTACTTTAACTATAAAGTAGCTGCACGAGCCAATAAGGTTGAAAACTATTTTAAAGGTAAATTTATTATCTATAAATACTAGAATGTTAATAAAAATAACAAGTCTTGAATGAAACTAAAGTAGATAAGATTATGTTTTTAAATTAAATTAATTTAAAATTTTTATTTAGGAAAATAAAAATGTAACTTAATTATACACTAACTTAAAATAAAGACTAAAGTTAAATATTATATTTTAATTAGATATTTTACTTAAGTCTTTATTTAATTAAAATTATTTATAAGTATTTTTTAATTATAAAAAGTTTTAACTTAAAATAAAAATATTAAAAATGTTCAATACTATATTTTCTTAATCCTGCTACATTTTCTTAAGTTTTTAGTTATTCTTTTTTATTTATATCTAATCTTTTGTTTTTGTTTTTTTGCTTTTATTTCCATAAATTTTGTTCATTACTCTATTTTTATTATGTCTTTATATTATATTTTATAATTAAACATATTAGAATGTATTACTTTAACTAAAATACAGCTGCAGGAGCCACAAAGGTTGAAAAGTTTTCAATTTTACATATTTTTTAAGTAACGGTTAAAAAAGTCGTGAATAAATCTAAAGTAGACTAAATTTTGCTTAAGCTTTGTGATTGATATATTTGATAAAGCAAAGGTTCCATGAAATGAATCTCGTATAACTTTGGTAGCGTCTCTTTGTATAGCACCTAACAAATTGAGATTCAGTAAGAGCTTCTACACAAGTTTTAGAACGTAATTCCTAAGGCACCCTTCCACGGTAATACACAATAAATAATTGAATAATTGCTAACTGTCTATATGTGGCTACTCCAAACATTCTTTGGCAACAACGTCAGAGTATATATGTAAAATTCATGTAAGCAAACCAAAACACGACTCGAACATCAACAAAGTACAGAAAAAGTCGTAAATTCAATGGAATTAACAAATGGACGAGTTGCTGAACGCTTTTAAAACGACTCGCGGCCAACGCCCGTTTGGCATGACAAATGAGTTAATGGCAAAAAATAGGCAGTAAGAAAACAGGCAATAGAAGAAGAAGATATTGGCATGCGTGGGGCAGACAGACAGTGGCAGACAGACTCCCCTATACTCGTAGTTACTTGTTTACAATCTATAGATGCACAACACACCCAATTCAAAGAGCACTTGGCTGTTGCTAGGAAATTGAAAATTGGAAAAATGTATGACACGAATTTCCCAATAAACGAAGCAACAGTTTGAGCTACAGTTTTCTAACTAAGTAGCAACTGCTGTGATTGCAACCATTTTGTTGCAACAGCAGCTGCCGCACTCACTAAAAGAAAGAAAAACTGGAAAAAAGAGAAACAACAAAAGTAAATCTGTTTGGCATGGTAAAAAAGAAAGAAATCCATTTGCCGACTGCTGCAGCCTGTTGCACACAGGATGAATGCAACTGCAAAGGCAATGGCAATGCTACGAGTATTATCCTTGAAAAAGGTACCTGCTGTGACCAACAGACCAACTGGCAAACTGGCAAACTGGCAAAGAGGACCCTCTCCCTCCTGTCCTGTTGCAGGCAAACTGTTGCACATGTCTCTCCCTCTCCGAGATTCCCTGTGTTTTGATTCGGCATTTGTTGCACTCGCAAGGTGTTCGACTTACCCTACTTACGAGTCCATATGCCATTCGTTTGAGCTGCATTTTAGGTACAGTCACCACACTAATCACTAAGTAAATAATAACAATATTGTATACAAACTTGCTTGTGGAATCAATTAGCTTCTCATATAAAGGCAATACCTAGCGCTGCGATATTTAGGGACATACTAAATATATTCCTGAAGTAACTAAATTAAAAACAAAATTTATAGAAATAAACGCAAAACTAAACGAAAACATAAAATTAGATATAAGTATTACGTATGTATATATGCACATTAGAGCGCATTGATTTTTTTCACAAAAAATAGTTACCCATTTTCATAATCTATGGTCAATTCTAAGATGTTTTCACCAAGAAACCATAGTTCTTAAATGAATTATTTAAGTTAATTTATTTATGTCTATGTCTATGTATGTTTTTTTTTTGTTTTTTTTATCAAATGAAATTTTAAGATTAAATGTTAACATTTTCATGTAATTTTAATTAATTAACAAGTAAAATTGTAACTTGTATTGAACTCTTCACTGTTGATATTAAAGAAAGTATAAAGTAAATAACAAAACAAAAACGACTGTGAAAAAGTTCAATTTAATTTACATTGTGTGAGAAGTGCACTAATTTATAGAGAAATCCTTGGATATACTGTGGAACTAAAGTAAATTTAAATGAAGCAAATGCTCACTGAGTGTGGTTAATCCATTAGAGTTAAAAAAACACCCACATCCAAAGCTAATAAAGTTGTCATTTGAGCACGATTGAGATTTTTCCCACTGGCGGCACGTACAACGAGGAGGCAACAATTACCAAGAGGCAAAAAGAGTCATTACAGTGGCACAACCAACAGCCAAAGTTGGCCATAACAAGAGAGTGGCGCTATATAATCATAGACAACGACGTCCGGACTTGGAACTGGACTGGAGATGGAGGCTCAAATGGCTCAAACCATTGGCAAGACTGCACTCTAAATCAATTAACAGCACGTCAAAAGTGTTGAAAATTGGACCAACAACATCGTGGCAAGTGCAAGGCGGCGCTGCTAATAGATAAACTGGTGTGGCAAGTGGTAGAAGAGAGAAGAGGAGAGAGTGAGAGAGAGAGAGTGTGGGGAGAGGGGAGCTGAGGTGCAAAATGTGTAGCAAGCGTTGTGTCTGCGTTGAAGGCTAATCAGCATGCAAATAATGTTGCCGCCTCTGCAATGAAGATTAAAGAGCCATGTAGCATTGATAGCCACCGTAGAGACAGACAGCAGATAGACAGAGAGAGGAGATGGGGCAAGTGTTGGCCAAAACCAGTTACAGCTCGTTGAGAAAAATTATTGAGTGAAATGAATTTGTTAACACCTCGGAGCAGGAGAAGGCGATCAGGGCGTGTCCAACATGGACCAATAATTAAGTATGCGTCACGTTGGCTTTAGCTTCCCCTCAGCCACCCCCCCCCCCCTTGCCGTCCCACTCAGATCTGTTTGTCTGCCCCATTAACAAGCATCTGCGATATTTAAGTGCAACAGCAACTGCAACTGCAACATGTCTTCATTAGTCCCAACAAATGATTGTAACTAAATGGCATTGTTATTGCTATGATTATTTGTTTATTCGTTTATTTTTGTTTGCCATTTCGATTGGCATCCACTTGCCACATTGCCACACATGCCACAATCCGTTGTAGCGACATTTGGCTACAGTTTCATTTCACTTCATTTTGGTTTCCCTAACAAGTTTTTTTCACTTTTATTTATGATGAAGATGTCAATCTGTCGGCCAATTGGCTCTGTGTCGGCATGTGTTTGCTTTTCCAATTGCCTGGTCTACATGTTGGCCATCTATCTGTCGTTGTTGGCCACTCTGAGGTGGCTGTCAGTGGCAGTGTCAGTGTCACCGACATGTTTTCCCCCATTTTCGAGCCTGGGAAAAGTTGACATTACAAAAAAAAACTCGAGCATGGATTTGGATTGATGTTGACATTTTTAATTGGAACTCTCTGGTCAGGCTAATTGAAAACAATTATTAAGCTCAGCTTGTGATGTTGTTGAACTTCTTGGCTCAAAATGCAAATTGCCAAATCCCAAACGAAATGATATAAAGAAACGTATTTACGATAAACCAAACCGTTTTATGACCAAATTTCATTGAGCATTTACCAAATGGAATGAAGCTAAGCAGCATGTTCATTTCGAGCACGTGTTGAGCTTACAAATGACTCCCAATTGCTACGATGACCCAAACGGTAGTCCAGAAACCGTCCGAAATTGTCAATAAAAAAAAGAAAAGACCGAAAAAAGCACGGCACGTATGTGTCACCGACATGGTTCACTCACGGAATCTCTTGTGTGGGGCCATTGGACATCAGATGAGGCGGACTACGATTTCGACGCCGACTCCGACTTCGACTTTGGTTCCGTCTGAAACTTGGACTGGGCGAGGGGTAATTATACCCGCTACTTAAAAAGTAATAAAAGGGTATATTGTATCTCCGACCCTATAAAGTATACATATTCTTGATCAGCATTAACAGCCGAGTCGATATAGCCATGTCCGTCTGCCCGTCCGTCTGTGTGAGCCCCTAGATTTTAGAGACTATATGTATGACCAAATTTGGCACACAGACTTTTATAAACCCCTCGCAGATCAAGTTTCAAATTTTTGCCACTCCTGTTTCCGCCTCCGCAAATTGCGAAAGGCCATCACCTACACATTTCTTAGAATATTACTTATTTTTTGGAAATTAACGTTATCTATTATTATAAGCTATAATCCTATTTAATCGCAACAAGATCGTCCAAACAGAACGGTAGTAATGGCTGATTTAAGTTTGAAGTATGCAACACAAACATTTTATTTTTACTTAAATAAGTAACAGGTATCCTATAGTCGGTATCTCGACTATAGCCTTTCCCGCTTGTTTTATGTCCAAATAATTGTTAATCCACAAGGGAGCTCTGGCAAAGTATTTGAGTATTTTTTGGGTAGCTTCGTCATCGACAGACCACAGATATTTACGAGTAGCTGTTGCACTCGAAACGTGACAAGCTTATGAAGATTTATGGGGTTCAGAGCCGGCCGCCCATTGGCGACATTGTCGCCATTCTCCATTCTCACGATCGGTGTTCGATCGACAGTTTTTTCCTTATTCTTTTTTTGTTCTTCACAATTTTATTTGCTTAATTTAAGTACATAGTACGTGCAACACACGCAACAATCTCATAAGGCATTGATTTTTAATTTATCCATTAAAATGCAATCATCACGCCCGCCAAATGTCCAGTGTCGAAATATTCCCAGCTCCCTGCAATCGAAAGCTCATCTTCATCTTCTAGCTTCTTTGTTTTAAAATTAGCCACAAAATATGGCACCATAATTTAATCATTTTATATCCTATTTACTTTTATTTACATATTATTGCTCACTTCTCATGCAGTCTGCATTTTTAGTTCAATCGATTCGCATTGAGCATTTTAATTCCTTCTACGAACTGCTCCATTTTCATCAAGTCGACAAAGCAAATGGCGTAGCTGTGAGTTGATTGCAAATTGAGACATTGATTGAGCCTTTGATGTTGTGAAAAAGTATCTAAAGTTGTTTAAGATTTAATGAGAAAATTTTAAAATTTTTAATTTAATTTATTTTGTAACCCAACTTATCGATGTTATTTGGACTTTTTTTTAAATTATAGTAGGATATAAGCAGAGAATTTATAAATTCCTTAGGTAAATTCGGCGAAGATTATATAGCTACAGAGCATTACGAGATCAAAAATAACTCATTTATCAAATCGTTAACTAGACCTGAGAGCTAGGATACTACATCTGGTGAATAAACTATAAAGACATCGCATCACTTTTAATAATGTTATGAGTAGACCTCGGTTATTGCAAATTTGTTGCATATTCTTAGCATATTTTTTTGCATATTTTTTGCATATAATTTGCATATTTTCGATATGCATAAAAAATTAATTTTTTTTTAATTATAAAACATCTACAGACAAAGCTTTGTACCAATCTGATAGTTAGGAAAAATAAAATAAAAAAAAATAATGAAATTTATTTATTAAATGTCAACTAAAAAAATAGATTTCAAAATAATAAAATTTTGTTATTCAATTAAAATAAAACTAAAAACTTAATATGATATTAATTAAATAAGAAATTATATATACGCTTCATATAAATCTATATCTATATATATAAAAGAAAGTCGTGTTAGTTACACCACTTATAACTCAAGAACGGCTGAACAGATTTGGGTGAAAATTGGTAGGGAGGTAGCTTAGAGCCAGGAGTCGGACATAAGATACTTTTTATCCCGTTCGACACGGGTCGGAAGACCATCTGCGTTGTTTGTTTTTGTGCCTGATAATAAAACAAAAAATGTCGTGTATCACAAGGTACTTAAGTGAAGAGCAATCTATGTACTAAAATACAGAAATAATAATGAATGATTAATGCAGGGATTTAATTTTTTTGTATTTTTTCCAATAAAAAAAAAACACAATCTGCTTATTTATTGCCATTAAGGCGGAACAAAGTTCGCCGGGTGATTCTTGTATATATATAAAACGTGTAGGCCAAACGTTTAAGTCTAGAAGGCTAAAAATTTAGCTGAGACAATTTTATCGTGCAATAAGACATTTAAAATTTTGTAAATGTTTCATAAGAGTATTTACTACAGAACTCTTAGAACTTTACAAGCTCAAGCGGGCACTCTATTCTTTCATTCCATTGTCCAGAGTAAGAGTGTAGACTCTAGGCCTGTGCACTGTCGTCTCTCAACTTCCCGTTATGATTAGCATATTCAGCTCGACAGGCTCTACAAACAGAATGAACAACAACAACAAGAACTGTTCCCTCGTACCCCTATCAGAGATGTACTTGTAGTACAAGCAGAGGGATAGACACATGTTTGACATTATCAAGCCACAGCATCCACGGCTGTTTGAATTTTTAATGCTCATCACACATGTTGAGTGGGTCAGAGGTAGTTGCAAATGGAAATAAATTCAAAACCAAAGACGAACAGTTGTGATTTGTGTACGGGGACAACTGTTGCACAGAAGGTTGGAAACCGAAACTGGGCAAAGAATGAGATCTGAGATTGGGATTTCAGAATGGAATTGAGAATGCAACTGGGACTGCGAGTGCGACTGCCATTACTTCCGCTTTGTCTCTCTCATTCTCCTACTCATTGCGAGTTTTGTTTTGATTCCTCAGTCGCGACTGCTGTTTCCGCATCCTTGTTTTTTTTTGCGCATCTGTCGTTGAGACAGGTACGAATGAGGCTACAGGTACAGGATCATTTCTCAGTTCCCAGAGCAACAACTACGCACCTTTTCAACTGATCGGCTGCTTCCTCTACGCGTTTTTCGCAGACCGGAAGTTCTTATGTTCATTGTAACTAAACGTTAAGGATCACAGATTTTGGCAAATTACAGCCAGGCGGGAGGTTAATGAGAACGAAGGAATATTCCCAAAAAAATAATAAAGAAATAGGAGAAAATATTATTTACAGCCAGTTCAAAGGTTGAACAGGTTTACCGTTTCGGCACATTTACATGACCGGAAGTTGTTGCTCATTTTCTGGGGTGAAAGGTGATGCCGCTGATCTGTTTGAGTTCCCCAAACAATTGGTATAACAATTCAATGTCAACTTTTTAAGCAGATCTTTGTGTGGATTGCAGTTTTAAGTAGAAAGGATCAAAGAAAAGATTGAGCAACTGATCTATATTGAATTTTGTCTTTTGACTTGATTTTTGAACTATTCTCGGTAAGATTTAGTGTACTATAACTAAGTTTCAGCTCTTTAATGCAAAGTTTCATTCCCTTGTCCTCATTCTGGCGACTCCAACAAATCAATCGCTTTTAATGACATAATAAACGACTTTATTTTACCCTAACTAAAAAACATGAGCAGAACATGGTAAAGAATCGATTGGGGACTTTAGTTGATATCAAGATAAGCCAAGCAACAGGATAAAGCTGCAGTGTGGCAAGGATACAGCGTTAACAGGGAGCAACGAAAACCAAACAGATACAATGCAGTGGAAATTATGATATAAATTATACAATGCACATTGCAACATTTTAAAGAAGGACAGGAACACCGGCTGTATAAACGGCCAGGACCGGCCAGGACGAAAATCGTGCAGGACAATAGCGTGTCCGACAACAACTATAATCTACAACTACCTGCTGCCTGTCAGCTTGAACCTGCCGATGCTTATCACCGGTCTAAAGCGTCTCAAATGAGTCTGGCCCCAGTGTGCCGGCCAACAGACAAGGTGAGGACTTTGTCTGTTGTTTTGCCAGCGTGACGCGCGATTAGAGATTAGGACAGGGACCAGGAGACGAGACCAAGACGAGACCTGGTCAGCCGGCCCCTATGATCGCTACGGTTATAAAAAAGTGAAACAGACATGAAAAATATAATATCTTGCTGTTAGACAAATGCCTTCATTGGAAAACTGCCAGCACTCAAATGGTTTGACAATAGTTTTCGCCTCAAATTAGTTTTGAAATATAAAAAAGAAATTTATAAGATAAGTTGAGATCTTGCAGCAGATCTTTTTTAAGGTTAAAATGATCTCTAATGGTTGCAAAGTGTGATAAGGTTTGTGTATATTATGATTATAGAGATTTCAAAATTCTATCAAAATAGTTATAAAAGCTTAATACAAGTGATTAATTCCGATGCATTTCGAAATGTGAATGTAAATTTATAATTTAAGTTGGGACATTGCAGCAGATCTTTCTAATGCTTTAATGATTTCTAATGATTTCAAAGTGTAACAAGTACTTAGTATCTGTCTTCTAAATAATGATAAATCAAAGAACTCTAATATTTCTATACTTTTTTAACTTTTTTTTTAAACTTTTTTTTAAATATTTCCAATTTTTTTTTAATTTACAAAAAAAAGTAATTATTAATGGTAGTTAAAATAGATTTTCACTAGCATTACTTAATTCCACTGAAAAATTTGCATTACTTTTAATTTTCAATGCCTACTGAAATTCGAATTCATAGGCAATAGTTTTTTCAATGCCTACTGAAATGAATTTTCATTAGCACTACTTTTTTTAATGCCAATGAATTGACAAATTCATTAAAAAAGTAGTTAATTAGGAACAACCCTGCTAATGAACTTATAGAATCTAAAGATACATGATTAGCTCCAATGAATTTGAAAATGTATACATCGTAATAACAACTAACATTTAAATGAATATTGGTTTAAATTTGTTTTTAGAATTTAAGTATATACTCAATATACTAGCTAAAAATTCTATAAAATAATTAAATATATATGTTTGCTCAATCAACAATGTATTCAGCTAAAATCAATAAATAAATATTATTTATAAATGTAAATAAATATTTTCCAAGCTCAGAGATATCGTTCAATAAAGTCTACATACAATTTACAACCTAAAATATTGAATCAATCAATAAGAGACACAAGAATGAACTATACAAAAAGTCGGATATATAATTTGTTATGTTTCAAGATAATACGGACTTCGTTTATTCAAGCTACTAATCTCTAAAACAGTTTTATTTTATAATAGACTAGTACGTTCAGCTGGAGCCCTGAAGCGCTCATAAACTTCTCTGAATCGCAAATTGTCAAAGGCTTAAGCAAACCAAGAGGCAACAATGGAAAAGGATGCAATGTGTCGAGAGGAATGCCAGGATAATCGCTATTGTGGAGCATGTTTGCGTAAATTGCCGGCAATTGTCGCGGCAGGAAACAGAAGGATTAGAATGGAAGCTAGGTTTAAAAGTGTATATAAAATATGAAATGTCTGGCAGCTGTCAAGATGACATTATGTGGGTGCTTATGAGGACGTTAGTTTTTGGCGACAATGGCCTAATACTAAAAAAACTTTCAAGACTCACATGCTAATGGGTGAGTAGCTGGAGAAGAAGGAGCAGCTGACTGGCTACAGGATATGGAAACTGCTGGCAAAATTTCTATTAAAAAAAGTGAAAAAAAAGTATCTCATCATTATTTTTTCAGTCAATGTTCTTATAAAAAGAACACGCACGCTCCAAAAAGTGAAATGAAATGACAGGATCAACGCTAGTGACAGCTGCTGTTAGGCCTCAGCACATGCCAGCTAAAGCAGGATACGCATATCCTGCGTTCTGCGTTTTAAAAATTTCCAGATTTTCTCTATTAAAAAATTGTTTACGGCACGCGCTTGACCTTGACATTGTGCCTAGACAGAGTCCTGTGCCAGGACTGTACATAACATGAGGCAGCGAAGCCGACAGCGCAGTGGAGGAGTCAAGCCTTGGCTGTAAGGACAACGACAAGAAGAGCGGGACGGAGGAGAGGTAGAGGGAGAATGACAGTGTACAGGCAGCGTCTTCGTTTTTTTACTTGTTTTACTTTTTGTTCTTCTTTTTTCGTTTGTAAGTATCCTGTTCCAAATGTCCTGCGTGTGCATGCGTACAACAGCAACAACAACAATAAACCAAGAACAGACAACAGCTAAAAAGAAGCGAACACAAATTGAGCGGGGCAGATGTTTCCTCAACAGGCTGCAAGCAACAAGAAAAAAATAAAGTAAAGTAAAAAATAAATAACACCACGCATGATCAGTTCACTTGGTCCTGTTCCTCCTGCTCCTGCTCCCGATCCTGCTCCTCCAACTCCTGCTGTTTTTTAGTGCGTGGAGCATTGTCCTCCAGTTCCTCGCCTAAATCTGCTGACTATTGTCTCTCTCCAGTCTCAAAAGGCATCAAGGGATTATCATTATGTTTTAGGACATAGAAGAACTGCGGGTGCCTTTCAATTTTGTCTACTTTTTCAGCGGATCTCAACTGACTTCACTGCGATGATTTAATAGTTTCGAAAAGCACTCAAGGTCTTTCATTGGCTATGCAACTCAGGTTTTGGCAATACATGCTGGTCAGCTTCTTGGAAAGCCTTGGATATAAAGAATGAATGATGTATATATTGCCCAACTGCAGCAATAAATTTATTATGACTTAAGTTTAAATACATAATTAACATAAATATATTTAGTTACTGAGACAAGAAATTTTTAAATGAAGTTTAAGAAATTAAACTAAAGGTAATTTATTACACATTACATATGCATGTAACGTCTTTATTTTATCAGATTTCATATGCATTTCATAAATATCTTTTATAATTAATATCGCACACAAAATTTAGTATATTTCTAGGACGTATACATTTGTATGTGAAAATCTGCGGGTTTTCAGTCTCTGCTCGTTTTTCTTCCTAGCGCTAAAGTACACATAATTACTTAAGATAAAAGCACTAGTTACAATGAATAAATTTTAAAGAAAATCTCTTTAAATTGATTGACAATATTATTATATATTATTCTTATTACTAGCAACTATGATTAACAATTTTGAAATTTTTTTTTATTTAATTTCTTTATTTCGATTCCTAGTGCTATTTATTATTTAAGGCACTAGTCACTATTACAATTATTGAAAAGTTGGAAATAGTAGGAAATTATAATAATTTAAGCTTTAGTTCTCAGTTGTAAGATTAATTTTCATTTTAGTTTACAATTTAATTTTCTATAATCTATTGTGACGAATTATTACTATTCTTATTATTATTATTATTTTTTTTAAACTATTTTAATTTATTTTATTTATGTTTAAATTTTACATATTTTATTATCATATTTATCTTATTGTAGTTTTATTTTATGTATATCTCAAAAATATTTTTAACTTGTCTCTTATATATCAGGTGTGCTACAGAAATCTCTTCCACTTAAATTTGACTTAAATTTGTATGAAATTTATATCATTTTTCAAGTGGAAGAGATTTCTGTAGCACACCTGTATATGTAATGTTTTGTGTTTATACTAAGAAATGTATGTCCTTAATTTTACTTTCTTTTCAAAGCTCATAGTTTGCTTTGCTTCAATTATATTTTGTAGTTCTCTTGAAACTCTCTCAGTGTGTCGTGAGTCTTATCATGTTAGCATCTAAAGTCTCTAAGCAGCTGGAATTCAGCCTAAATCTATGGCTTAAAATGAAAGCGATTGCCCGTATACAAATTAGCAAAAATCTACTGCTAAAGTCTGCTTTAGATGCGCAACGATAAAATGTTTTCTCTACTCAAATATTTTTTATTTTGCGAAAAATAAAACAAAACACCCACGACGTTGACTCAGAAACTCTACTCGACTCATAAGCTGGCTCAAATGCAACTCAGTTACAGGTCAGTTGGTTTAACAAAGCACGTGGCATTGTCAGGGTCAGAGCCCAGGACAGGTGATGTTTAGAATGTAGTAAAATAGATGGCATTGTGTGGCCATGTCAGCGGAACAGATCGGATACGAGACGAGGCACAATGAAACACCCACTGTGCGTATGCGCATATGCAAATATTGCCACAATGCGCGGCAGCTGCGAATGTGGAAAACAAAAGGCCGCAGGACAACAAGCAACGTGCAACAGGCAGCAGGATAGCAGGCCATAGGCCACAGGATCAAATAGGGTCAGTTTGAGGCCAGTGCAAACTAGAAATGAAAACTAAACAAAGCACGCACTGAACCTGCTCCGGAGAGTGAAGAATATTCAACTTGCAGCTTGTTCCATGCCACGAAAACATCTCTCCATAGGTTGTTTGGTTTATGGTGTTGAAGTGGCCGGAACAGATGTGTTTGGACCATTGCATAACAATCAGTCAAAGTATCACGCTTGTGTGTGAATTGCCCTCAGACTGTTAGATTTATGGTCCTTTTATTGAGAGATCTCTGTAGTTCCTAAGAAGCTCAGCCAGATGCTAAGACCAAAAGGATTCACCCAGAGCACGTAAAACGAATTTCAGAGAATCAACTCAACACAATGAAGAACTATGCAGATGCCAGGCTCAAAGAATCTCACAATTTGATTGAACAAACATATCGCGAGCTCTATTGACATATCCATATCGAAAACTAACACAGAAACAGAAACCTGAAGAGACATTGAAGCGCTGCTAATCAAAAGGCAGATCTAAATCGCAAAATAAAGAAGAGAAAAGGATTTCATATACAAAGGAAAAGAGTTGACAATGAAGTCGATTGAGATTTCTGGGTCATGTTTGCGCAAATTGTACAAACATGCTGGGGCAAATGTCAATCGCAATTCGGCAATTGTCACAATTGTCAAAGGGTTTCAACGCAAGCTGCAAAAATGTTGTGAAAATTGTATAAATTTGCCGTGAATTGCATACAGTTTGCAATAGAAAATTACTATTATGGCTAATTTGAAGGACTGTCAATTGAGTTATCAATAATATTGCGGGGGTTGTGTGATAAATACAGCTGCTCTTGCATTTCTGGCAACATTATTTAATGGGTTACTCTTTATGAATCACACTCAATATGATGATGGTTTGAGTAATGAATAGAACGAAACATCTGCTGAGTGGTTTGTTGAGTTGGTGTGAGTGCTTAGCAGTATTTAGAAGTATTTGAATATTTCATTAAAATTAGAAATATGTAATACTACAATTTATTTTAGCTTAATTTTTTTGAATATGCCATTCTAGAAATCAAGAACATACACTCAGCCCAACATTTATTCGTACCTTCTTTTTTTTTACTTTAACAGCTATTGTAAGTAAAGTCTTCATATTTGACAATTAACATAAATTTGGAAAGGTCATTTAAATTCCGTTTGAATGATGCAAAACTTTCCTTAACCCATTAAGTACCCATTGTAATTTTCGAAATTTTGTAAACGTCTACTTTTGAAACTTTTCTCCTCGATTTTTTAAAAGAAATGTATTGATGCAAACAAATTCTTCAAACAATTCTAAGGGTGACTGCAAAATTTTGACAAACAAAATTTAAAAAATATCTTCACTAGTATTTTTTATGATTCTTTTAAAATTGCTGAAAAGCCACTTTTTGAATGAAAAGGAGGAAAAATGGGTTAAAATAGTTAAAGTAAAAAAAAGAGTGTACGAATAAATGTTGGGCTGAGTATATGTTAAATTAATTTTAAAATTTGAATATGCACAGATTACACTAAAGAAACTTAAAAATTTTAAATCGATTTAATTTAATTTTTAACAAACTTTCTTAATGATTTATAACAACAAACGTTAGATCAATTAAATATTAAATATCTACAAATTGTTGTGTACAAAATATGAAATTTGAACTAGATTTAATTTTGATTTTAAAAAACTTTTCTAATGAGTTTAACTAAACTGGTTATTTAAATATTAAAGATTTAAAATTCAGTTCTACATGTGATATTTAGACTATTCTCTTAAGTTAAATCTTAGTGGATCTGAGATTATTAGCTATTATCCAAATAATTACTCTGAACTTATCAAAAAAGAAGACTTTAAGGAAACTGTTGTTAGTTTAACTTTTCGCTTTTTTTATGAAGAAAAAAAAGAATAGTTCTATAATAATAAAACTTCTGCTTAGTCCAATGCCTGCAATGAAATCTCCTTTAAGGAAAAAGTTCTTTGTTAATGGTCATTGGAGCATACTGCCGTATCTCACATGGCTATCTATCAGCAACCTTTCAGCGCATTCAATAAATTGCAGCCAAGCTGAATGAACGCGAGTCCTTGTGCTCCTCGGTTCCATGTGTCGTGTCCTGTTTTGACACCATTAAATGCACATTTCTGGCATTCAAAGTCCGTGAAGCATACAGACCAGAACTTTGGTTGCGTGCGCTGTAATAAATTTTATATAAATTTGACAAAATGAATCAAAACAATGGTTGGTGCGAGATGGCAGCAGGACTAGCGGGTAAAATAATGCAAGGACACGCACAAAATGCGAAACAATTGCAGCACGCGGCAGGAGACACAAAACCCCGACGACAGCACAGACAATGGGCCAAGTACTTGAGTGGACAATGGACAATGGACTTGGTGCTGATAAGAATAAGAAATGCCGGCAAAGGCGGCTGCATGCAACACCTGGTGTTTGTTATTTACAGACTTGGCCAGGACGAAGACGAGCAAGGACGAACCGGTACAGTTTTGGCAAAAACACAGCAAGATGCAACTGCAACTGCAACTGCAGCACGTGCTGCCCGGAGATAGCCTAGAGCTGTCTTAAGTGGCCACTCGAAGGACATTGAAGGACATATGGAGGCAACTGTGAGTTGCATTTGCAGCCGCCGCAACCCACGAACATACTTTTTTTTTTTTTTGGGGAACGGCTCAATTATGAGCGTCAAATTAAATTTTGGTAACACATTTCCAACCCTTTCGGCCAAGATGTATCTCTCGCTCTAGCCGTCTGCTGCCTTTTGGTCAGCTCAAGGTCCAGGTGGTAAATCCCTAACCTGGCTACGATAATTACGCCATGCGCCGCGCATTTGACTTGGCTTTGAAAACAGACCCAAAAAAAAAAGAAGAGAAAACAAACCCAAAACCCGAAACTGAACCTGAACCTGAACCCTTCGGCAACTGTTTCAATTTAAACTCTTTGCTTGGCGTCTGCTTCTGATATAATTCGATGGCATCTGTAACCGAGTGTGTTTTTTTATTTTCAGCTTCGTTTTTAGCCACGTAGATTTTCAACAACGTCGTTCATTAGTCCATCCTTTTTTTCGGCTCCTTCTGGCCCTCACTATTTTTTGGCAGTTGCTCATTACGCATGCACTAGCAGATGCTCTGTCTTTTACTCCTCTTCATCTTCGTCTCCTTCTCCTTCATTGCGGTTCGTAGGAGGGTCAACTGTCCGTTTGGATGCCGTTGGCTGCCGCCTGTAAACAACACCTTTGATTTTGAGCTGGCTCTGAAGTTCGAGTTCGAGCTCAAGTTGGCAGTCAAATTGAATTCCCTCATCTGCTCCTGCAGTTAGAAGGGTTTGTCTTTCGTCCTGCCGAATGGCTTCTGCTTCGATCAGTCACTGTTGATAAGCAACAGAGTCAGCCGAATTAAATTTATATGTAAAAATAAAGTCCAAGTTTGCAGCCGTTCTTTGGTTTGCAGTCAATTTGGCTAACAACGTTTAGTTTAAAATCCAAGAGCTGACAGCCAAACAACTGCTACTAACTTAGTGTCTCTTTATTTCTTCCTTTTAAGCCAATGGTCTGCTGACAATATTTGTGAGCTTTGTAAATTATAAATATACTTTTAAACAGACATATGCACTACTTATTCCGATATTTTTACTTAATTGCTTATGAACTTTAAAAATCTATAAAAGAAATTAAATAAATAGAAATAAGTTTTAGCTAACTTGAGGTCTAGTAATGTCTATAAGACACCAACAAACAACAACACACAAAACACTTGCAGATCGCAAGGAGCATGGCACGGTATACAGCTGTTTCAAGAGATGCCAATCTCTATCATCAGTACCGTTGTGCTGACTTGACCAGCGATCTCAGCCTAATGTCACTTTTGAGAAGCCAGAATCAGTTGTGAATTTTAGTTCTCAAAAGTGAAAAATAACTGTGAAGCTGATCTAGCCCTTTGTGTGTTGTTGTTGCCGTCGTTATTGTGCAAATGCCATCGGCATTTTTGTTGCAATAACAATTTTGTTTTTGTTTTCTGTTTTTGTCAGTAACAAGAGAGTGTTGTTACTATTCCAAAATGATTCCGGCGTGTAGTCCGTTTATGTTTAAAAATGTTTGTTTTTGCGACCTTTCTATATTGTAGAAATGAGTTTTAGCTAACTTGAGGTCTAGTAATGTCTAATGTTGTTTGTTGGTGTCTTATAGACATTACTAGACCTCAAGTTAGCTAAAACTTATTTCTACAATATAGAAAGGTCGCAAAAACAAACATTTTTAAATTAAATAAATTCTATAATTGGGCATGATTTACAAATAATTATATCAATTTGTATCAATTAAATCAATTATTTTGAAACAAAGCGATTAAATGTATAAAATATTACACAATCGGAAATCTGAAACATTAAAACAATTTATTCGGAAATTTTAAGTCATTTTTTAAGTGTAACATGTTTTGGATAATAATAAAAATAATTAATTTTTAAAATTACTTACTTATATTCTGAGCATTGAAAAATCTTTTACAAAATTATAATAAATTCTGTAATCAGGCATGTTCTGCAAATAATAATAGCAATTTTTAGTGAGCTTGAAACTAAGCGATTCAATATATAAAAAAATATATACAAATCTGAAATTAATTTGAAGTCTCTGTATTATTATATATCCCGATATTCATAGTTTTAATAAATTTTTCCTATTTTCCTTTCTGCAAATAATCTTAGCTATTTTTAGTGAACTTGAAACTCAGCGATTCAATATATAAAAAAATTTATACAAATCTGAAATTCTTTTATGTAAATTAAATTTATTTTTAGATTGAAAAAAGCAATTACAATTGAAGTCTCTTTATTATTAAATATCCATATTTTCAAAATTAAAATAAATTTCCCTTTTTCATAAGTATTTAAACTTTTTTCCATTTTCCTTTTGGCATATTACTAGTTAATTCTAAGTTTTCTTACTTTCCATTAGAATACGAATAGTTCTACATAAGTTGTGTCACTTTTCTGAATATCTGCCTTCTTTGTTAAACAAATTCATTTACTTTAGCTACAAATTTTCGCAAATGACTGGCAACTGTGCAAATAATGAAATTAGACACAAATCCTTTGTACAAACAGACTGAATAAATCATTTACGTAAAATGAGTACAATTTTCAATTCTCTGTCAGCAAGCAACAGAAAAGAAAAAACAATGAAACTAAAAATGTAAAATATAAAAGAAAAACTAACAATGATTTGGCGATAGTAAGAAGTCAGTCGGTAGCAGGAATCTCACTCGAGAACAGAGACAACTCAAACAACTGTCCACTGATGGCATTTGGCATATGGCGATATACATATATTCGTATCTATATATTTCTATAGAAGTCTGTGGAACTCAATCCCTGGTCAAGCATCAGTGGCATCGTTATGGACTTTAAGTGGCAAGAACTCGCCGTCTGCAACGCCGCATGTGTCGTATCGGTTATCCTGGATTTCTAGCAAAGGAAAAGAAAAAAAATAAAAGGACAGACAGAGCAAAGGAATCACTGTATCTCAGTCTCAGTCTTGTAGGTTGTTGTAGGTGTTGCCAGGTACAACCCACCCAAGCGTCAGCGATTTGGTTCTGCTTCGGCCTGAAGGTCCAGCCTGCAGATCCTGCCTGAAGGTCCTGCGGTGTCGTTTACATTTGTCATTCTTGTGGTTTTAGCTCGACTCTCTTTTGTTTCATTTAACGCATCTTTTGGCATTTATTACTGCGGCTGCCGCTTAAATTGTTTTCGTATTACTTTCATCAATTTATTGCAATTGTTCACCAACATGGAGTTGGACTTCCTTAACGTATATAGAAATGCTCATTCTGAGATCAATTCACAGCAATTACAGAATCTTACTAATTTTAGATGCATTAAAGAGATAGGTATCTTGTATATAGATATGTACAAATGATCTATACAGTTAAATCAGATTCATTTGGATGAGCATCAAATCACATTTTAAAATACACCTCTCAGTTAAAAAGAAATTTGTCTTCAGTTTTGGTACTTAACTTCTATTATAAAAACTTCAAATTAAAGTTTTTCAATTTATTAAATTATTATTTAGTTACCTATTCAAAATATACAACGATATAAAAAAAAAACATTATCTTGGCATTTGCATTTACATTTAATTTGAATTTTCAATATTGATCACATGAATTTGTAACGTATGATTTCAAAATAAAATTTCAGTTCTAAGTTTATTTCGTGTTTTTTTATTAAATTTTATTTTATTTATTAAAGTGTGGTATTAATTTTAATAACAAAGTAGTTTTTTTTTTTTAATATTTTGTAAGTATCATTTTACTTTATTGAATTAAAATTCACTTTTACTTATTACTGCAAGGACTTAAACGAAGGGGGATTTTTATCAAAATACAAATATCATATCTTGCACTTAAGTTTAATAACAACTACCTGTCATATCTGGCTGTCAAAATGCATTACTCACGCCAACAAATTTAATCAGTGACCCGAATTTCAAAAAATATGAAGAGTATTTAAATTACTTTTTGTCAAGTTTTAAAATCACATGGGAATAATCGCAGTAGCTTCCTGTGCATTTAGTCATTTTTAATGAACTTTTAAGCGATAATGAAAATCAGATGAACACAAATACACAAATATATATATACTCATATAAATGTATCAAAGAGATTACAGGTTAATGGAAAGTTGAGTGTAAAATGTTGATGAGAGATGAGAACGAACCGGCAGCTGGGAATTGGGCAGATTAAGCGTAATGAAAACCCTTTATTTTTTCGGGGTTGTTTAAGTTAAAGTGAGATAAGCAAACGGGTTCCAAGCACTGAGGGATAATCATTTTAAAATGCCCCCAAAAAATAATTTAGCAAAGCTTTTCCACATTTTGCCAATGGGATCCAACAACCTGTTGCATTCAGCAAAAAAAAACTTAATTTGTTGTTGTCCTGGACAGCATAAGAAGAAGAAGCAGAAGGCAAGCTGCATCCGGTGTTTGTGTTGAGTTGTGTTGTGTTGATGCCAACAAACTTCCGTTTTTCTGGCAGCAGCAGCAGCAACAACTTTTGCTCATGCGCAGCCACAAGTCAGTCACATTCACATGCACACAGACAGCAACACTCACACATTCACACACTCGCACTCACATAGAGCACAACAACATGCACGTCAACTGCTGCCAACAGGTGTATTTACTGTTTTTTCTTTTATTATTTATCAGCGACAACAACACAGACACACCAAAAAAAGTAGAAGAAGTGCTCCCCAGTTGGGTTTTCATTTCTGCCCATACCCTGTTTTACTTTTATAGTTAGGGTATTGTCAACTGCAATCCAGCTTCAGAAAGTTCTAGATTTATGAGAAATAAGCATCAAAATAGAAACAAGATTTCATATTTCATAAACCTATTTTAGAACTTTTCACCAATTAATTAATTAATTTATACATTTACTTATTTATTTATTTATCTACTTATTTATTTTAAAAGAAAACATTGCTACCTCTAATTAAATTACAGATACTATATTGTATCTATAGAATATTAATATAATTAATTACAATAAATATTACAATATTATTAGAATTTAAAAATAAAGGAAAGCATAAATGAATTTACAAGTTAAGTCTTATAGTCTAATAATATTGTTATAATTATAATAATTTTAGTAATATTAATTTTAAGATCTTATAAATATTTTATTAAATATAGGTTACTTAATAATCGATTAATAATATTACAAGTATTTAAATCTTCTACATTCTAGTGTTTATTTTAAGACTAATGTTAATTAACAATTTTTTGTATAAATTGATTCTGTTTGTTTAAAGGTAAGTATACAATAAACTTATTATTTGCTGGTATACTTCTACTATTATCTAATATTTACAATTTATTTATTTACTTAAAGTCGACAGAGAGAAAAAAAATCTAATCGAATTTAAATAGAATTATAAAAATAGAATGTGAAATTTACAATTAAATTATTTTAAAAACAAATCAAATTTAATTGAATTAAAGTTATATTAAATTAATTAATACCTGCCTATATAGGGTATATTCTAGTCGCACAGTCTTATCATTTAAGTGTAGTATCTTCTTCTGCTGGTTGACTGCCTGGGCAACTTTTTCATTGCCATAATTACCATGATTAGCAATGAATGCTGGGCTCGAATGCGACTTCGACTCTCTGGCCGAGTCTTTGGCCTTAACTTGGTTTTGCCATCTTTCTGCTTTCGACTTCAGCTACAGCTTCGACTCCAGCTCCAACTCCAACTCCAACTCCAGATCCAACTTCGACTTCATCGTTTGCTGTTTTCGGTTACTTCGTCAGCAGCAGGCGGCAAACACGCGACAAATTTAATTTTTATGCTATTTCTTTCTCTTTGTATTTATCATTGTTGTTGTTGCTCTTCTTCTTCGTTGTTGTTACTGTTGTTGTTGTTGCATATATTAACCGTAAGTCGCCTGCACTTTAATTTGTATTTATGCAGGCTGATTATCTGTCTTTTCCTCTGTTTCCCAGGTTGTTGCAGCTCTTGTTGTTGTTCCCGATGATGTTGTTGACTTTTTTATTTTTATTGGTTTCGACGTTTCTTCATACTTCATATAATTGTCGTGGTAATCAATGTTCCACAACTGGGATCCATTCAACGGAACTGTACCTGATCCAAAGTCTAGTTTCTGAAGGAGTTAAAGATACTGATATATAAAATGTATATAGAGATACAGACATTGTTATATGGTATGATTTGTATATTTTAGACAAAACTATATGTAACCAGAGTTTTCTTTCTCTATTCAATATATTTTAAATATTTTTATATATGAATATTTATATTTACAATAAAAAAATACTTTAAGATGGATTTCCAACTACTTTAATTGAATTTTTTACTCAAATCTATTTTCAGTTTAAGTTCCCATAGAGTATTCAAAAAAAATGGAATGTATCTATAAATCCCCCCTATAAAATTCCTTTCTCAAAAATGCCGTTACATAAAATTCCGAAGTAAATAAAAAAAAATATTGACAGAGCTTAAACAAAGAGAAGAATTCACTTCTTTTTATTTTGGCGCGTGCTAAGCTTTCTGCAAATGCCCAGACAAATAATAATTCCCAGAAATATTGGGGTTAAGTTCAGTTTTGAAGTCAGTTTCAGTCAGGTAGATACCGAGAAGTACCGAGTGTAAAGCAGATATCACTTAAGCCGTGTACAAACTCAGTTTGAGTGAACAGATACGGATACTGATACGGATACTGATACAGATACGGATAAGGGGTTCAAGCGCTGCAGATAAGATAATGTTCGAACCGAAATCTAAGCAAATATTAAAGGTATCGAATTGAAATAATGTTAAAAAGGTAAAAAGAAAACGAGTGAAGTGAACATTGAAAAAACTGAAAACTGAAACTCTTATCGAGCTGGCAATTCGTAGTCGCAGCTGTTCCAAAAGATAAACCTCGAACGGCACGCGCGATTCTCTCCTCAACTGGAGTAGTACGAGTAGATCTATAACGATACCTATATCATTTCAAGCCATGTTTATCGGCTAGCCATGTTTGCACAGAAGTGCAATAAAAGTGTTGCGTATCCTTCCGCTTTAGCATCTGTCCCGAGGATAAGAGTTTTATGACGTTTGGTTTTTATGACATCCGATTATCCCTATTACGATACTTTGTTGTGCCTCATTAAATTGCCTTAGTTTTATTAGTTGCCTGTACTTAATTTAATTTAAATATACTTCGACTTATGACTTATATTGCGCAATAAAAACGTCCTTAAAGTCATGCCGTATCAGGCTACAAATCTTCCTTTAATAGACCACAATAGATATCAAGGCAATAGCAAAAACTGTACTTGGATATATCCATAGCAGCTCAGACAATAGCTCAAAGTCAGACAAAAGATCATCGTATTCAGTTGATGCATTGTGCATTATTCCACCCTTGTCCGTAGCGAATTCAGCAGATGAGTTTCATATGGACTTCTTGCTCCTCCTCCCCCTCTCTCTCTAGCATCTTTTAAGGCTGTCGTCAATGTGTAAGGAATGCCATAACTGATCTCCTTCTCCTCCTTTTATAGAGCGTGTTATACATTTCACATTTGGGCCCTTTTGTTGGCCCAAAATGAAGTTGTAACTGCCTGTGAAATTTCTTGACTCCATTTCGCCTTCTGTTTATTGCATTTTGTGGTCGATCAGCGATAAGGCCTAAAACTGGAGCAGAGAGAAAGAGACCAAGAAGCTGCGGTAGCTGCCAGTAGTCCATCATCATAATTATAAGGATAATCGCTTGATTGGTTATCCATCATGTAATATTTCAATTCAGCTCCGTTCACTTTAGATCTTTCCCTTAGGTCATAGTTCAAGCTGCCTTTTGCTCACTGCTTGAGTGGTTTTTCTATTCCTTTTCTTCTTTTTTTTTGCTAGTTTACATCTTGCGTGAAATGGATACTCATAATAGGAGTAGTTGCCCCATGGGCTTAAAGTGCGATCAGCTGCATATTTTATATGCAATTAGGTCAAGTATGAAAAGTATAGTTTATTCTTTCAACGGTTTCCTATTGCGAATTCGCGAACATCATAAAAATGTTATATAATTCTCAAGAGCTGAATAATTCAGTGTTTTTTGTGATATTTAAGATGTGCAGCTGCAACTATTCATTAGCTATAAATGAGCTCCTATCCAGTAACATTAATTAAAAGAAAATTCTTCTAGAATCTCACTTTCATTAAAAGGGATTAGGACTTGTAATTTTACAAATTATGAATCCATACGATGTCAAATTATTTCTACTTTTTATAAATATAATTTGTTTTCTAAGAAATAGCTGCCTATGTATCAAGCTGATTCAGGGTATTTTAAACTACATATAAGATTGGCCAATCATTTTTAAGAATATTTGTAATTTAATAAAAATAATTTTGAATACAATAAAAATATGTAATAATATTTATGTGGCAAACAAAGTGATTTATAAGTCATTTTGAAGTATGTATATTTATTATTTAATAAAAATAAATTAAAATACAAATAAAATAAAATAATAATGTGTGACGGACAATATTATTTGATTTGAATATCAAGGGAAATAGTTTGATTTATCCGATAAACTTTTATATATTTGCATAACATAAAATTATTTCATTCACTGTAAAAGTTAATAAGGAAAAAATTGAACAATTGATAAAGGTTAAAGCTTCGCTCAAATTCTAAAATTTTAAGCTGAAAACAAGTTAATAATATAAAAGTTGATAATTCAAAGTAATTGTTACTTAATTTTAAATTAGTTAATTTAAATATTACTTTTACTAAAAGCTTACTTTAAGTACAAATTAAAGCTTAAATGAGGCAAGCGATGACTGTCAAGGATTTAAGCGCATTTTATGCTTAACAATTTAAGGTTTAAATGCCACTTTCAATATAATTTGAAATCAAGCCAAACAAATGGATTTAAAAAGTGTTTGAAATGAAATATATTTGACTATTACGTAATCAAATATCACTCAAGGTTGCTTCAATAAAAATTTTGAACAAATCGGTTATCATAAGATAAGTAAATTCAAACATTTTTGGGTGGTCTTCAATTGAAATCTTTAAATGATTTTCATTGTCAACCTGTCAAGAGCTTGAAAGTGACTTTAGACTATTTTAAAAAGGCCAACAATGAAGTTAGTTCAATTGTGTGTGGTCAGTTAGTCAGTTGGCCAGTTAGCAGGCACTTGCAGCTCATCAGTGGATTTAATGTCGTCTAAATTGTCTGTTAACTCGTTAAACTGGACCTTCATTAATCGCTCGCGACTCTCTTGGCGGCAACTTCAAAGTTTGGGTGACAAATAAATACAAAAAACCTAAGAATACAGAATACAGAAGCAAGGTCCAGGTCTGAAATAACCCAGCCCCAAAAAAATCGTAAATGCAGTAAGTAGCCATAAAATGGCTTAAAAGACTAGACAGAATTTCTTGTTTATCATTTATGTACGTGACAAAAATGTTTGAGCTGCTCATTATTATTATGATGTTGGGCAGAGGAAGAGAGAGCCGTCTCATGATGTCTCCCAATATCTGTATACATTTGAATATGAAAATAGTTAACAGCATTTCAATCACATGGCTGAAAATGGGAACTCAATTTCTGCCCACCGATCAGAAAGTTGTTACAAATTTGTTCCGTTTTCGCGCAGCACCTGAGCCAAATTAGTTGGCCAACTTTACGTTTTGAGCCAAGGTAATTTGGCCAATCTGAAAGAACAGCTGGCGGCACTTAACTTGGCTAAAGGAAATAGTTTAAAAGCTGATCTACCTCTCTTTCTCTGCAGGTCTCTTTCCTTCTTTTAGCTTGCTCCCTCGCAATATTCAAACCCTTTTTTTTTCATTTATAATTCGTGTTTAACTAATTTTAGCCTATTATCGCCATCATTATTATCATTAAATGTGAAATTGTTGGACTGGCGCGCATGCTCATTGGCAATTTTACAAGCAGACAGACAGAGAGAGGGACAGAAAGAGAGACAGAGACAGGGACAGAGAGAGACTCTGTCAGGTTGGTGCTCCAACTACAGATACAACTACAACGCCAGCATTAACTCCAACTCATCGTCCATCGTCCATCGTCATGTTGCTGTCAGACACCAACTGTTGTCTCTGTGCCCAGTTTCAGTCCAAGTCGAAGTCTCCGTCCCATTGCCAGTCTCTGTTCATCTGACCGCTGGGGTTGCCGCGGGGTCAGGCCAAACAACAACAAAACAACACAACATTTTGCGCCTGCTTTCAAGCTTTTCAAGCAATATGTTCTATTTTTTCACTCGGATCTCGGCAATTACCAGAAAGTAATTTCAAAGTTATGCCAAAAGGGGTGAAACGAGCCAGAAAAAGGGATCGCTTAATTGGAAAATGTTTATGTATCTTTTAGATACATTTAGAGCTGAAAGGTATTTCGCATAGTCCTCTCTAAGGTGCGTTTGGATACCTACTAATTAAAGGTAGACTCTTCTCTGATATATATTATTATGGAGTTTCTTAAAGTTATGCCCTTTAAACTAGAGATAAAAGTATAGTCGTAATTATTATTAAAAGCCTTTTGTATTGTTTTTAAAAGAAGTTTTATCAAAACTATAACAATTAATAATAGCATAATAATAATATAACAACATTTTGTACAATGTTTAAAATTGCCAAAAATTTATTAAACTGCTTTATTTATTTTAAATTGAATTCTATGTATTGAATGAAATCTAACAACTAAAATTAAGTGTTAGCTTTTATAAATATTTTGTTTTATTTGTAGCTTATTCTATATATAAATTTCAGCTGTAGCTCCTTTCAGATGTTCTTTCAGTAAAATAAAATTAAACTTTAAGTGCCAATCAATACAATATTTTTAAAACTAGATGTGTGTAGTTTAGTCTCTGAATATCTAAATTCTTCGTTTCAACTTTTCGCCCTTAAAAAAAAAGGTGACTTGCTGACAAAGCAAGTTAAAACTGGTAAAGAGGCAGGGAATTTGCCTTATTTGTTATTTTGGCTAATTGCCGAAATGGTAAAGCCGCAGGTTAGCCAGGACTAAAGTAAACAACATTAGCAAACGTCAGTTTGCTGATATGACAACGATGTCTAGACAGGCAAGTTCATTGTCAGGGTCAGAGTCAGAGTCAGAGTCAGGGCAACTACAATATAAATTTGTGTTTTCTTTACATTTTAAATGCCTGCACCTGCAGCGACTTGGAAATTAATCATGCCTGCAGTCGGCATTTAGGCCGAGGGAGTGGAGGAGGCTATAAACGCCCACGGATGTTACCAAATTGCAGACGTGAGCTGGTCTTAAAACTGAACTAAAGGAAAACACAAAAATGATTGTGCAAAATGGCAGGACTAACAAATCTCGCAGGCATATTTCACTTTGTCGGCATGGAAATTGAAAATTGAATATCGACAGTGTTGCAACTCAGCAGGTCCTGATCCTGTGGACGTGTCCTTTGGGTTTTTTTCCGACTGGTTTTTGGGTATTGCCCAGCGATGTGTTTGGGAAATTCATTAGGCTGGGTGCGTACTGTACTTGGTCCAAAAGCAAAACATGTGTTGTACATGGCAGAGTCCTGGACACGTTGCGAGTACTTGACACGATAAGATATAGGCACTTGAATTATTATACTTGGCATATGCTTCAGGCACTTCAAGGGATCCTTAAAAAACTGAAAACTTTTGGCATTTTTGCCTGAATATGCAGTGTAAAATCAATTACAGTTGGGATAAGAGAATGCCTTTGGTTATGCATCAGGACAGTGTGTCATGTTTCTGTTAAAGGTTAAATTGAAAGAAAATTCGGCAAGTACAAACAAATTGAGAGTTGGGTAAAGAAGGAATAATATAGGATTAGATTATTTTTAAGGTTTATCGTATAAAATTCTTATGTTAACTATGGGAACCCAATTGAAAAACGATTTAAAATGAATTGATGTTAATATTGTAGTTTTGTGCTTAAAAAATTAATTGTACAATATTTAAACCAAAAAATAAAAATATATATTTGACTTCTCCAAGGAGCATTTTAATAATAAAATGTAAGCTCTGTAAAAAATAATTAAATTTTTTTACTTTATTATTTATGTTCAATCAAAAAATGATTTTTTTGATTTTTGACACAAAAAACACAAAAAAAATCATTGTAAAATCTAAGATTAATATTCGTAAGTTTAGCATGTTATTTTTAGTATTATGTCTTCAGTATACTATTGTAAAATTAACACAATATGCGGATAAAATGGCAATCACTCAGCATTAAAATAGTCACAAATTCCTAAAACATTTTAATTCACTGTATAAATTCTTATAGAGTTCCGATAATCAATATATTTGCGGAGAAGGAATTGAAATATCGTACTTGATTTAAGTATTTCGTACTTTGTTTAAAAAAATAAGCAACTTGTCTGAAATCCTTTCCAATTATATTTACATTTTTCACTATACTTTCATAAAAATATTTGCCCAGTTTAATTGGGCACCTTTTGTTGGAACAACTTCAATTTTGTTGACTTCGTTTAAGTGATAATTTTTATTCTTTTCTATTAAAATATTGGTAGTGATATAATAATGAGGAAAGAACAAGTTTAGAAATATGTATACAATTGAGAAACTTTTCTTAAATCCTTTCCAGCATTATTTGGATTATTTACTCTCCTATCATCACAATTTTTTTTTGCAGTTTATTTGGCTTGGTTTAAATGATAATTCTTATTCTATTCTTTTAAAATATTTGTAATGACATAATAATGAGGGAAGAATAAGTTTAGAAATATGTATAAAATTGAAAAACTTTTCTTAAATCCTTTCCAGCATTATTTTGATTATTTACTCTCCTTTCATCACAATATTTGCGCTATTTAATTGGGCGCCCTTTGTTGAAACAACTTCAGTTTTGTGGACATAACAGTACTAATAATTGTATAACATTTATAGTCTCATTTCCATGCATTTCCCACACTTCCCACGCTAAACTGAACTTCCGTTTGCACAAGATCCTCATTTCAGATTCAACACAAGCATAAAAAGATTCCCACACACAAAATAAAAGGAGAATCAGGAGCAAAAGGAGGATTATGCAATGCACCTGAAACACCCTCGCATTGGAGATGCTGCTGATGAAGATTTTTGGCAATTCCAGAGACTTGAATGCGATGATGAGATGAGGGTGCCTCACTCAATTCAGTTCAGTTTGTGGCCAAAAAGGATGCGTCGCTTCCGTTCTCAGGCCGTTGGCAGAAATCAGATAAAATAAATTTCAACTGGCTGCCAATTAGGACAACAGAACAGTATCTAACGAAAGGATTAAGGACTAGAAATTGGCACTTCTCCAGCTGTTCCAAGAGTCAAGACAGAACGAGAGAGAGAGAGAGAGAGAATGGAAAAGAACCTGGCGAAAATCAAATGAAAATTCACACGGAAGTAAATGTCGAAGGCATCAAAACAAATCTCAAACTGTTGAATCTTTCGAGACGCGCAGCAGCTGCTGTGATCCGCCTGGGAATGGGAACAGAAACTGAAACTGGGGATAGAGATAGAGATAGAGCTGCATATCCTAGTCAAAGGACCTGCTGCATGCAACATGTGTGTGTGGGAAGCACACATGTCCCTCTAGTTATTTCTTCCTTCAACAGTTTTTTGGTTTTGCATGAATTCAAACATAATAAAAATTGAAGACTGTGTTCCTTGTGTTTTGTTACATTTGCATCCTGTGGGAAACTCCGAGCTGCTTAGTCCTGAGAAAACTCTTTACAATACACCTGCCCACAAGGACAGAGATCCTGCGGTTAGGAATGGAAAACACTTCGGGAAATAAGGGAGAGTTGTGTGTTGTTATCTTCAGGAATAAAAGGAATGCATTACAATTCTAACAAATGTAAGTTAAGAAAATAAATAAAGATGCTGGGAAAAACCTAAATGACCCGATAAAATCATTATAAATTTTTTAAGGAATTAAAGTAATTTTTTTATTTATTTATTTACTTAATTATTAATACAGCACGACTAAATAGAATAAATTTATGTAAATTTTAAACTGAAAAGAAAAAAGATAAATTAAGTCAAGTCTGGGATATGAAAAAAATTATCGGGGCTGCCACAGAAATCGCTTTCGCTTGAATATTATACAAATTGATGAGAAATTCAAGCGAAAGCGATTTCTGTGGCACACTTGTATATTTTAGAATAAAGGATGCTTTACATCCCCAGTAATATGCTGATCAGAAGGTCTAGGATAATCAGGAGAATTATTCTAAACTATAATTTAAAAAATAATTTTTTTTTCTTACTAATTTTTCTGGATTATTGAAGTCTTTAAATTTATTTAATAAAATTATTCAAAGCATTATTAAGGATTTTTTTTTGGGGTAATGAATCTATTACTATTGTATGTTGACGCGTTTACAAAATGAAGCATAAATAAAATTATATTAAATAAAATATAAAAAGTGAAACTTAATAATTTTGTATTGAAAAAATATTTATAATGCCAATACTCCCATATAAGAAGTATTATTTAACTTTCTTAAAACTTATTTAATTCTCTATTTTATCCTATATTATCTGTAAATATTATCATATAATATAATTTCATAAATCACTTCAAAATAAATATTGTTTTTTAATTTGATCTTAAAATTAGCATATTTATGAATTTAAAATATAAATCCACATCCTTTTCACTAAGTTTTCTATGCGTTCTTCCGCCAGCTTCAGTTCCAGAGATTTCTGAGAATTATTTGGACGCGGCTATTCAAATGATTCCAAGAATTTGAGGAACATGTTGCTGTCGAAGCTCGAATCTCTCTGCGAGAAATGTCCTTGTCGAGTGCAGCGAAGAGTGGAGAGTGGAAAGAGGGAGACAGAGGAAAGACGGGGGATAAGGAGCCTGTTCGGGGATACCAGTAAACATCCTGTTATGAAACAGCATAACTCGTTTGGCAATTTCATTTCATTCATCAAAAAAAGCGTAGAAACTGGAAATGCGAAACGCGAATTTGTGAATTGAGAATGCGTAAAAAGTTCGCGTAAACAAGATGAAGCAGAAACCGGAAGTTTGGCATGGATCCTTCGAGAGAGAGCGAGAAGATTTGAAACAGGCTGAAGTTGTTCAGTTCGAGTTCGTGGGAATTTGGTAAGGCACTTCCTTCCTTCCTTCCTTTTTTCCTGACACTCGCAACAAAAGCGCGGGTGTAGCGAGGACTTCTAAAAAGAGCTCCTGGTTCCTTCTTTCACTCTGTCTATGAGCGCGAATCAAATTACGTGTGTCCTGGCTGAGACTGAGGCTGAGTCCCAGTCTCAGTCGGAGTCTGAGTCTCCATCCATCATCCACATGCTGCTGCTTCTTGCCTTGCACCTTGAGCCTTGACTACTTCCGGTTTTGCGCGAAGGACAACAACGACGACAACGCAGCAGGTAGTTTTTGTTGTTGTTGCTGTTGTTGTTGCTGTTGTTGTTGCTGTTGTTGTTGCTGTTGCCAGTTTTGCAGTTGCCACATTTCCTGCGCTTTGCCCACGCCACATGCAAATAAGGATGTCGGATGTCGCCAAATAACAACAAGAACAAAAACAACAAGTGTCCCGACTCCTGTCTCCTTCTTCTCCTCCTCCTGTGTCCTGTGCCGGATGTTTTTCGTTGATCAATTGAAAATTGAGTTTGGAAATAATGTCAAGTGCTTCAAGTGTTGCAAGCGCAAGTTGAAGAGTCTGGCAAATATTTGATGACTTTATTTAAGTACTTGGTCAACTAGGGCAGTCTGGACATTCAGGACATTCAGGATATTCTGGACTTCCTGTTCCGCAAGAATTGCTAGGAATATTTTGCATTTATTTATTTACTTCCTATTTATTTATAGATATTATTTCTTAAAAAGAAACTTAACAAACCGGTTTTAAATTGTAATATTTTATTAAGCTTATTCTATTATTTTTTCTAGGGGTTATTAAAGATTTTTGTAATTATTCTTCCAGGCATTATATTTTTTTGTTAATCCTTGTCATCTATTTCTGGGTAGGTTTTAAAAGGCCTTAAATTTTCAATTGCTCTGATTTAAAACAGTTCATAAAAGGGATCTATGCAAAAAAAAGGACTTAATAAATTGTATCATTTTATAATTTAATTTATTTAATTTAATTTGGCAGTGATTTTGAAAACGTGACAGAGAACATATACAATACAATATACCCTTTTACTTATTTTTTAAGCAACGGGTTTAATAAGTATAAGCAGATATTTCTGTGCAGTCTACTTTAGTTCAAAATCAGCAAACTTTAATTAAAAATATAAAAAAACTATATTTAAGTAATATCAAACTCAGTCTCTCTACTTACCACCCTCACGCCCCCCTCCCCTTACCTATGCACAGTGTCACCGCCACGCGACTAATTTGCAAGTTTTTGTTTTAATCGAAGCGACTAAAAAAAGACGACAAGTAAAAACTCTAAAAAACAAAAAAAGAAGAAAATATAAAGTGCGCTGGCCAAGAGAAAGATGACAAAGCAGAGGAGGAGAAGACTCTGGAGAGTCTGGAGAGATGAGGAGATGAACCCAACGAGTGATCGTCTGTTGGCCAAATCGCCAATTGGCCACAACGACAAGTGGACAGTTCGACAGTTGGACAGATCGTGCGTGTGGAGTACATGACCCCAATTTCTTTTGGCTGTGTGTTTTGGCTCTTCGTGTGCTCACTTCTTTTTTTTCTGGTCTTAACTTGGCTTATTATTCAAAACGGCAAGGTGCCCAGCGGCAGCACAAGCAAGGTAGTGAGGAGGAGAGGGATAGATGGCCAGGGGGCAGGGGGACACCCGTTTTGGAAGGATGATGTATGTTGCGCTTTCAATTTGGAGCAGCAGGACATCTGTTTTGGCCCAAAACGAACTTGGAGCTACCTGAGGCCCAAACAACCTGGTAACCGGTTTACAGGTGCTAACTTGGCTCAGACTCGGTACTCTGCACTGGGCCCTGTTGTCTGTTGTCTGCCTGCATCTTGTCTCCCTTTCTGCTTTTTGCCCCACAGCCCGCAGCTTTTGGCGGCCATAAATTTGTGTTTAATTTAAAAACTTTTCACTCTTCTCTCGCTCGCAGTTTATTACTGCCTAATTTATGGCGCGAAAAATATTTTTGTTTAAATATTGAAACTTCTCGCAGGAGCTGCTGCCAATTCCAAAACTCCAAATACAACTAAAAATTTAACTGCAGCTTCAACTACAACAACAACTTCCAGGTTTAAGCCTGAAAGTGAGGTGAAACTTTTGTTGGCTCTTGTAAAATTGGGTGTTGACTTGATTGCCTTTTGTAATACCCTGCAACTAGAGAGCGAAGGGTGTTCAAAGTTAGGGCAAGTGACAAATATTATAAAATAAATTTAATAAATAAGTACTCGTATCCTATAAAAAATAAATACAGTTTAACTTCCATAACTCGAACTTCTATATCTCGAAATTCTCTCTAACTCGAGCTAAATGAGAGCCAGTAAAATTAATAAACCTAATAAAAAGTACTCTATAAGTCTTCAGTAGACTGTGTTCTCCTTTATGACGGAAATACTTATTATATCTACCTCAAGTAACTTCATCTCATGTATTTATATTTGAAATATTATTAAAAATGATGATTGAATTTTTTTTAAGTGAAAAATGTAAAGAATTCGAATACATAGTCATTGAAAAAATACAACATAATGATCCTTTCAAAGCAATCTCTGCATTTTTGCTATCTTCTAAAAATTTTGGATTTTTGGAATCTTTTATTAATTTAAGCAGGGTATCAAACGCAAAGAAATATCGGTAACAGTTACGGTTTCGATTAAGTTAAGTTAAACAAAATCCTAGGATATCAGTTTTGTAACGGTTACAGGTTATTTCTTTGTTTCTGATTCAAAATACAGGTATGATATTGGTTTAAAAAAAAATTTGAAATTTTTACAAGCATACGAGAATTTTTCAAAAAAGATTTTTCTTCTCATTGGGATTTATATTTGAATATGTATTAAAATTCAAAATAAGTTTTAATTGAACCGAATATAATCGTAATGCATGAATCGGTTACTAAACGGTTATTTCGGTTTTTCTGTTTAGGTATAATAAAAAAGTTTTGTTACTCAATCGGATTCAGTTACGTTTACCAATTTCAATCTGTTTATACCGGTTAACAGTTACAGTTTTAATACCTGATTTTAAGTGAAAACAATATAATTAACAGAGTATCTCACAGTCGCGCAAGCTCATTCTCTCAATTTCACTTGTTGCTGCCCAGCTCCTTCTGCTCCTTCTGCTTCTTCTCCCTGCCTCCCTTCCTCTCATTCCCTCTTTTTCCCAACCTCCTTCCCTCTCATTCGTTCCTTTTTATGCAAATGTTCTCTCTGGCAACAAACAATCGCAACAAGATGCAGATGAATGAAGACCGATTTTTATATACAAACTTCGGACAACTCTATTGAAAAGCCGCCTCGGAAATCGAGCTGGATAAAATGAAGCTCCCCTTTGTCCCTGACTACCCCCACCCCTCCACCATGCCCTTATTCCTCCCTCCTCTCCTTCATAATTCAATGTTCTGTTCCCTTTGGTGATTTACAGTGTTTGCTAATGTTAATTGAACTGCATTTATCTTTATGAATTTTTCAAGTTTCAGGTAATTTTTCAAGTATGTGTTTGAAAAAAAATACAAGTCTTTGAAGGTAAAAGCGTATATGTTGCTTTATTTTTTATATTACGTTATTTAAAATGTAAATTAAAGTTTTTAATACATTATACAAATTATTTGAAATTTGTTTTAAATTTAAAAAAAAAAACTAAAGTCTAAAAAAAATATTACATATAAATATATTACTAAGACTCAAAACATGCTTTATTTTCTGTCATAGTTCTGCTTAAATTTACATAGAGAGAATGCTGACTGTCGGAAGCAGAACTAAAATTATCTGTTGCATTTGGTTAACATTGTTATTCCTTAACATTGCTCTAATTATTTTAATCTTTGCATACATATGTTAACGTAATTCAAATCTGTAAATTCTAAAAGCTGTACATGTTAACTAAGAGCTTTTGCAGCATCTTGCAATGTTATTATCAGTCAGTCGATCTCTGTGATAAGAAGCAAATAGAATAGAAGCAAATATCGCTGCTAAATCGACTCCTCTAAACACTGACTATTTAATTCAATTTAGTCTGACCCCTGCTTCTCCCCGCACCGCTTTTGACCCTGTTAATTTAGTTTGTATTTCAATCGCTTCCCGCTTTAATTTTGTGCCTTCATTTTTAAGCGCCAAAAATCTGCCAAAAAGTCTTTCACATGTAAATCATGTTCAATTGTACAAAGGAGCCAAAAATCCTTTTATGCAAAGTTCCTGTGGCTTATCTAGAGTCATAGATTAACCCTAAACAAGAAAAAAAAAACCTGATATAAAAAACCAACCCTTCCAAAAACCAAAAGGGTTCAAAATCAACACAAACATTGGCTTCATCACCGAATTGCGCGGGCAACATTTTTAAGAAATTTCTCAAAAATTATAAAATCTAATAAATTATATTACATTTTAATTATAAATTTATCTAAACTCTATAAATCTATCTTATTTATTTATATTCAAAAATCTCCCTCACATGGATACGCCACTCGAAGAGCGAAATGCACCAAACCAATTTTATAATGAACTTCACTATTTTAAAAAATTTTGCATTTTTTTTTTTTTTTTTTAAATTGTTTCTCAATTTTTTTCATTGATTTTTAAAAATTTCAAAAGTTTATTTTCAAATTTTGCGCAGCAATGTTGCAGCAACATTTCGCTCTGCTTGCAACATTTGCTAGAAATGTACTAAATAAGCACATAAAACGCGTTTCTCTCAGCCGCAAACACACCAGCTGTCCCGTTCACACGCGCAGGCGCACCCAGCTTACCTCTCCCGTACTGCACAATGTAATACAGGGATGACCACGAAAAGTATGTATGTTACCTATGTGTGTGTAAGTGTGTTCAAGCAGACGTTTTATGCCTGCTGCTTGCCTGCAACTGTTCTCTCTCGGGTGCGCTCTGTCTCAGTATTGCGTTACTCTCTCTCTCAGCAGCGTGACTGTTTGGTGCTCTCCTCGCAGTGCGGCCGCCGCTAAAAACAAATTCAAAAAATAAAATAATTTCTGCTTTCATTCTGTTTTGGATTCTTGCGCTGTGCGGTTCGTTGCGGCTGCTTCGTCGTTGTTTCCGTCGCCAAATCGCTTTGTGGCTCTTACGTCGTGCACATCGTTCATCGGTCGTGTCGCGCGTCGCTTTCAAATTTTGTAGCCCACAACAACACAACACAAAACAAGCAGCAAATGCAAAACGCACAACAAATTTCAATTAAATGTGCTACTCAAATATTTCCAATAAATATATATTTATTAATTAAGTGTGACTAAAGGAAAATTCGATGAGTGCATAAACAAAAAGTCTAGATAAAAGTAAAAAATTTTTCAAATGGTTTTTTAAATAAATAACAAGAAGAAATCGAAAGGCAAATTTGCATGTGTCTATGTGTGTGTGTGTCTATATGGCGCTATTGAGAGCGTTTTTTATATAGAAATAAAATTTACTAGCGGCATTTTGCCCCCCCTTTCGCCCTACCTTCACTCATCTCCGTCGTGCGTGTGTGAAGGAGAAGGCCGAAAATTCGCCAAAAAAGAAAGAAAAGCAAATCGCCGAATATTTTGCTTCGAAAAAATGTGGCGCGTGCACGTGTAAAACAAAATAGAAAAAACACACAAAAAAAAAACCAACAACAAAATGCACACAAGAGCAACAACAACAAATTGCCAAAGCTGCAAATCAAATAAAAAATAATAAAAAAGAAAGAAGAGAATTGCCAAAATACAATAAACTATTATATTTTTATGTTGTAATTGTGTATGTGCGTGTGTAGCAGCAACAACAACAACGCCGCCCCACAAGGATTATTACACTAATAATAACACACACAACAACAACAACGTCAACAGCAAAACAATATTTTGTTTTTTTATTACATCAGAAACAAAAAACATCAATAAACATGCATTGGATTAAATGTTTATTAACCGCATTCATTTGCTCCACAGTCATTGTGCAGGTGAGTCCGTATTTTCTTTAGGTTCCTTCCTCTTCCTTTCATCTCCTCTTCACATTTTACACTCATTTCATAGCAGCAACTTGTTGTTGGATTTCCTTCCTTTGAGTTTTTTTTTTTTCGGCAATTCCCACTTTACACGCCACACGCACACATGCGCGCCTGGGTTTTGCAGCTGCCGCTTATGCGTGTGTGTGTTTGTTTTACATGCATGCGTGTGAGTGTAGGGGAGAAGCTTTTGGCGTTGCCAGCCTAGCGACAATCAGGAGACAAACAAAACTTAGCGATTTTAGAGTTTTGGCGGTTTAATTGATGTGGGAGAATGTTACAAGTACTTGAAAGCCTTAAAATTCAAAGAAAGAAGGGAAATAAAATTATAATTTTGACTATACACCTTGCAAATATAATTAATAATTCAAGTAACTCTTTAACTCTTTACAGCTCACATTGTAATTAAACACTAAGGCCCGTTTTTTCAATGTCTAAAGCCCCTTTCAGACGAGCACTTTTTTACCGACACTTTTTGTCAAAAAGCTGTCCGTTTCGATCACCATCGCTCACCGATGGAATAGAACGTGTTCTATTTCCATCGGTGAGCTTCGGTTTTTCACCGGCGCTTTGAAATTTTGTGTGGTTACGCGACACGGACAGCTTTTTGACAAAAAATTACAAAAAGTGTCGGTGAAAAAGCGCTCGTCTGAAGGGGCTTTAAATAAGGTGTTTGATAACTATTGAAAATATATTTTGTAGTAAAATGTATAGAAATTACTGTCAAATTTTAAATTATATCTTAGATACAGTTTATATGTAAGTTGAAAAAACGGCCCTTAGTTTAGAACTTTTCAGTTTATTTTACGTTTTGCAATAAAATCCAATTGTTATTAAGATATAAGATATAATTTTAAATTAGAGAGTTATTTCTATACATTTTACGTCATTGAAAAACGGGCCTAAGTCTTTTAAATTTATCAAATGATAGAATAATTTAAGGCAATTCCAAATCCAGAAAAACAGTAATTTTCTATACATCACTGAAATATGATATGTTCAGTTTTTTCCCCTTTGGTTTATAGAACAGCTGAGCAAACAGGGGTTGATTTTGCACCCTTCGCTTTGGAATATTTTATATTTTAGATGAAAACTAGTTTTGGATTTTGTCGATTGTCAAACAGGTCCATGCCGAAAATTCAAGTCTCTAAAGAGACTAAAAAAAATTACCACCAACGGCGCATGCCTTAAAGATAAAAAGTAACATAAAATAATAAAAGGAAAAAAAACGAGAAGCTGCTCGATTTCAATATATGAATCTTGATGGCACAAATACATGTACAAGGTAATGTGAGCGTTTGTGTATGTGTGTAAATGGGCAACATCTGCCGCTGTCAACATTTTTGCATGCGCTTTTTACATGGGCGTTTTTGGCTACACTTTGCGTAGGTCAACGTCAACTTCAACTTGAACGTCGTCGACACATGCGCAGCGGCGGCTGCTCGTTGTTTTTATTTAGTTGCTTCTGCTTCAGCATCAGCTTCAGCTTCTTTCATTGATCTTTAACGCCAGCATCAGCATCCCCTGGCCACATTGCATGTGGCTCCGCAACTCTCTCATTCTCCTCATTCTGTCTGTCGGTTCGCCACAGCTTTGACACATTGCGTGCTTTACTTTTGCTCTTTGTTTTTTTGCATTCTTTTTCATTTAGTTGCTAATTTTAACAGCACTCGAAAAACTGTCTTGAAACCTCCTGCGGTCTCGAGTCGCTCCACCAGCTGAAATGTACAGAAAGTGCAGCTGTTGCTTCGGTTTAAGCAGGACTACGCACTATAGATTTTGACTGTCTGGCAGCACTAATTTAAGGAACTGCTTTGCATTATAAAATAGCATTTAAAGCTCGCTCTATTTCTCACTTTCTTTGATTCTTTAGTCGTCACTCATTTAATCTGCCATTTAACTATCCAATAACCGTACTTTTTGTCAGTCAGTCTGTCTGTTTATCATCATACTCAACAGGCAGTAATTGTTGTTGCGCTTGTTTCATCATCTCATTTCGTGCAATTTTCATATTATCATTGAGACCGCGTTGACTGAATGAATGAATAACTGAATGAATGACGCAGTTGGCGCTCCCTCTGCTTCATCTTTCTTTGGGTTTAGCTTTGTCTCTGTTGCGCACTTTATAACATAATTAATTGCAATTTAGAAAAGCAGTGTGTGTGGGGGAGTAAGAAGATAAAGCGAGACTCCCACACACACAGAAGCCGTTTCACTTGCGCTTATAACTGTTTCCCAAGCCCGTTGTTAACGGTTGATTGTGATGATGAATTTAAATGATTAATAAACAACGTAACAGAGCCAAAGGGCACACTGTCTCGCTTGCTCTCTATCTTTGTTCTCTCTCTCTTTGTCTTTAGCAAATGCTAAACAAGCACCTGTAAAATGCGTGTGTTTAGATCGCTTGTGTGTATGTGTGTGTAATCCACAACATTCAAACTGTCAGTCAGTCAGTCATTGTAAGTTGACGTGGAAGACACTGGCAAAAAAAAGTGCTTGTTGTGGGGTGTGGGGGGGACTTTAACCAGGCTTCGCTTCAGTCAGGGCTGAGTGATCACAGTTACGTCTTGACGTTCATATATATGTATGTACATGTATAAAGTATAAATTTACCATAGCTCGTAAAAACCAACAGCTAACTGAGCAAACTGAGTCAAGCAAAAGGTAAACAATGCAACGCACTATTTTCTAACACTTTTAACAAGTGTCTATCCCTTTCCCTCCCTTCCCATTCCCGCCCTTCTCTTTCATCTTGGCATTTCAGCTTTCAAGTTCTCTCCACCATTTCCTCTTCATCTACTTCTGCTGCTTCTTATTTATGTGTGCCCAAAAGCTTTTCAAGCGTAATAAAGTTCATAGTTGAAGGCAAAACAAGACAAAAGAACTATAACAAGTGTATAAAAAAATAATAAAATAAAGAGAATTAAAAAAAATTATGAATTCAGATTGCAGCAAGTTTTTTGTTTTTTCTTCGAAATATTTACGAAAGCTTGGAAAATGTTGTTGCATTTTGTGACTGTGTGTGGGAGGCTTAAGCGAATTTCCCCGCTTGGGAAATTATGCCAAGCTCTTTCTCCAAAAAATGAAAAGAGAAAAAAGTGTGAGAAAATATGTTAAAGCATTAAAATGGTGTCAAATTGTTGGACAAAACTATTGTGGTTTCTGTCATTGCACATCTTCAATCTTTGCACCGCTTTGTTTCTTCCCAACAAACACGAGTGTGTGTGTGTGTGTGTGTAAATGTTTCAGTGTTATGCAAATTGATTTGCTTTGTACATATTTTGACAACTGCCTGCACCTTTGTTTTCCTCTTCTTCTACTTTTTGTTTATGAGCATGTGTGTGTCTGTGTTTGTTGCATATCAAATAGTTAGTTGGCCAGTTTCAACTTCTTTCGTTTGCCCTGCACTTGCCTCTATGTTACCTTCCTTCCGCTTGTTGCTTTTTCTAACATTTCTTTTATCCAAGCTTTTTTTATTAATTCATTTTCAGTCTCTTGTCCCAGCATCAGCAACGCATCATTGCTGATTGTCTATTAATTCTTTTCTTTTTTTCTTATATTGTTCCTTTTTTTTTGCTTGCACTGATCTTCTTCAAAGCGCCGTTGAAAACAAGTTTTGTCGCTCTTAGCCGCTCTCCGCAGCAGTTGCCAGCTGCACTTTATGGAGAAAATCAACAACAACAACAGTAAGCAAGCAAAAAAGCAAGCACAAAAAAGCAACAACACTTCAATTCACTTTTAAGTCACGTTTTGCTCTTTTTTGCGATTGACGCTGCTCTTTCGTTTCGCTTGACGCTGCTGCTCCTGCTGCTGCTGCAGCTTCAACACCAGCTGACAACAACAAACGTTAAACTGTTATAGCTATGGGGCTTTTGTGCGCTCTCGCTCTCCATCTCTCTGCGCGAGCTCTCTCTCACTGTCTGTCTGTCTAGCTCTCCCTCTCTTGCTGTTCGCTCTTTTAAACATGGCGAGCTCTGCATGCATTGCACTACTCTGTTCTGCTGTGGCCGCTTCTTCACCTGGCGTTTGGTTTGCTGCTTACACCTTTTGCTGCGCCTCCAACTAAACTCAACGTTGCGTCGCGTCGTTCCGTCACTTTGTCGCTCCGTTCGTTCGTTTGCTCGTTCGTACGTTCGTTCGTTCGTTTGTTCGTTTTAACCATCAATGTTGACCGGCAAAATCGTATGCCGTGGGAAACAATTCGGTTTTACTTGTACATTTTTTTCAACGTTTTTCTGCGCCTGCCTGTTGCCGCCGCCGTCGACGTCGCAGTTGCTGCTGGCTGCCGCTGCTGCTGCTTCTTTTTGTGCTGCTCTTTTGCGTCCGTTTTGCCGTGTGTTGTTTTGTTTTTGTCTTATTTTCTTACTCATTTTTTTGTTGTTGGCCTGCTGCTTATTAATACACGTTTTGTTGTACGTAGTGCAGCGTCGTCATCGACGTCGACGACTCAGCCAGCGCCTGCTGCTTGCATTTGTCTGCACGTTTGTTGCTTAAGTCTTTAGTTTTGCGTGTATCTTGGGCGGTTTTTTTTTTGCTTCTTATTTTGTTTCGTTTTTTTGAGTTTGTTCGATTTGTACAAGGTTTATGAAGTGTTTGCATTTGTGATGCAATTTAAATTGCTAAAACATATATGATTTCATTATCTTATCAGGCAATATTCTCCTATTTCTCTGAATTGTGCTGACAATTACAAAGGCGTCCGATAAATGTTAGCGCCAAGACACTCATTAAATGTTAGTTAAGCAGCTTTGCTACAGATTCCCCCTTGTGCTTTTTTATATTACATATTGTATTGTGGCAGCCACGCTTCTTTTTTTATTGTATTTCTTTTGCTTTTGTTGCTCCCCTCCCAGCGGATTACACCTGTGTGTTGAAAAAGAGGCCTCAGCATCTTAAAAAGACGAGACGCACTTCTGCTTAATTGAGCAATTAAACACCCATGTTCATACAAAGAGATGAAGTAAACCAGCAACAACAACAACAACATAAACAATAAAAGATTCCCAAGCAATCACCACATGTGGAGCACCGACTGCTGCTTTGTCAGCCTATCTGTCTGTCTCTCCTTCCGTCCGTCTGTCTGTCTGTGCTCTCTGCTCATGACTTGTTAACAATTAAATTGTCATTTTAACAAGCTTCACTTGTTGTTGTTAAAATGTTAATTGCCGAACAGTTATAGAAAACTGACAGCAATCAGAGCAATAACTCTAGAGCGCCTATTTTTGGGCATTGCCTTGTTGTACTATCTCATATTGAGAGCTTTCAGTTAGTGGGCTGTGTGTTGGTGTGTGTGTCTGTGTGTGGGAGCCCATTTATGGATGCCTGTAAAGTCATAATTATATAAATCTTAAGTGCTCCAGCAAAGTCCATAATAAACTTGACGCACCAAACAAAGCAATGCACAATAATTTCCCTACAAATATCCCAATAAGGATAATTTTTTAATCAATTCAATTAAGCAATTCTTCTGCTTGTCACAACAACAATTTCCCATAATAGGAAACTTTATGAAAATGTCAAACTATCAATTTGTTTACACGTGCGCTGACCTATTTAACAAATTCAAATTTGAAATTCGCTTCACACCTAGAGTCGTTAAATCAACACAACATTGAATTAATTGAGAAATTTATGATGAAGTCAACAGACTATCAAAAGAAATTTGCAAATCTAAATATGCAAATTGCGTTCAACGGCAGCGGCGCTTCAAAAAAAACGAATTCGAAATCAAGTTGGACTCGGTTTCAGGTTAACGTTTCACCCCAAAAGAGATACGAAATCGACCGCTTGCTGTGCATTTGTTGTTGTTGCCTTAGCTCGTTCTTAATATTTCATAAGCCAGTTTTGTCCTTTGCATGGGTCTTGGTCTCTTCTTTTTGCAGCCAAAATTGCTACTCGATATTTGGTATTTGGTTTGCCAAGTTAAATTCCACGTTTAGTTATTTTCAGCTCCTTTTTCTTTTTCTTTGTTTTTTTTTTCTTGTTAAATACCATGTTGAAAGATTTATGGTTGCTGCTGCATTCCTGATATTTATGTATGCCTGAATGAATTGCTTTTTAATTTGATTATACTAATGCAATGTTCTCTCTCTTTATCTCTGCAGGTTCACAGTTCCGGCAATTTTGAATTGCGCCTCAAATACTTTAGCAATGAGAATGGACGCGACAATGAGGGACATTGTTGCAGTGGGGAAACGGATGCGACGACAGGCAAATGCATTGGCACATGCAAGACGCGGTTTCGTGTCTGTCTCAAACACTATCAGGCCACCATAGATACAACATCGCAGTGCACGTATGGTGATGTTGTGACGCCAATTCTCGGCGAGAACTCCTTCAATCTATCGGATGCACAAAGCAATCCCAACAAGGGCTTTACGAATCCCATACAATTTGCCTTCAACTTTGCCTGGCCGGTAAGTAATGTTGAGATCTTGAATGATCTGATCCCACAACAGATAACAACGACTATATATGTCTATATTTAGATATCCCTAACATTTCAACACACTGAGTCACTGAATCTTCTTCCCAGTCAGTCAATAAAATGTTCAGTGTTGTCTCTTTGACTCACTGTAATTTCATTTTAATTATTTTTCACTTCTTATATTTTTCTCTCTTGCTAATTTGTTTGGTTGCTTTTTATAGCACAGTCTTCCTCACTTCCTCTCTCTCTCTCGCTCTCTATATGTGTGTGTTTCCGCCCGTAGCTCTGTGTCCTTGTCAAGGGTTGTTGGCGCAAACATCTGTCGGCTATTAAAGTGCGCTGAAAAACGCGTGTGCCGCGTCGTGTCGCACCACAGCACAGTACACTGCACCACAGCACACTACACCACAGCACCACCAGCGACAATTTCCAGCTCGCTGGCTACCGTTTTGGCTCTGTAAATTCTGCTTAAAGCAACCCCTGAGGAACTAACGTTACTTTTTTTTTTTTAAGACATTCCCATTGACTTGTGATCGTATTTCAACAGATTTAACTTAAATAAAAAATTTTAATTTAAATTTAGCCCTTATGAAATTGTTATGATAGTTACTTTTTCTTGATTCCTTAACAATTTTAAATACTTTAACTAAGTTCTTTAGATTGCAACTTTGCTCTTGATTAAACATAAAGAAAATAAATTTTAAATTTGATTTCTCGAAATTGTTGATTATAACTTTTTCTAAAATAGGAAGAGCAGTTTTTAACTTGCAATATTTAAACTTAATTCTTTAGATCGTAACTTCTTTTGTTGAATTTTTAAATTAAATATTTATTAATTATGTGTATTCTAAACTCCCTTCCATTGTACGTGTTTGCTTCATAAATTCCTTCTAAAAATTGAAGTAATGCAACAAAATTCTTAAGTTTTTTCTTCTTCTTCTTCTACATTATATTCTTCGTCTTCTTCTTCATTTTGTTGAAGAGACCGCTGTGCACCTTTTATGCTCGAGTGGCCGAGTAATATATGGCATAGATGGTAGCATGCCTTGCATTTCTTAATTATAACGAATGCGAGAGTATTACGGGCACATTTGGTATATACTATACACTAAATATTCCGAATGTTGATGCCTCGCGTTGCCAACTCACCCCACATGCTGACTTGCCGCTTACCTTGTGCTGAAAGTTACTCAAGCTGCAACGGCAACGGCGCAACCCGCCTGCATTTTGTAACGTATTTTTCAAGCGGTTGTTGTTGCTGTTACTGCTGTTGTTGTTGTTGTCAGCTCGCCCGCAGCGTGTGCGGCTTACTTAAGGGGTGGATTTTCTTCCCCTCTTCCCACCATCTCGCTTTCCCTCTCTCTCTCTCTCTTTATGCTCTGTGTATACACTTTACTTCCTAATTGTGCGCATGTGCAGCGTCACTATTATTATCATTATACACATATATATATATATGTGTTTGTGTGTGTGTGTGTGTCTAGCTTAAAGTGGCAAAGTCATGCTACGTTACAATTAGCCCCCCACCACCGTTCAACTCCCCTGGGGCAAGAGATGTTGGCACGTGAAATGTGTAAATGTTGCTTACATTTTATCACTACTCGCTGCGGGCTAAGTAAAAAAATATGCATAAATATGCATGGAAAATGCCATTAGCAAAAATTTCCCAAATGGGGAAATTTGCAGCAGAGCTCAGAGCACGTGGCAATGGACACAGAACTGCATCAATTCTTGAATAAAATGTATATATTTGACAGATAGTTGAAAGGCATTTGGTTAAAGGGTAAACTTAGGGATTTTATCTGTATTTGACACATATAAAAAGCTAAAATTAGCTTGAAAAATGCATTAATGAGGGAAATTTCCTTTTATTTCATCTGTCTATAATTCACATTTGCGTTCAGGAAATTTGCTATTTTGATCAAATCAAATGCTGTAAATAGAGCTCAACACTTGGAACTTTAAAATATTTCTAGGTCAAACTATAAATTTAATTATAGTCGGCGACTAGACGAGACGACATCAACTAATTTAATGTTGCACTTAATTAAAAAGAAGCACGGGGCACGAGGCACGCATGCCTCTGACGGACAGACAGACAGCACGCCAGAGAGAATGAGATGTGTTCTTCTTTTGCAGCATAGGGGGTTGCCGGAGTCGTCTGCACTCCTCCCTAACCGACCCCGCCTTATCCGCTGGGCCTAAAAATAGTCAACGACTCGCAACGGCAACTTTGACGCTCCTCATCGTTGTCTTGTCTGTTTGTGTATTGAACTTTGTTACTTCTGTCTGTCTGTCGGCCTGTCTGTCTCTCTGTCAATCCCCTTCTGCGGGTGTCTTCTCTTGTCTCCTTGTCTCTGTTGCTACGTGGCTACCACTCCTACTCTTTGCGCCCTATGCATTTGGCATGCACTTCACCCTATGCTGCAGATATTGACGTTGATATACAGCGACGTTGCACGCGATACACGTATGTACATCTCTGAGTGTGTGTATGTGTGTGTGTCGCTCATTTATTTTTGGAGCTCTCGTACATTTTTATGTTAACTTTTGTATATATTTTATGTGTGGCTGTTTTCATCATAATGTAACACACTTACTTGTAGAACTTGCCGCAGTACCATTTCATAAATTTCCCCAAGCTGTTGTGCATTTTTGGTGTTGAACTAAAATTTCCCTGTTTGGGAATTTTTAAAAAGCGTAAATTTGCTTAAACTTTATTCTTTTACACTAAAATAAATTACCCTCTTTTGGGAAATTTCCTATATAGAAATATAAGCAATTCAATTTAATGAATTTCCCTTACGAGGAAATTTAAAACAGTTGCGCATTTTTGGTGTTTAACTAAAATTTCCCTCCTTGGAAATTTTGTAAAAAGCGTAAATATAAATAAAAACTGTTTGCTTTTACACTAAAAGTCGCGTTTGCAGCCCTTAAAAATAAATTTCCCTTTAATGGGAAGTTTCCTATATAGAAACCAAATGCTAATAAAAGGCTAGAATAAAATGGCAATAAAGCATTGTAGCATTCAATCGATTGATTCATTCATTTCATTTCATTTCATTTGACCATTGTAAAAGCCTAAAGTCTGATGATGATCAATGTCTGATTTGTTTCCTGTCGTGCCCATCAACTTTATGTGTTATTTGCGAATGCAATTTTCAATGTCTGGCCACACCAAATGCACTCAACTCAACTCGACTTCATTCGAAGCAGTCGAAGCACAGCACTTCACAAGCAGCTGGGACTTATGCAATCAATCGACAAAAACGGGGCCTTATCAACTAAATTAATTCTACATCTGACTCCCACACATGAAAAAACGCAACATCGTATCGAAAGTTAGTCAAAAAATTAGTCATTTACATGCAATGCTGGCTGAAAGCTGAAAGAGTTAAGAGTTAAAGCCAAAAGAGCTACGCAATCTGACGCCCAATTCAAGTGTTAGTGTTAGAGACACCTCTGCACAAGTCTCTCGAATTGAGTCGAGTCGAGTTTGAGTCTCTCAATACGCAGTTTTGGATTTTGTGTCATCTCTGCGGGTTTTCATTTTTCTTTCCAATCCCCTCTCTGCATTTGTAATCAAGTGTGAATTGAGGGCGCTGCCAGTTGCACGTTGCAAGTTGCATTTGCATTTGCACTCGATTGCATTAGTGGCTCTCAGATCTCGTTGGATCGGTTTGGATTGGATGTGGTTTGGTTTGCATCTTGTGGGCGTTACTTTGAGCATGATGTTTTCAGTGCTGCTGTCATAATCTGTTTATAATGAGCTCTGTGGGCTGTTGGGACTTGGCTTAAGTATTTAGATTTGTTAAAAGCTTTCAAACCATTAGCCATTAACTAAGTTATGGCTACAGATGATATCTTTATAAGTGAGAGATTTCAACGCAACTCGACAAAAGTGTTCATTTCCCGTCTACAAACAACAAGCTGTTGCCTCTTCTTTTGCTTGTTACTAACAATAAATGAACTTTCTTTAAAGTGCTTTCTTCTAATCTCTTTCTTGATTTCTTGTTTTTTACAGGGCACCTTTACGCTGATCGTTGAGGCCTGGCATGATGTGAACAACAGCGCCAATGCGCATTCCAACAGTAAGTACAACATCACAAGATCATTATGAAATTAATATCCTGTAAATTAAACATAATGATTAAATGCATATCCTGTAAATAAACTGTGACACAGTTATTGCTTCCTTATTCATAACGGTTGCTTCCTGTCGATCAACGAAAGGATCAACGATGAATCTACCGATTGATCGACACCTGATCTGTTACTCAAATTTCTAGTTTGATTTTCAACTAAGGCTCAACACTTGCCACACTCATCAGCGAGTGTATGTGTGTTTGTGTATGTATAAGATTTCCGGCACATTGAATGGTTTTAAATAACCCTGGCTGTTTTTTATTTTCTTTAGTTTCTGCAAGTTTATCCCTAAACCACGACTCAACCCCTGGCCGCAAACTTGTCGCCTTTGTTGTCTGCTCGCCTTGGAGCTCTGAACGGAAGTGTGCTCAAGTCGATTCATCCTTCAACTCATCCCTTCTCATCCTCATTTACTTACTATACATTGCCATGCCTGTTTTTGTTGCTTTTCTTCTTTTCTTTATCACGAATTTTTAGTTCTAGGCGGCAGGATTTTGTCGTCGTCGTTGATTATTTCGCTGTGGAATTTAGTGATCGTGTAATTTATCTGGGAACAATGCAACGATTTCCACTCTACACGATTGTTTTTTAAAGATAAAGAGACCACACAATCATATGTAGGAGTTGCTGATTGCGAGGCTTTACTGTTGTGTGTGGTCCATAACCAAGGACATTTAATTTTCTCATGTTCATTTTCTTTTGCTTCATTTTTCTTTTATTAGAGGCAGTTTTTCTTCAGGAATTTTCCCACACACCTGAGCTACCTGCTTAATTTCTGTACACAATTCTTTTACCTGCATTTTCTTTTATTCAAAATTTCAGTGGAATTTTTATTCTCATTTTTATGTACATTTTTCTATATATAACTTGGCCTAGTCCTTAGAGCAGGAATTTTAATTGTTTTGTGATCAGTGCGAGAGACATGGCATCCTGCTGAGAATTCTCTAGACGAGACGGATTCTCTAGCTAATAGATCTTTATCGTTGTTCCCCTTTTGCAATTTCAATTTGAGGCTGTTTCGCTGTACGCGCTTGTCAAGGATTAATTTCATTATTTAAAAGTAGTTGCAAGTTGTTGTTGGTTGTTGTTGTTGCAGTTGTTGTTGTTGTTCGATCTCCCGCATACTTGAAGCTGCATAGCAAGTTTACGCCTGTCTCGAGTGCGTTGCATTTGCCAACAAGTTTAGCAGCGCTTTTTGTTATATTCATTTAACATAAATTACATGCCAACAAAAAAAGAGAAAAAGGAGGCAGACAAAAAAAGAAACCTGCAACAAGCTGCAACAACGAGGGGGAAAAAGTGGGAGGCTGCAGGGGGAATTGGCGACCTTTTCGCCGGGTTTTGTTGTTGCCTTCCAGCCAAGAGGCCACAAGTTGTGTGCCTGCCAGCGCAGCATGGACTGTGGCCTGGCCTAAAGGAAGACACACGGAAGACAGAGGGAGAGAGAGATGGTCAGAGAGAGAGAGAGTGAGTGATACACACACAGCTTGACCGTCGTCGTGCAAGGTGATTCTTATGGCCTGATGCGTCGAAAATCTTTCAACTCATGGCTCTTGAGATTTTGCGCTGAAGTTCTGCTTTTAATTTTTTTGTATTTTATTTTCGTTTTTTTTTTTCACCTATCCCTACCTACCAATTAATCTCTGCCAATGCCAAAGTTGTTAGTTGCACGTTGTTGTTGCACGCGCTGTTGTTGTTGTTGTCGCTGGCGATGTTGTTAAAATGCTTATCTTTTAATTTTAACTCATTGGATCAAGCGGCAGCAACCCAGCCACAGTCTTCTTCTGCCTCATCTTCTTCATCTGCGTCTTCTTTCTGCCACAGAAACACAAAACTTGTTGCCGTCGTCGTCGTCGTCGTGTGTCTTGATAAAATGGTATTTTATAAATTCCTTTAGAAGACGACGACCAAATATTTGCAGTTGTTGTCGAGGCCTTACACTTAAACTTAAGCCTTGCCCCTTGCCAGAGTCAAGTTTGAGATTCCGCTTGTTGGAAATTTGTTGCACACAAATTTCACTCATTTGTTTTTAGCAGTTTAGCGAAAAAATTGCACTAAAGTGGCCTAGAAACTTTTTTACATGCCATCATCAGACTTGGAGATCTAAGTAAAGCAATTAACAAAATTTCCCTAGTAGGGATATTTTTTGGGTAGTTCGCATAGATGAGCAAAGTCATGTTTATGATACAAGCAACTATAAGACTTGTAGATCTAAATAAAGCAGTTTTGAAAATTTCCCATTAAGGGATATTTTTGGGTAATTTGCGTAAATGAGTCAAAGTTATGTTTATGATATTGGTACTTTAAACTAATGTCTAAAAAAGCATTTTAAGAAATTTCACAACTCGGGAAATTTTTGTAAATAAGCCAAGTGAAAATTTGTTCATTGATAAGACTCAACTGATATTTCCGCAGAAATCGTCCATTAATCATGTCACATAGAAGCAACTTTTTCAATAATTGCGAAAGTTGTCACATGCAACTTTTCACTTCTTTTATATCCTTTTTTTTATTTATAGATAATTAAAAAATGCCGTTTTGCGTAAATATTTGCGCATGATTTTCTTTATTTCTATGCACACATACACACACACTCACAACACACTTGGACAAGTGGCCAAACTGGACAACTGTTGGCCAAAAGTTGCAGTCAAATTGTGCGTTTCGCTTGAAGCGTCGCCTAATAACCTGTCATGCCACAAATCGCATGTGTGTGTTAGTGTGTGTGTGTGTTGCAAATGTAAATAAAACCACAACACAACACACAATTCAATTCTGTTTTTAATTTTTCTATTTTTTGGCATATTTTTTTTGGGGAATGTTGTTGCTTGGCGCGAGCGTTTTTCCATGTTGCCACGTCAGGTGAAGCTTGCCACTTGGCCAACTTGCAACTGGCTTAGAATTTCTTGTAGTTGTTGTAATAAATATTTTTGGCTTAGGTAATTAATTAGTTGCTATTTGGTTATGGATATAGATATGTGAATTTGGTTATATTATTTTGGACTCTAAACATTGGCAACCAGTTTGGGCCGCTTGTCAGTTCCGTTGCCGTAATTTATGGCTTGCTTAAACTTGAGATCTCTCTGTCTAATCTCGTTAACTTTGTCAATTGCATTTGGTTTAAGAGCTGCTCCCATTGCCTATGCAAATTCCACTTGTACTTTCACTCTGACTCTCATCTTGTTGATCATCTTTCGTTAGGATTTTCATTATTTCAAGCGCGTTATAAAAATGTTCCATAGTGCAACATTTTTAGCATTTGCCAAGAGATTTATGCATTTATTTTATTTATATTTTACTTTGCATTTTTTCTTCTTGCCAAACTAAACAAAACTCTTGGCCCGCTTCGGCTTCAAGTTGAGTTGTGTTGAGTTGAGTTTCGACTTGGCTGCATGCAATTCGAATAGTCATGCACCTGCAATTTACTTTATAGACCATGGAATAATGTGGCCAACACACACACACACCAACACACACACACACACAGAGACAAACAAGTTGCCATCCAATAGACCGGTCCAACAGTCGAACAGCTGAAAATGCAACTGTCGTCTGTGTCTGCATCTCTCCCTCTCTATCGCTCTCCCTCTCGCTCTTTCCCTTTAAGACGTGTGTTGCATGGCTGGCTGACTTGCGGCCTGCCTGTTGCCAGTTGCCGCCCGCCGCTCTGCAGACACTGCAAAAAAAATAATAAATAAATAAAAAAAATAAAATATTCCATCATCCCCTGCGCTCTTAGCCACATTTCTTGGCCACTACACTTGACTTGCACTGCGATTGCAGTTTGAGTTTGAATTTGAATTTGGTTTTTCAGATTTCTTGCCGGCTTTTCTATGTATAATCTTCCAAAATTCCAATGCCGCCAGCATCAGTACATTCCCAATCTTAACTGTTAGTTGAGTCCAATTAATCTTCATTAGGGCCTATCTCCACTTTGTTTTACTTTACTTCTTTCACTCAATACTTTCTCACACACTTTATCTTTATCTGTATGTTGATGTTTATGGTTTCTTTTCGTGTGTATCTTTTTCAGATCTGCTCATCCAACGACTGTCCGTGCAGCAAGTTCTCGAGGTCTCTTCGGAGTGGAAGACCAACAAATCCGAATCGCTGCACACTTGGCTGGAATATGATTTTCGTGTCACCTGCGATCCGCATTATTATGGCTCGGGCTGTGCGAATCTCTGTCGTCCCCGAGATGATCAATTTGGACATTACACATGCTCCGAGACGGGTGAAATTATCTGTCTGACGGGCTGGCAGGGCACGTACTGTGAGAAACGTAAGTATCTGGCAGATACATTGAGATTTAAGATAGATACATTTAAGATATCTGCTAGAGATACATTTAGATTTAGGATAGATTGAGTATTTCATAAGCTTAGTAAGTACAGTTTAAAAAACTGAATTTTAATTCTTTTTTTTTTAATTTTTATTATTTATTTATTAAGTTTATTTTTTTTTTATTATTTCTTTTAATTTTTTGTTAAATTTCATCAAGGGGCATCAACAACGACGAGGCAACTACTTCAAATCCATTCTCCATTCGCCACAAAATGATTTTTACATTCTTTTCGCTGAAGCTCTCTTAGCCATGTTTGTTGTAATTGTTGCTGTTGTCATCGTTGTTGTTGTTGTTGCTTTATCAAGTGGACACAACAACGTGCCGCGTTTCTTGTGCCGCACTTCACACACAACTCTCATTATTATTATTGAAAATCACTTGCTTGTCAAATCAAATGAGATGATTGTACACAAAAACACAGCAGATAGAGACGAGGAAAGAGACAGAAATATATGTACAGAAAGAGAGAGAGAGAGAAGGAGGGGGAGCGAGGGAGACAAGAAGCTGCTAACGAATTAAAAGTGTAATTATATTGTGAATGCGTAGCTTTTCAATGATTTGACGAAAATTTGAATAAAAAATATATTCAAAAAAAGAGAGAAAAAAACACACAGAATTCAAAAGTGGAAAAAAATCAAAGTCAAACAAATAAATTAAAAATCAATGAATTTGGTTGGTGGGGGGGGATAGAGAAATCATTTGTCATTTGGCATGGGGCAGAACAAAACGACGTAACGAACTGAAAACTCCAACAAAAATAAGAAAACACACGAGGAAGCTGACACAAAATAAAGAAAAAAAGAAAAAGACGAAGAAGCAAAAACAAAAACAACAACAAAACTCGGACACAGGCCCTTTATATAGTAAGTTGAGCAGCTACCTAGGCAGCATTTACCTGCGTGGAAGGTAGCAGAGTGAGGAGGAGGGGTAGGGGAAGGGACACACACACACACACATACTTGGAGACAGCGACTGTGAATCAGAGCACACAAAACTGAAACTGACGAAGAGCGCACGAAAAATCTTCCCACGCCAAGTGCAAACGGAGCCCCCAGGTTGCCATATATTCAAGGTGTGGTGTTGTGGACAAACACACACACACACACACACATACGCAGCAGCAGCAACAGCTTCTTGAACATCCATGACGTACCATCCTCGTTGACGTCGCTTTTTTGAGTATCTTTCTTCTACTCTTGCTGCATCTCTTACTCCTTGTCGATTGTCGATCGTCTGCATGCCGCACATTGCTGAGCAGGAGAACCCAGAAGAAGAAGAAGGAGAAGTTGTAGAAGAAGAAGCAGGAGCAGGAGCACAAACTGTAGAAGAAGACTTCCTTTAGGGCCTGACTGAGGACTGGCTACGGTTGATTACACCTTAAATGTGCTGCGATCCCGATTCCGACCCCGTCTCCAACTTCTCTTCTGCCTTCGCTTCTCCTCTCTTCACTGCCTCTTCTTTTTTTGGGCCACATAATTTGGTGTCCTTCTGCTGCCGGTTAAGCAACTTGCCACAGCAGCTGCCTCTTCCGCTCTTTCGCTTACATTATTTTCAAGTTAAATGCGCAAAAATGAGCTTAAATTAAGGCACACACACACAACCACACACAACACACTTGTGCGAAAATTATTTATCAGCAGCAGCAAAAATAAAAAGCCAAAACGTGCTACAAAGAAAAGAAGAAAAAAAGCTGCTCATGTGGAAGTGCGAGAGCCTTTATTAAATTGGCCCAAAAGGTTTTGCTGGCTTTTTTTTGTTTTTGTTTTTTTGAATGAAGCATCGAACTGTCTGTTGTTGTGCGTGTGTTGTGTGTGTGTGTCTGCATTTTAATTTCAAGGAAATGAGCTATTTGCACTAAAGTTGTTTTTTATGAATGAAACCAGCTGCAATGGCAGCTGTGGGTGCCCTAAAAAGATGCAAAGATACATTTGTATCTGGCAAAAACATTTTATAACTGACTCAGATGCTGTTATAAGCTTGTAAAGGTACAAATGTATCTGTGAGATACTTTGCCTTTTGGCCAAATCTCAAGTGAAAGTAAATAACAGGCAGAAGATAGATAATCATTAATCGCAGCATCTCGCACATCCATGAGATACATTGCTGGCGGGCGTGTGAACAACACACAACACTCAAGAATCTCCAACCTGGCCAAGACTGGCAGACTAGACTGCGTCGTGGCCACGTTTAAATCCGACTTGGCTACCAGCTAACAACCGACCAGCAACCACTATAAACTCACTTTCGTAGAACGTTTCTCTCAAAGTGGAGCTGGAAGTTGAAGTTGCTCTGCAATGTTCTTTTGGCCATGTAATAAAAATCATTGCCAATTGCCAATATTACGGCTTATATATATTAACTGCGTGTGCGGGGGAATTAAAAGCGCAACAGCTAAGGAAGAAGAAGAAAGAGAATGAGGTGGAGCAACAGGAGAATTGGGAGGAGAACACGTTTTTGTGATTTTCTAGCAATTTTCCTCCTCCAATGCTGTGTGTTGCTGAATGAAACTCTAAGCCAGGTTTAAAGAGAAGCCTTTTTCGCCATCTTCACGATTCTTCGTCTACATCTTCTACTTGCTGCTGCAGCTAGAGAAGAACGCGAACCCTTGCAACAAGGCGGGCGGGCGCAATGTTGCCAACACTCCCCTACTTCCTGTGCCTTGGCCTGAACCTGGGCCAGAAACATGTTTGCCACATTCTTTTGGGCCAACTTCAGCTTCAACTCTGTTCCCTCCACCTCCAATATACAATCGAAGTTTTCGTCGAACCTTTTGGAGCTTGGGAATCTGTTTTCGGGCCGCTTGTGGCAACATGTTGCTGCTGTTGTTGTTGTTGTTGTTGTTGCTGCTTTATGGATGTTGCAGCTCTTCGTGGCCATGGGATTATTTCATTTTGTGGTGTTTCCTTTTTGGCCTGGTCGGCGCATATTAGAAACAAGTTATTCCTGATGCCGCCGCACAGTTTGACAGTCACTGGCGTTTTCGGGGCCATGATTCATTTTGGCCAAAACGACGTTTAACATTTCTTTTATTTGATTTTTGTTTGTTTCTTTGCCTTTGCTTTTATTTTTATTTGTTATTTAAAGCTATTTTTTAGTGGCTCTTCATTGCCCCAAAACGCGTGAAAAAGAAAGTTAAATTTTCCTCTATTGTTTTTTTTTTAGTTTTCGGCTTTAATTTAATGTGGGCGCTGTGGTTGCGTGTGGGCGTGTTTTGTTTTTGTTAAAATAGGCAGGTGTCGAGAAAGTGTCGCTATTATGGTTATTTAAGTGTATTTTGTAAACCAATCTACATGTCTATTAATTTGATGGAAATTTAAACTAATTTCGCTCTTCTTTTTCTCTTTTATTTACAGCCAAATGCACCAAAGGCTGTGTACATGGTCAATGCGATAAGCCAAATGAATGCCAGTAAGTACCAAAAAGATCAAACACAATTCTATATATGTTTACAGCTGCTTAGACACATTTCTTGCTTATTGCCAGCAACATGCTGCTAATTATCGGTACTATTTTTTATCCACTGTAACGCAACACTGTAACGATGAGCTTTTTTTTTTTGCACGTTTGTTGTTGATTTTTGTTTGCTAAACCTTCCCCCACCTCCAACCACGAGCAGCAATTGTCATTGGACACACCTTTAGCAGTGTTGTTGTTATTTGTGTGTTTTTGCTACCAACTTTGTTAAAGGGCAAAAGCAAAACGTTTGGAGGCTCTTTTAGCCATTTAGTGGCACGTTTTGTGTGCGACCACAAGAAATTCTTTTGCTTGTCGACTGTCTCGCTCTCTTTCCTTCTCTCTCTGTCTCTCTCTCTCTCTCTCTGTGGAGTGCATTGGCTGTCATTTGACTGTCGAGGTTTTGCATTACAAATTATATTCGAGTGCCTGCTGAAATAATCAAGTAAAAGCAATACACAAATACAAGCATAGAAACACACACACTCACAAACACAGACAATGCATAACCTGCAAATGAAATTGAATTACAAAGTTTTCCCACATTTTTCATAGGGCAGGCAAATAGCAACAACAACAACAACGACGACAACAACAATGACAAAGCAAGGTGTAAACCAACACTTTTGACGACGATCGCAAATATTTTATGCATGAAATTTCAATCTCAAATCTCAGACACACACACACATATAAAAGCAGCTGTTGTTGCCGCCTTGCGTTGCCAACTTACTGTGCAGAAAAAAAGCTAATTGCGCCGTTCGTTGCTTAGATCTTTCTCTTCTGCTTCTTCTTCTCACTTTGATTTGATCAAACAGGATGTTGATCATTATTTATGCATTGCTGGCCAATAAACAAAAACGGAAATCAAACATTTTGTGGTTCCAATAATTGTGCCAAAAACCAAACCAAAATTCAGACACATCATGGTCAGCAATAAACAACAACAACAGCAACAAATGCTATTGATTGTTGTTTGGGATAAAATGTTTGTTTTATAAATAGACCCCCCCCCCCCCCCCCCCCTTTATCTACAGTTGCCCCTTGTATTGATTGTTCGTAGAAAAAACCGCAAGAGGTTACGCTCAAGTATGCGTGTGCCACTCAGAGCCAAAAAGCAAAGCAAACCAAACCAAACCATTGAAAATTAAAGTGCTTTCTGTGCTGTGCCTCAATAATGGTGGGAACATTTTAATAATTCTAAGCGCGCGCGTTTTATGACCAAATACACACACACACACTTACATACTTTACTCGCTCATTGAGCTGGTAGTTGGCAACGCTGTCGCCAATGTTTCTGACATTTCTGCTTGTGTACACACTGACGCATATCAATTACCACTTGTCTGTAAGTCCCCACCCACTAACACACACATGCATACATCTGATTTGAATTATTGCCAATTGAGAGTTTGTGGGTGAAGGATTTGTATTTGTTGTGAGTTTGTTTTTGCTTTTGCATATTAATCAAAGTTGCATTTGTTGCGCGTGCGTGCGTGTTTCATAGGAAGCAGCGCAACGTTTGTAAAAGTGGAACGCGCTGCGTTTAAATAAATTAATTTTGTGCTTGCGATCGTGAGAAATGCAAAACTTGTGTCTCTCACTCTCTCCCTCTCGCAGACTGCGGATATGCACACTTGAAAATAACAGCAACAACGTCGCATCATTTTATTGTTTCTTTTCTCTTCTTTTTTTGACTTTCAAGTTGACATGCCTTTTCCTTTGACTTCCTTTCCTCCTCTTCGTCTCCTTTGGCGCGCGGCTGTCAAGCGCATATCCCGCCTGGGGGCATCTCGAAGCACTTGAGATCACAATTGGGGAAGGAGCGAAGAGAGCAGTAAAAGCGCACATCCAAGGCAAATGTTGTTGTGCAATTTTACTGCTCTCTCTCACCACTCTCTCTTTGCATGTGCTCTGAACTCAACCAAGCGTTGCTGCGCCCACACAGGCAATTACATACAAATGTTGATGTATTGATTTATGCATGTGTGTGTGAGTGAGTGATTTGCTAAACAGGTGATGCGTCGTCTTGTTCCTCTGTTTCGTTTAGTTTGCTTTCGCATTTGCTCAAAACTTCAAAAGTAAACCAGCGCCTCAAGCGCAATAAGCGTGTCCGTCATGTACAGCGTCCGCTTTACTTCTTTTTTTTTTAACGTTTTTTTTTGTCTTTCTTCATTTGCATATTTCATTGATGAGGTGGCAACGTAGGACATCAGCATCGAATCGATATTGCAGGAAATTATTAAGTGATTTGTAGTTGGCAACGCGTGTCCGCTTTAAGATGGAGTTATCGATAAACCCTTTTTGTGTTTAATTGGCAACACTTGTTGACTTTTCTGTTACCATTTGAAATGAAAACGTTACTTTGTCGACTTACTAATTTGTGGTTATCTTTGTTATCTACTTGCAGCTGTCAAAAGGGCTGGCGAGGACCACTGTGCGACGAGTGTGCCCCGTATCCGAGCTGTGTGCACGGCACGTGCAACAAGCCCTGGGATTGCATTTGCCAAGAGGGCTGGGGAGGACTCTTCTGCAACCAGGATCTGCAGTACTGCACCAACCACCATCCCTGCCTCAATGGCGGCACCTGCTTCAACAATGGCCAGGCCCTGTACACCTGCCAGTGTGCACCCGGATTCAGTGGCAACGAGTGCCAAACGGAGATCAGCTCCTGCGATGCGGATGTGAATCCTTGCCAGAACGGCGGCACCTGTGTGGACGAGGCAACGCAGCGGGGCTACAAGTGTGTGTGCCCCCAGGGCTGGCATGGACGCATGTGCGAGGAGAAGCTGGTCACCTGTGCGGACAAGCCGTGCCACCAGGGCAGATGCCGCAACACGAGCAGCAACAACAACAGCAACAGCAAGCAGGGGTTTCAGTGCGACTGCCCCAGTGGATACAGCGGGCCCACCTGTGAACTGCACCTGGACAACTGCAATCCGAATCTCTGCCAGAACGGAGGCACCTGCCAGCCAAGTGGCAAGTGCATCTGCCCCGAGGGCTACACGGGTGCCAAGTGCGATCAGAACATTGACGACTGCGCGGGACACAAGTGCCAGAATGGCGGCACCTGCATCGACATGGTGAATCAATACCGTTGCCAGTGCGTGCCCGGATTCCACGGACCGCGTTGCAGCAGTCGCGTCGATCTCTGCCTGACGAAACCGTGCGCCAACGGCGGCAGCTGCACGAATCTCAACAACGACTACCAGTGCGAGTGTCGGGCGGGCTTCACCGGCAAGGATTGCTCCATCGACATCGACGAGTGCCTCAGTCGTCCGTGCCACAACGGCGGCACCTGCATGAACCGCGTCAACAGCTTCGAGTGCGTCTGTGCCAACGGTTTCCGTGGCCGGCAATGCGATGAGGAATCCTACGATTCGGTCTCCTTCGCCGATGCCCATCAGTATGGGGCGACGACTCAGGCCCGTGCCGATGGACTGACCAATGCCCAAGTCGTGCTCATCGCCATCTTCTCGGTGGCGATGCCCCTAGTGGCTGTGATCGCCGCCTGCGTCGTCTTCTGCATGAAGCGCAAGCGGAAGCGCGCCCAGGAGAAGGACGACGCCGAGGCGCGCAAGCAGAACGAACAGAATGCGGTCGCCACACTGCATCACAATGGCAGCGGCGTCGGCGTGGGCGTCGGAGTCGGACACGGCGGCATGGGCAGCGGCTGTCCGCCCGGATCGCTGGGCGTCAAGCGGGGCAGCAGCGGCGGCCTGACCTTCGACAACGGCAACCCGAACATCATCAAGAACACGTGGGACAAGTCGGTGAACAACATTTATGTCTCTGCTGCTGCCACAGCGGCCGCTGCTGCGGCGGATGAGTGCCGCATGTATTCCGGCGCCTTGGCCAATTATGCCGCTGCCGCGGACAACAATGCCAACTCGGAGTTCTGCGGCGTTGGCCAAATTGCGCCGCTGCAGCGGGCCAAGTCGCAGAAGCAACTCAACACGGATCCCACGCTGATGCACCGTGCCTCGCAGCTGCTCTCGGCGGGCGCAGCGGCAGCACAGGCAGCGGCGGCGGCGGCCGCGAACGCTGGCGGTGCGTCGTCAGCGGCGTCGACAGCGGGCGTCGGCGGCTCAACCAAAGACTACAGCAGCGGATCGGGCGCCTCGACGGGCGCCAGTGGCGGCGATGTGGCCAAGGGCGGCAAGCGGATCTCAGTGCTCGGCGAGGGCTCCTATTGCAGCCAGCGTTGGCCGTCGCTGGCCGCGGCGGGCGTGGCGGGCGCCTGCAGCTCGCAGCTGATGGCCGCTGCCAACGCGACGGGCAGTGGCGCGGCGACGACGCAGCGCACAGTGGTCTGCGGTACGCCGCACATGTAAACAAAGACTGCAGATAGAGGAGGGAGAAGAAAGCGAGAGAGAGGGAGAATGGTAAACAGAGAGAGGGAGAGAGACGCCAAATGAGAGCCAAACGTGGCTTTGTTGTTGATTGAAGCAGTGCAGTCGTCAAAATTGTAACAAGCCTAACTCTACACTCACACACACAAACACACACATTTTAAAACATTTATATATTTTGTAATTATTAACTTGATATTTTAGTTGTTTCGCATGGACTGACGTAAGCATAAAGTTCTCATTTACAAAAAGTAACACGTAAAATACGTTGAAAATTGTTTGAATTGTTTCCAAAAAGAAAAATCGATAAACTCTCCACACTTGACACTTTATTATAACGGCGCTTGGCTGCGGCTTGTAGACTTTTGGCCAAAACACTTGGCCAAACACACAGACAAAGCGCCAGCGCAGACACTGAACAAAAAAACAAAAAATAATACTTGAAAATTATACTCTACACTGGACGATAAACTCGACACTGACGTTTTGCATGTTACTGAAAAATCTGCTTCAATTATTATTATTATTTTTCATTTAGTTGCGATAAATTGTAAATAATACTTAACGCAAGAAAAAAGAAACTCTACACTTAACTAGGCATTAAATTTAAGCAGTAATTAAATATACCCACTTAAAAAATAATAATGAAAATTCCTCATTGACGCGCAAGCATTTTGTATATAGTAATTGTAGGTAAATCGCATATACGAAACACATAAAAATAATAATATGAAAAACAAAAAAAATACTTAAAAATTGACTATCTCGCGCTCTAACTTTAGTGTCTAATAAACATTATATATACATATAGAAAGTATAACTAAATTTAAACTCTAGCTTAATTATTTAGCCTAAACAGACAAACAAACGAAGACAAACAAAACATTTAGTGATTCTATTATAAGTTCTTAATTATAATTTAAAACTCTCTATTTACAATTCTAAATTCAATCAATTTATTTTGTTTTTTTAAACACACAAATTTTACAATTATTTTTGGCATTTTTTTTAATTTGGAGCTATTTAAAGCAAAATAAGTCAATAATATTTATAGTTGTAAACGAAATGTATTGAATTTATAAATAATAAGCGTAAATTTATCTGATTCAAAGTGAAAATTTAAAAAACAAACAACAAAATTGAATGAAATATTCAAAATACCACAATAAAAAAAAAAATCACATATAAATTATATTATATGTTTGACAGTCTTCAGAACAGTATAGTCTTATTATTATTATTTTGTTTGTTATTCTCAACGACGACAAAAAAACAATGATTTACATTTAATTTTGATCTCAAACCCATTAAACGCAAGAAAACTGTTTGCGAAATTCCAAAATATCAAAATTAAATCTTCAAACTTACAGTTAAATTGCAAATGGTTCCTCGTTAGTGTAAAATTAGTTGTAAAAGTGCTAAACAAAAAAAAAAAATACTTATATATTTTTTATACATTTGCTACTTAAAAAAAACTACACAAAAATCAGCGCTCATCAATACTTATCTCAAGTAATTTTGTATATACTTAAAGTTCTCTCTATAAATCATTTTGTTATCTACGCTCATACATGATATATGCTTAGACCGCCTATATATATACATACATCTACTTATAGATCTACATATATATTTTTTTATAAATATTTAATTTTTTAAATAGTCGTTTTTAGTAATTTATATTTTTATTGCAAAAAAAGAAAATGAAAACCCAAAAAAAAAAACAGATCACAAATACACGCGTCAGATTGTAAAAAGTATATAAGACCTTAAATACACATATTTATACAAGAAATGAAAAACATAAAAATAGTAGTTACATGCATACAATTGTAATTTAGTGTTGTACTTACGATTTAGTCTAAACAATTTTATGAAATTCTAGTAATTAAACAAATGAATTGAAAAACCACAAGAAAAACAACCAAGAAAAAAACGAACAAACAAAATGCAAAAGAAAAAATATGAAAAAAAACAATAAAAATTTGTAAGAATGAATTCTAAAACCATGGCTTTATTATTTCAACGATTTGAAGCGGAAAATTGGCAACAGCGCCATCGTGGGTGACAACACCTCATTATCTGCAGGGCTGACGAGGTGGCAACACTAAAACATGGCGTTCAGTCACAATAAGGAAATGGCTGAAATATTTAAACAAACATGGACGTTTATTAGACAACATTTACGACACAAACAAAGCAACAAGTGTGCGGCCCACAAGGCAAATATAATTTTATAGCCAACAAAATGAAGTTAGTGCTAAAAATTGAATTTTAATTGCAATGCAAAACCACAAAAATGCAGCAAATAGACAGCAACAACAAATGATGAGAAGAAAGAAAGCGCATAATGTGCGACAGTGCGAAAATAGTGATAGTGTACATACATATACATGCATATTTATATATGCATGTGTATGTGTGTATTATGTAAAGATGGAGAACATTAAAAGTTGTTGTTGCATTCGTTTTGCCTACTCGCTATGCGTTTGCGTGCGTGTGAGAGAGAGAGAGAGAGGATGTTGTGAGCGCAGTACTGTGGAAACATATTTACCCTCCACAGAGAATTAACCGACTAGAATAGAAAAGTAAAAAAAGGGCAGAAAATATGACAAATAGTTTATTTAAAAAAGTGTTGATTTGTAAAACATATTACTCGATAACTATTTCTAATAAAGAATTATTTTGGGTATCTACTTCAATGGCAAAAGAGTGAAAATTGCATAGCTCTCTTTCTTTGTCTTTAAACTATATTTAGTAAAGGGAGAAAATACTTATAAAATAACGACAAATCTATAAAAAAATAACGACAAGAAATCAATCATTTGACAATTGTAGCCAGTATATACATAATTATTTCAGCGCGCAATTCGACTGTCTATTTCAATTGCCAAATACCGAATGTTATAGTCTTCTATGCTTAGCCTAACATATGTTATTCTTAAATACTTACAGAGGATGTTATATTCGTATGTTATGTTATTTCCAGTGTATGTTATAGATAATCAAGCTGCAAATAGGCGATTATTACATTTAATTATTATGTGAATCCCTATTGCTGCTGGACAATTTTGTTCTGCCTATTCAAAAATATATTCCATGGCCATCAATATGTGCACTCAGTTTGGCAATCTGGCCCATTGTACAGAGGCTGGTCGTAGCTGTTAGTTTGCAGCCTGGTCACCACCGGTCGCTGCAACAAAGCCTTAACAATAAATTCTCGCATGCCATTGTGAAATTCTCACAATAATCATAAATAATACTTTATTTTTACTTCTTAAACGGCGCTGATGCTGAAGCTGCCGAGGCGGAGTCTACGACGATTCTTCGCCGTTAATGAAGTTGCTGTGAAGTGAAGAAGTGCGTATGCTGATGTTGGTGCGTCTTTTGCCTGGGATTATGTATCTGTTTTGTTGCCTATCATAGCCAAAGTCATAGTCGGAGCTGCAGATTGGAGATGCGAGATGCGATGCCTAATTAAGCAACTTTAAACTTGCCAACAGAAATGTGGCAAGTCATTTGGACAGTGGGCAGCAGAAGTATATGTACAAGTCTAGTCGCTGGCATATCATTTACAAAACAATTACGCATACGCCGCGTCGTCTGGCGAGTCGGCGAGATGCATCAGACGAGCGAGCGTTCCACTTGAATGTTAAACCATTAAAATGCACTATGAAAATATTATGTTAGGCTAGGGAAGAGTTGGAGGTGGGGAGAGGAGAGTGGCGATGCCATGGACCCGTGACAATGCTCATTCAAACAAGATTTTACGGTCCGAACTCAACTCTCATTTTGTTTGTTTACCAAGTTGCGTTTACTCCACATTTTGTCATTGCCGCGACGACTCTATCACTTGGTCACTTGGCACCTAATTGTGTTTACGTAGGCGTCTGTCTCCCTCTCCGTCTCCTTCATTAAGTGCCCGGGCAAACTCCAAATTAACTCATTGAAAACCCGCTTCAATTATGTTTAGGCAAACAATAACAACACACACACAGCACTGACACTGCGTTGACAGTAATAACTGACCCCATCATTCTGTCAACTTGCCCGGATTCCAAAAAAAAATCAAAAAAATTCAAAATCCCAGACTCTGCTTGTATTTGTATGCCTTTGTCTGCGCCTTGAAACCAGTTAAAAAATGTTTGGTTCAATTCTCATAATACAAAACCAAAAAGGAAAAAATACAAAAAAAAAAAAACGTAAAAAGATCAACAAGAAGTTTGTGTTCTTGTTCTCATTCTTGTCGCTTTGGCTTGTCTCCGATATAAAGTTTTGTATTCGAGGTTTCGGATTGTTTTTGTTTTGTTGTTGTTGTTGTTGTTTTTTTGAATCCATCGTGCATTCATTGTCTGCAGCTAATCGCTAAAACAGATCTCGCTTTTCATCATCGTGACGCTCAACTGCGTTGTTGATCTTGAAAAAATTGCTCTAAACGAGCAACTACAACAGCAACAACAGCAACAACAAATACAACAACAACAACAAAAACAGCTGCTGCTGCTGCTAGATACGAAATCAAAAAATACATCGTAAGCTGAGCAATCGGTTTTTATTTGGATTTAAATGCACTCAGTGCACATGATCGGAAATGGTTGCTGTTGTTAAAGGATTTGCCTACCAACACTGAGAGAAATGCAGTGGCAAGAAGTTAAAGTATGCATTTAAAATTGAAAAGACATATAAGCATTAAGTTTAAGATATTTGTAAATCATAAATAATCGAATTGGAAGTTCCGACTTGATTTAAACTTCGATTTTTTTAAATATCGTTGCGAACGTTACATTTGCAACTAAGTTTTTAAATTTTTTGTGAAAGTTCCGCCGCGGGCGTTACAAAAACATGGAAGTCGGTTTGATATCCACGTGCATTTTCACATTTTCTAGCGAATTTTGAATAATAAACAAAATAAATACAAATACAAAAAATTAATTATTGTTAAGTAGTCTTGTTAAATAAAAATCTGAATTTTTGTCTGTTGCGGACGTTTCACTTTGCATACATATTTGTACTTAAATTAATTAATATATATTAAATATCCTTTCAATATGAATAATATCCTAATTTGAGATACATAGCAACCTATCTAATTTGAGATACTTGCAAATCACCATCACTCATTTAAATCAAGCCCCCATTTCGCTCAGTGTATGGCTACTCATATTTCAAAAAGTGTCTACCAAAAAAAAAGAGACACCGCTAAACCATAAATGGGCCATAATTTAATGAGCTTCATTCATTCATTCATTTCGACAATTACGTTCCCAAATGAGAAAACGAACTAACATAGAGCCAACACATGAACAGCTCCAATTCTATCCAATGAAGACGATAAAATGAGAAGATGAAACTGAAGCTGGAGTAGAAGTAGAAGAAGAAGCTGAAGCAGATGAAAAAGGAAAAAGGGAAAAAAGGTCAGCTTATCGTAAATAAACTGACATAAAATCAAGAATCAAATTCAAAGCGAAGACAAGACAACAAATCCGTGGCCAAAATGTACATTGTGGAGAATTACACAATAAATGAAATGCAGACCAATGGAGCGCACTCAGACAGAGGGACAGGATGGAAAGGGGGAGATAGGTGAAGGGAGAGGACTTGGACTTGGCACGGAAAGACGCCAGACAAAAAAAAGCGCACACAGAAAAATGATTCACTATGGAATTTTATGAGCTGAGAACATTTTCAAACTGCTGCCTTCAATGCCATGGGATACAAATGCGACGAGTGTTAGTCACAGTGTGAGTGTGAGTCTGAGTGTATTCACCAGCTGAGAGCTTCGGCAACTGAAGTAGCTGACTAGTCGAAGAATGGATTATCTAGTCTTCATGTAAATGAGATCGATAAAATATTAAAGTAAAATGACCAGAGAGATGCAATCGAGATACGAGTTGAGAGGAGTCGAGTCTAAGCCCACTTGAAGCTAATTGAGTGTGAAGAGAAGCTGAGAGAGATTCATGAATAGATTCGCTCGATGGGGATTAAGATCCATTCTCTCTGCTTCTGTCTCTGTTTTTGGGCTCAGGTAGCGCCGCTGTCATTTAAGCCAAATAAATTTCATTTAAATGGACAGCAAACAAAACGCTCAACTTTATTTCTACTGTTATAATTTATTTCACATAACACACCATTCCGAATCTGTATCTGTATCTAAATCCAAATACAAATCCATTCGAGAGATAAGAGTGCAGCTTCCAAGTCTCTTCTACCATTTCCATTTCTTTCTCCTTTTCCTTCTCCTGCTGCGTTTTGTGCTTTGGCTTTGACTTTGTCTTCGTCGTCGTTGTCGCTGCATAATTTGTCGTCGCTTGTTTTGGGCTTTGTTTTTGCTCTTGTATCTTGTAGATACATTTGTAAGTTGGACCCGCTTTAATTCATTTGAATTTCATTTCGTTCAAACGGCCAGCGCCATCAGCAGCCTCATCGTGTGTGTCTCTGATCTCGGTTTGGTCTTCTTTTTTTATTTTGTTATTTTATTTTTTATTAATGATGTGGGAACTTCTGTTCTCTGAGCTAAACTGATTTCTGTTTGGTGCTTTTTTCCCCTCTTGGCTTTGTTTTTGTGCTGTCTGCGTTGCCTTGTAATGCGCCCATTTAGTTTTCATTAATTATGTGAAATACTTTCATTAATATCGTACTCAAGTATATGGAAATTTATCCAAGTTAAGCTTAAAAATATTGCCTTTGGCTTCTGGGCGGGCAGTAGGTTGAACTTTTGCATTGTGACCTGATTTGCTCAACTTGACAGGATGAACTTGAAAAGATTAATTATTGTGTATCTTCAATTTCAAGATATCTAAATGAAGTTCCAAAAGATTGACAAGTTGTTTTAAAGTGTATGTCATTGTAGGTACATTTGAATGAAACTTACTAATACTATTTTATTTATGAGAACTTTGTTCTTGATATGTATTTAATTTTACTTTATGAGTAGCCGTTAAACTAATTTATCCTGAATACTTAAATTATTTCTCAAGTTACTCCTGTTCTTTTTATTTTTATTATTTATGATTGTTAATATATAATACATAAAACTTAGGACTTCCTTAATGTTTTATATCACAAGTATTAGGGATTTTTAAGTATATTCTTTAAAAACGTTATACATGACTGAAATTAAAGTTTTTTAATCATGAAGGAGAATATTCCACATACATTTTTTCAATTCCCAACTATCTTTAATGAAAAATGTAATCCAATTCTTCCTTAAATATTAAAGTTTTATAGAGAGTATTATTAAAAAGTTTCAGATTAGGCAGAATGACACAAGTACTAAATTGAGTTCTCTTTAAAAATCCATTCTATAAACAGAAATGCAGAAGACGCCAGAAAGTAAATTCACACTCTTCGAAAATACATATTCAAGTAAATCAAATACCACAAATATAAATATTTAGGAAGAAAAAACACAAGAGTCCAAGATGCCAATACAGAGAACTTAAAAAAAAGAACGGTTTTCAATTCGGTTTATTTGCCATTGACAAACAGAACCCAGAAAAAAGGTAACCAAAGAGAAGTCGCATCGAAAAAAACTTGAGGTAAATCAAGCACATGCCACATGTGAGACAGAGACAAACAGAAAGAGAGAAAGAGAGATAGAAAATAATAATCATATTGATGTATTACAATAGTTTGTGGAAGTACACGGATCGTCTCGCGGCTGTAAAAACAGTCATAAAAACTACAAAACATTGCTGAGAGCTACAAGTTAAAAGAACCCAAGAAGAGTTACAATCCAAATGAGTTATAAGTGTGTTGTGGTTGTTGGTGGAGAGTTTCATACCTTCAACAACAGAGCAACCGACAAGATTGACATGCGTACGCGTCGAGAGTTGAAGTTGAAGTTAAAGTTTTGGAGTTGCCTCCCTTTCCCTACCTTTTGTGACTGCATGAAAACAATACCTGAACCGACTGCTGTTAACGATGTGGCCATTGAGGCTATATAAATAATGGAAATGCATACTAATTAAATTGTGAGAACTTTGTGTCTTTCTGCCTGAGTTTGGAGATCTGATATTTGAGATCTCAGATCTGAGATCTTTTGCCTAATGCCTGACCCAATGATTTGCACTCGACACCATTTGATACGCGTTGTATCTCCAACTCCTTCTTTTCTTCAACTAGATGCTAATTATCACCAACTGAGCAGTGGAGTGTGAGAGTGTTGCCACACTAATTGCATTTGTCAATAGGCTGCATTATCGACTGTCTGTCAGTGTTTACCCAATAATTTTCAATGCTTCTTTTCTAACTACACAATGTTCACGCTTCATAGTTGATTCTAATAAGTTGCTGTTTACATTTGAAGTGAGAGTTTTACTTAGTATTTTGTTAAATAACAATATAGTTAATGTTAAAATTTTTTTTTTTTTAATTTTTTATAAATTTTATGAAGTTTCAATGAAAATTGTAGACTTTTATGAATTTACAGAGTTTAATTATCTGTTATCAATGTCTCAGTAAATTATCTGAGAGATATTACAATGTCATTTGTATGTAAAATTCAAAAATATCTATTTATTATTCTATATATTTTTGTAATCAATAAATTTAATATGATTTTAATTTTGCTTGTAGTTTTATGAAGATTTATTTTAAAATCCTTGCATATATCTATAATTACTTTAAACTTTATAGATAAATCATTATAAAACCAATGAGAAATTATATTTAAAATACGTATGTGCCACATGAGTCACTTATGCCACTCAATCGACTTGCAACATTTAACTTACCTTCTTGCCCCAATAGGAGAGCTGAAAATCGCAGCTCTCAATTGAGTTTCACGACTTCGCTTACAACATTGACAACAACTTAACTTTACACACATCTCTGTCGCAATCCATCCGCCCTCTCTTTGCCCATTCTATGTGTGTGTCTAATTCCCAAAGTCCAAAGCAAAAAAAAAGGCGAACACAGTAAAAGAAATGTTGCTTTGGGCTTTTGCTGATGGAAGGAAGCTCGATTGCTACTTGCTGACAATGCCAGCGAGATCCACAATGGGAGTACAAGGTACTAGTTACCAGTTACCAGTTACCAGTTGCCGGGTACTGGAATACTGCCTCCTGACTGAACGATTCTCTGACAACCTGCAATGTGCGGACAATAGAATCGAAAGCACGTCGAACAATTACGGTACTCGTACTCAGATCATTCCCAATCCAAAGTCAATGGTGACCGCTAGTTGTTGTTGTTGTTCGGTTTGGAAAATGTCCAAACATTGTCGGAAATTTGTTAACTTTAATTTCTGTTGCTTTCGGACAGGCCTGGCCCGAACAAGCAGTCTCTGTTCGATGAAAAAGGCTTGCGGATGATTTTTTTTTTTGTTTTTTTTGGTCTTTTTCAAAGAAACGAATGAAAGTCGCGGGCGTTGTGCCATTTTCAATCCACCTCTGATCATTGTTGTTGTTGCTGTTAGTGTTGTTGTCTTTTATTGGCTAGCTAATCGAAATTATGACAATCCTGGCAATAGCTTTTAACGGTTCTCAGTCGCCATTACGAGCTGTGCCGTAAATTTGTTTGTCAACTTGTTCGACAGCCGCCGTTGAAATGAATTGTCGGTCTCTTACTCGTATTCGTATTCGTATTCGTACTCGAAGTTGTTGCTCCATCATCAAGGCAGACCGCTTTATCGAGTGGATTACCAGTGCCTCCTGGCTGGTAGGGGGTAATTAGGAGTTTATAGACTTGTTAATTGACAACTGACACGTCTTTAGAGTAAATATGGAATGTTGTTTTGACCATTATGCATTAAATTGTGCATGTTAAATGATGTTGATTTATCGCCAAATTCATAATTTTAATAGCATTCACATGGGGTCAGTTAGTATTTATATAATAAGTTGACATATGGTCACTCTAAAAGCTAAGGAAAATCAACATGACGTTCAATCACCATTTTGATAAGCCTGATGACCTACTTTCGATATTATGATATTTACTATGCTGCTTTGATAAAGTTTTTGTCTCTTTAGAGAGTATGGTCCCTCTAAAAATTAAGAAAATACATTGGAAATCAGTCCTTAAGTAAATATTGATATGATTACGTAATATACGGTCACTCTAAAAGCTAAAGAAAATCAACATCATGTCAATCAATCACCACTTTGATAAACTTGATCTTAGAGAGAGTGTGGTCACTCTAAAAATTTAGAAAATACATTGGAAATCGGTCCTTAAGTTACCCCGTGAGTCGCGTGTTGAATTTTTTTTCTTTCTCATAAAATATTTGATCAAAATTTGCAGATTTTGTTATGTTAAGCTGGTCACCCTGTTGCGTTATTAAAAGTTTACTTGAAGAAATTGAATTGGCATCAATTATTTAAATTCAATTACATAATTCAACATGAAAAATTAAAATAAATTGTATTAAACAAAATTAGAAAGATTTGTGTGACCAGAGTTTACTAATGAATTTTATACGTGGAGCTGGTCACTCTGCGATTTTGACAGTAGAAGAGACGACAAAAAAATACACTGATAAGCTAAGCTTACATAATTAAGCAGAATGTTAGCATTCCCTAACCAAATTAGTAAAATGATGCACATAAAAGTAGTAAAAAAGAGAAACTCTAGAAAATAAACGAAATTCTTACAACTCTCTTATGACAACGAAGAGTCCTAAACTGAGAGTCCCGTGGTCCATAAACGGAAGTCAGAGCTCATCAAAGGCGATCCAAACAAAGTGGCTCTCAGCATAGGTGACATTTTTCGAATATATATCGAAAAGAAATAAAGTATAACTGAAATAGTAAGTATTTTAGTTGTACTCGCACATATAAAGAGGGACAAAAGCTTTCTCAGCCATTGGAAACTCGTTATGAGAAGAAACGCACACAAATCAATTTAACGATGGACTAGCCCAGTTCGAGCTGAAGATCAAGTTTCTGAGGCTGCATCGACATCAATCGCAATCGTAGCTGCAATCGCAATCTCTGTTCATTCACTATCAGAGTGGGAAAAAGGCTGCAACTGGAATAGACTGGCAACTTGGACAACAGTCTCTTGGCGGCGTCGACTTGGACTTCCTGTTGTCGCGTCATTATTGTCCATCATCATTTCCATTCGTAATGAGGCGCTGGCTACTAAAATGTAGTCGATCTGCAGTTCATTTAGATGCCGCCACAGAGAGAGAGAGAGAGAACATCTTATAGCGGGGGCTGTCCGTTTTGGCCCTGCACGATTCTTGGCCAATGATCAGCTGTGACAATTTTTCTTGCTTCAGCAAAAGCAACAAAAAACGAACTTGGCATAATGTATGGCCCGAAGAGTCAGGGCAACCTTATGTACAACATTTACTATGTTCGCTGACATTCTTCGCGTAATTCTTCAATTTCAATTGCATACTACGAGAACGATAGACCAGCTTCCAAGTTGTTGTCGTTGTCGTTGTTGTCGTTGCCTTGGTTGCCAGTTGCCAGTTCTTTGGTTCGTTTTGTTTCGATTTTTCTCTGCTACCAACAACAATTGTCGCGACATTTTTCTAGGTAAAACTCACGATCAATTGGCGACACGCTTCTTCTTGGCAGCCAAAACCTGTCGACGGCTGCGTGAGTTGTAGCCTTAGAGTCAGACCGAGACCCAGTCCGATTCTTCAACTCTCTAGTTCTACAGTCATCGGCCCTGAGCAGAAACTCATCCTCCTCCTCTTTCAACATCATCCGACGATCGTCGCTTCTGTTGTCGCATTGTTCTGAACGGCAGCAAACAGCAGCGATAAAAGTGTTTATCATGTTTGCAATTATATGCTAAAATTGTTATTGCAAATGTTTGCCTAAGCTCTAAAGGGCTTTACTTTCAGCCCGAAGACAGCAGCCTCAACCTCAGTTTCCAACTCAGTTTACAACTCAGCTGCAACTGCATGTGAAAAATGAGGCTCACTTTGAAGTGTTTCGTTGTTCAAATGGATTTCTTAAACGGTTCTACTGAACATATCGTATTTACTATTCCAATGCTGAGAACCGGATGTGAAAGACTTTGACTTGACCATCGCTTCCATCGTTTAAGGTGTGAATATATACACGGTAGCATTTACAGATACTTTGAGGTTTCAACTAAAGAAAGAAAAGCTTAAGATGATTTTGGTATTGAAAATGATTTAAGCATTTAAGCTGAAAATATTTTGATGAAGAGTCTAAATTCTGTATCGTAAAATATGCTCAATTTTAAAGAGATACAAACAAAGGATACTAAAGAAAAAGCCTACAAAAACTGATTATCACTATCTATAACTATCCTTTATTATTATTATTAATAATATACAAATAATTATTAAAGTTTTATTTTAGACGAACATCGCAAAACAAAGTATCTTAAGGTTTTTTCAGATATTCAAATAGTTTACAGATCTAATAATCTATTTTATCTAGCTTTAACAAGTGAAAATGTTGTATGAAAGAAAACGATACTCATTGGAAACCACAAAAAGCATGTTAGAATTTTTTATTTGATAAAAATCTTCATGCTAATTAAAAAGTTGTGAGAAAACTCACGAAATAAATGAAAGAAAAAAGGAAAACAGAAAAAGATGAAGGCTAGTTAAGCTTAAGTTGGAGAGCTGTTGAGATATTTGTCTTGTGATTGTGATTGTGATTATGATTATGGATTTGAGTGAGTGAAACGGGTGGGCGCACCTGAAAGTGAGGCTCATGCATCATGCAAGGGATCAAGGCATCAAGTGGCCAAGTGGCCATAAATTTCAAGACTGACCTCAGCTGCATCAACACTCCATCAAAATCTCGGCACTTAATGTTCGTGTGCCCACCCAAAAAAGGCCATGTGATGGCGATGAAGCTGATGCTGAAGATGACGATCATGATCACCATGAAGATGATGCTGCTGAAGAGGAAGGTGAAGACGACGACGATGACGACGACGACGACATCTGCTGCAAGTGCAACATGCAACATGGCGCATCTGAAGTGCAGCTAATTTAAGGAAATGCTTACTCAACGCAACACCGTCCAACGACACCAACAACCAACCTGGCTCAGAGCTGCAGAGAGAGAGAGCGGTAGAGAGTGTGTGTGGTAGAAAGAGAGAGGCATAATGTGCATGTTGTCGCTGTGCTGTGTTGCCTACACACCAATATGGAGGCGTTTTTGATGCAGCAACGCGTGGCGTCCACTTTTGGTTGTCAAGCAAATTACATATATGATTTTTATGTGACAAATGAGCTTAAGATGTTGTCGTTGATGGGACAGCACGGTTTCGGTTTCGGTTTCGGTCGAGCTTCGCTTCGTTTTCTCTCGTTTTGGCTCGCAAGCGTGGCCCAAAGATCGGCGCGTGACACGATTGACTCACGCAATTGTGGAGTGTATGGAGAAAATGAGAAATGTTTAATTTAATATAATTTTAATAATTATTTATGACCGAAGTGGTCGAAAGCTAACATTTTCTTTAATGTTTGAGACTTAGGATACCCTGCAAATTAGCTCTCAAATATGGCAATGCTTATCCTTATTCGTATTAAAAATTAAGCAAAAGTTAAAAGTTAATTTATAAATATTTTTAGGTTCAAGTGGAGTGTAACAATACCTTGTAAATAATAATTGTAATCGTTTAAAATGATAAATTTAATATTTTTTATATAATTTTTATATATACAGTCGAATTTCCCTAACTCGAATCAACATTATCCAAAGAAAAAGTTCGAGTTATGCAGATATTCGACTTATACAGTTCTTTTTCTTAAGTTTACTAATTTTACTGGCACTTATTTAGCTCGAGGTAGAGAGAAATTCGAGTTATAGAAGTTCGAGCTATGGAAGTTCAACTGTATTTCATTCTTCGTATTTCTTTTACATATATATTTTTATTTATTCAATTATTTTGATACTGTGCAATTAGCTTCAAATTACAGCGAACTTTTTTCTTTATCGTTAATTGATATTCAGTAAAAATTAATTTAGAGTTTTAAGGTATGATGTAATTAGTCCTCGCCTTTTATATATTTAATTGAGTCAAAGAATTTTTCTTTTTCATTCAGTGAACCCATTCTAAAAATTTGCAGAGTATTGCAGGAATATAACTAGCTCCACATATGATGATTAGTTTCGCTTAAAGTTGAATTGTTTGTCAACCTGATTCGTGAGTCATCGCATTTTCCATGAACATGTCACACTCCCATCTTTAGGCCAGGCTAACAACATGTTGTGGCTTTTACTATTTTCTAGTCACACTCACGCATACCGATTGACATGCTGACACATATCGTAGCCTTGTTTCTGTTTAATTTTTTTTCATTCGATTTTTCAAGACTTTTCTGTCCCATCTGCTTTTTAATTCTGTTTTATAATAAGTTTTTTCCCTGTAGATTTGCATATAAATGCTGAACATGTGTTACGCCCGCGCTTCTTGTTTCCGTCTTTGGAAAACTTGTCGAAAAGTGAGAGTAAAGGTCTCGACTCTCTGGATCTTTGGACTATCAGCTGCTGTTGTAACTCTAACTGCATTTCGGTCTCAGTTGATTTATCACTTGGTCAGTCGACTACCAGATTTGACGACGTGTTAACTTCGAGGTAGGTAGAGACACCTATGTGTCTATCTATCTATCTTTGTATCTATCTATCTCATTTGGCAGTTACATGCAACTGCGCATTCCGTCCATGTTTTCACTGCATTAAAATAGCTGCAAGCTGCGTGAATGCATTCAAGGCATTCTCTTCGACAATGCATTGTCATAAGCTCCACATAAATGTCAGACAGACAGACTGACGGATCTGAGGCAATCGTTAAATTTGGCAAATATGGTTAAAACGACAACTTGGCTTGGTTTCGAATCTCAACGGCTCTTAACTTGTTGCTATGCAGTCAACAAGCTGCAGCTAAATATTTCAAATTGTTCATCAAATGCCTGCAATAGTAGAACTTGTCTCTCAGACATACTTAAATACTTTCCAATGCTTACTTAATTAGAACATTGGGAACATTTTTTTAGTGTCTTTTACTAAGTTGTTTTAGAAAAATATTTTTATGTTTCTTGTTTAGATTTTTAGATTGAATATATGGCTTAGAAAAGTATCAGTGAAATTGACAGAGACATTAACATGAGTTTAAAAAAAATACATACTTTTTGTGGATATCTTTATTCCCGTTAAAAGGGTATATTGTATAAAGTATATATTCTTGATCAGCATCAACAGACGAGTCGATATAGCCAAGTCCGTCTGTCCGTTTAGAGGAACCAAATTTGGCACACAGACTTCTATAAATCCCAAGCAGATCAAGTTTGTTTACAATTTTTGCCACCACACGCACAGTTTTTAGAATATTACGTATTGTTTGGTAATTAACGTTATCTATTAATTAAATCTATCATTCTACCAAATTGCAACAAGATCAGTCTAACAGAACGGTAGTAATAGCTGATTTTGGTTTCAAGCAATGTAAATGCCTAAAAGCATGCAATAACAATATTTTTTATTTATTTAAATAAATAACGGGTATCCTATAGTCGAGAGCTCTAGAATATCCTTTCCCACACGTTTTCTATTATACAATATACTTTATTCATTAAATTAATTTTTATTTTGCCAATTACGGAGGCTCAGAACATTAAACAGCTAATAGCTCATTAGTTTTTGTGAATTTCATCCAAATTCGCTTCTGTGTAAAATTCTGTACCTGCATTAATTATTTTAATATTTTCCCATATGCAACCCACCAAAAGGGCTTTACACAATCATCATCAAGCATCAAGAAAACTATTTACCTGTCATTCTCAAGTATCTCAATAAGATAATCTAAGAACTTTTCTGCGTAAGCACGCTGACCTTTAACCTACGACTTATTACAGGGTTGCCATCAAAATTCTAAGATGCTGGATGCGTACGTTTGTCTCGTTGAAAGTTTGAGCCAACTCATTAAGTCGAACAAGTGGCGTTGCACATGCTTCTAGCCGTGGCTATAAACAAGCATTTATCTGGTCGAGCAGGCGACGAGTTTGCTTGTATTTATCTACAGAGTCAACTATGCAGAAATTCCATATGCGACATTATTCTCATAACCAAGAAGAGCCTATTAGCTAAGCCAACACACTCGCAACTACTTCAAAGTGCAGTCTCTCTTTCTGTCTCTCTCTATCTTTTACTCTCTCTCCCTCTTACTCCCTCGCTCTCTCTGTTTCTCTGTTGTTGCCTGGAGTGTCTGACCATAAATCACAGTGACGACGATGCGACTAATTAAAAAATCGACACGCTAAACTGGCAAAAGACAAAATTAACATTTGCTCTGTTGCCCAGCGAGAAGTGCTGGAGAGGGGGAAAGATGGGGGACAGACGGGGGCAGACACCCGCCGACAGACGTCAAGTCAAGATGAGAATCAGCTTTTGGTATCGTTAAAGGAGCACAAGGAATGGGGAACGGGGAATAGGGAACGGGGAATAGGGAACGGGAACTAAGGAAACTGGCAAGCAGGGCCATGAAACAGGCGCTACGTCAATCGAACTGATTGCCTTTGTCTTCAGCTTTGTCTTTAGCTTTGTCACCTCCCTCCTCTCTCCTCTCTTTCCTCTTTCATTTGTTTATAGATCGAACGAGCTTACAGGTCTTCTTATGCCTTGTGCCAACGGACTGCTAAAGTAATCGACAATAATGTCAACAAGTTTTTGCGTAAACTCTGTGCTTCGGGGACTCTCTCTTTCTCTCTCTCTGTCTCTGTCTCTCTCTCTGGGTAACACTGAGATGCTCAGTTTACTTGACGTGCAGGTGATTAATGTTTGCGATCAATTGAAGCAGCCGGAAAGAAAGAATACACTGCACAAAATAAACTAGCTTATAACTATTGTGCGCATTTTGAATAATATTTTAAGGGGATTTTTCTTCTCAATATTGGTATTATTTATAGACGGCTGACAAGTATTGATATATTTTTTTTTTATTTATTTATTTGTTAACTATTTCCTAGTGAGACTTTACATTCTTATGAAAAACATCCAGAATTCAAAATTAACAATTTAACTATTATTTTGCTAATCTTCTTAACATTTATATTCTCATATGACTTTTTTCTCACTGTGTACAATCAATATTTTGCAAGCCGAAAATCATATGAAATTCATTTTTTCTAAAAGTATCGACGTCTCTTCTATAAAAGTTTGCTTTCTCCTTTGAGGCATAAATACATAGTTCTTAATCGATATTTTCTTGCTGTCTATCGCATTTTATGTAAAAATATTGTTTTTTTGCAAAGCCAATTTAAAATAAATAAAAATTTAATCACAGTGCATCGATATTCTTTTATTATCTATACTTTCCCTTATATCTCTTGATTTTTCTATTCGTTTTTCGCTGAGTGTTTCGATTGCTAGTCACTTTCTTGCCTTTGCAGATGGAACTTTTATCACTTTTCGACTTTTTCTTTCAGTGTACCTATCATCTGCACCCTCTCCATCAATAGTTAAGCTCTGCCTCTCTCTCTCTTTCTCTCTCCGTCTCTCTCTCTCTCTCCTCTGTAGCTGAGACCAAGTCGCGACTCGTCATCAAGGCTCAGTGCTGATGGCATTAATTCGATAATGCATAAAAATAAGGAATACGCTTCATTGGACTCTAATTGCTAAACGCAAACATCGCAACAACAACAACAAAAGCAACAACAACAACAACAATAATTCGTACACACTGTGAAGATGACAACGAGAGTTGCAACAGCCTCAGTTGGTGGGTTCTCAAGCAAGCCAAAACGCTAAGACTGAGGCTAAGATTGCGACTTCGACTCCAACTCCCGGCCATGTTGCAAGTGCATTCGAACGTTGCATTTGATGGGTCTTGAGCTGGACGCCCTTTTGGCCAACAGCGGCGGGAGGACTGATCGGCGACTGCCCCAACAACCCAACAACGTTGCGTGTAATTAAAACGCAAACTTGTCCCGGTCTCAGTCGCAGTCTCAGTCTCAGTCCTGGATTGCCATGGATTGCAGTTTTCGACTTAAAGTTGAAGTTGAAGCCAAAGTCATTGGGAAACGGGGCTCAAGTAGGTGAAAGACGGACTTAGTCGGGTACAGGCTGATTTCTTGAAAGATTTGTAAACGTAAACTTTCGAAAAACGTAGAAATAAACCAGAAGTAAATATCGACAAACGTCGTCGTCGTCGTCGTCGTCGTCGTCGTTGTGGCTCGAAGAAAAATTAAGAAAAACTTAAATGAGTTAAAAATTCCACACAACTGCGTGAGAAGTTGCCGCCAGTCGAGAGTCTGAGAGGCTGAGTCGACGCTGTTGTTGTTGTTGTTGTTGCTTCTTTGGTTTTTTGTTTTTGTTTTCGGTTTCAGTTTGCGGTTTATGCATTTGGCCTGGCCTAAGCGATCCCAACAACAACAACAGTAACAACAACAACAGCGTTGCATTTATTGATCGCCGCACAACGATTATTGTTTAAACTGTTTTCAATGCGTTTACTTTGTGTAAATATTATTTTTTCAATTTATGAGCCACGCCGAAGATGCCATCCGGATGGATGCTCCCTCTCCCACTTCCTCTTCCCCTCTCTTTGCCCCTTCTCTCCACATTCCCATCCGACTGACAGACAGACAGTTTGTCTCTCGGTTTGTTTCATTGCGTTGGCGCGCAGACAAATATCAATTGAAAATCCAATGAATCGAAATTGGAAATCCTCAGCATACAAAATCTTCATCATTAAAATTGTGTCCCACTCTGAAATGTACTCTACCAATGGGTATATTCATTTTCCCTTTAGGCTTGCAACTGATTAATATTGTTGATCAGACGAAGAATTTTCAATGATTACATTATTTGCATATCTATCTTTTATTCAAATTAATTGATTTTATTTTATTTTATTGATTTTAAGAGTTGGATTCAAATAATATACTTAATTTATTAAAAATCCCCAATTGTTCGTGCTTCTAAAAATGTATTGATGATTAATTGAGCAGAAGTTATAACAATTTAGTGTGTAGTGTATCTTATCTTCTTTTATCTTTTCAGCTTTATGCATACGTTTGAAATATGCCGAAATACTTTAATGTTATTAATTTATTATGATTTAACGGTAGTTACCCGTAATTGGCATTCTCTGCATTACGTTAGCTTACAGTTTTTGACGGGAAAAGAATTTGCGTTGGGAAAGTTTCAGCACAAAGCAATTTCAGAAGACGGAATGACAGTTTTTGTATAGGGGAGAAGCATAAGCAGTTGAACTAACAAATATTTAATTTACAAGAGACATGAAAAAATCTGTATGATATTGGAACACGGCCCTTCAAATACTTGAAACAAGTTCGTTATAGAGAGCTTCGACTGTAAGCAATCCTAGAAGTCACTACTAAATAGATAATGGCCACAAATTTAATCTATAAGATTAGAGAGTGGCAACTTTTACAAAGCAGCTGACAGCAGCACAGATGATGACTCAATTCGATTGCACTAAAAAGAGGTAAATAGATATTGGGGATTGTTGGTTGCACATGCGCAGCATGCCACACTCATTTGGTGCCACGAACATTTGTAGACAAGCGCCATCTAATGTCACTATTGCCAGGCGAAATTGTAGTCGGAGTCGGAGTTGCAATCAGAGTTAGAGTTGCAGTTAAAGTTGGAGACGTCTCCAGCCGGGAGCTGCGCTGCGTGCAACATGGAGGACATGCTGGGTGCGACAAGCTGGCGAAGATCAAACGTTGTTGTCGCCAACAGATCATAATGATCATCGTAATGATGATGATGAGGTTGATGCGGGCGCACTCAGTTAGCTGATGTCCAATTGGCTAAAAAGTCCCAGTCTGAGCCTGGCAATCATAACTATCATTATGATGATGTTGGCCAGCTGGAGTTGTCGGCCAGCTTGCAACATGTGGCACGCACACACTCAGTCAGTCGGCCAGTCAGCAAGATATATGTATAGTATGTATGTCCATATAGCTCTGATCTAATTAATAGGCCGCATAGTTTTTTGCACCTGCGTTTGCTGCGTGCAAATTTGTTAAGTTTACTTTCAGTTTTCAGTTTCCAGTCGCCATCGCTCACATCTCAAATCTGGATGCACAATTTATATGGCAATACACGATCGGTACGTGCGTTCAAGTTTCTGTTCCAGTTCCAGTTGGCGGCTCCATTATTAATTTGTACTCCTGTGATATAATCGTTTAGGGGAGGCGTTATTTTTTGTACCTCAATTCACGCCATGTGCAAAAAATTATTTGCCATTTGCTCTGATTGATGGAAATCCACATTAAATGGTAAAACGTTATTAAAGTCATGTTGTGCGCGTTTTGATTGCCACTAATAAGCGTAATGGAACATAAGTTGACCACAATTTTCGCTAGTTTATGGACATCCATAACTTAGATTTTGTATTTATCTTTGGGGTTTTTATATGGAGGTAATACAGAGGCTAGAATTGTGTTTATGCTTGAATTTATGTATAAGGCACTTTATGGTTTTTATGTTATCTCGAGCGAAAACTTCTTGTAAGTTCCTAAGTCCTAAGTAACAAAGAAAGCCTGTGGAACATGAAAGAAAATCGAATTTAATGGCTCAAATTTGGTTATTAACATTAATCCTATTTTATTCAACGGTATATTTGAGGGAAAGGCAAAAGTCGAGCTTCTGACAATAGGATACCTGTTACTTATTTAAATATGTATCGAATATTTTTATTGCATACTTATAGGCAGTTATATTGCTTAAACACTTAAATCAACGATTACCACCTTTCTATTATTCCGATCTTGAAAATTTGAAACAAACATGATCGGCGTGGGGTTTAATGAAGTCTGTGTGCCAAATTTGGTTCCTCTAGACGGGCAGACGGACTTGGCTATATCGAGTCGTCTATTGATGCTGATCAATAATATATATACTTTATAGGGTCGAAGATGCTTCCTTCTACCTATTACATTCATCGTAACGAATACAATATACCCTTTTACGTATTTTTTAAGTAACGGGTATAAATATACATAAATGCACTAATCCTAGAGAAACTACATTTGGGTTTTATTATTTCCGAAGGTCATAAACAACATTTTCTGAACATTCTCAATTTTCTCTCATTTATATTGATTGCTATAAGTGTAAATTCCCCTCGTTTTAAATATTCCGAGTATTGATAAGATTTCAAAATTTTTATTCGACTGCTAGTACAAGTTCTCAATTTATTTATTAAGAATCAACAAGTCAGGTTGGCCGAGTGGTCTAAGGCGCCAGATTTAAGCTCTGGTTCTCTCTGAGAGCGTGGGTTCGAACCCCACACCTGACAATAGAGTTTAGTTGCAAACCAATTTTTATTGTACAAGCGATTGTTCCTTATTAAACTTATTAAAATATATTTTTTAAAATGCTTGGAAGGAAATTTATGTCAAGTTCCTTTTATCCCTTTCCGAATGGAAAAAGCAATTAAAAGTAATACAGTTGAACTTCAATAACTCGAATAACCATTATCCAAAGAAAACGTTCGAGTTATGGAGATATTTGACTTATAGAGCTATTTTTCTTAAGTTTATTAATTTTACTGCCACTCTTTTAGCTCGAGTTAGAGAGAAATTCGAGTTATAAAAGTACGAGCTACGGAAGATCAACTGTATTTTCTGTGCGAGTTCATATTTTACATAATATTTTTGGAAGAAAGGTTTAAAATTTGGAAAGATTAGTTAATCTATCCCATTTACATAATTCTTTTTTGAATTAATTTTGATAATTTTCTTAGGTTTGATTTTCTTAAACTAATGACTATCATTTTCGATCTCTGAAAAATGTGGTAATAGGTTGCAGTTTTAATAGTTAGTATTAAAATCATCAAATATTTTAGATTTTCTGAAATTTAAACTAAGCTAAGTAACTGTAAAATTTCATTGCATCTAATTTTTAACACCTTTTTAACTTACAAAAGAACAGTATCATCGTAAATTAAAGTATTTTACAACACTGTTTGTAGGCAGGAATCATAAATGCTACAGTTAAGTTTAATATAGCTAGTTGATGAAGATTTATAGGCAACATAAATCTAAAACGCAAACGAAACGAACAAGTTGGGCCATTTTGGCCATTTCGGCGTGGCAACGCTAATTGGCTATTCACACTTTTACACATTTGGGGCGGTGTAAATGGGTTAAAAAGGAAAAAGCGCCACTCCCAAAATAGGCAACTGGTAAGCGCCAAGCGGTAACAAGAGAGATACGCAAAAGTTAAGTAAAGCCAACTCGTCTCAGTTGCAGCCAGGGCCAAGACTGTCAGCGAGTGGCAAGTGGAGTGCAGTGCAGTTTATGGCCAAGATGGAAAAATGGTAACAAAAGCGCTCGTCATGAGACTGACATGAGGTTGAGCTTCGTAACAAGAGTGAAATGTGCCGAGTGAGTGTGTGTCGAGTTTGTGTGTGTGTGTGCGAGTGTAGATCCCAAAAATAGGCATACCGATGTGTGCGCATGCGCGGAATTTATGGTGACATTTGAGTGATTCGCGCAACGTGTCATGAGCTGCTCTCCTCTCGAGGATCAGCAGCATCAACTCAGGCAACAACTTTACGTTACGTTTGGTGTAAAAGCCAATTAAATTGGTAGAGAATTGGAACATTGTCTGCATTGCCATCGCGATCGCCATCGCCGTCTGTCTCTGACTTATGAGCCCAGCAGCATGTAATTGCATTGAAGTCCATCCAACATTGCCGTTTCAACTGTGCCGATTATCCCAGCTGCTGCTGCCATTCCAGGGTATATTCAGTACAATGCACATAAGTGGATCACAAAATTAGCGTAATTTTCATTCAACCACCGACGCAGCCAAGCAGACAAGAGGATGTACAATGTACTCTTGGACTTCTTTTGGATCCCATTCGGACTCTTGGACAAGTGTCAAAGTGAAAGAGGCGAATGCGAAATTCTCTCGCACAGGTTGCAAATTCTTGAGAAATGCAAAGAGTCAGCTCCGGTCACACACTTTCTGATCTTTTGTTGGCGATAAGAAGGCTCGACCCCTTTCGCGCATATGGCACACATAACGATTATTCCATATTTACTTATTGTACAATACTTATTGCCCAGGTCCCAGGACTTGAATCCAAGCCCAGACAGCGACTGTGACTGAGACTCAGACCGCGATGCAGGCATATTATTTGCGCGATTAAATTGATCGCGGCTGCCTTTTGGGTCTGCTCTGCTCTGGTCTCGTCGAGGTCTTCTCTGTTCTCTGTTCAGGTTGGGGTCTCTCCTTCAGGCTTTTAGAGTCAGGGGCACCACCGTGACTCCTACTGTGCCTCCGTCTGTGTCTCTGTCTGCGTTTCAGTTTGAGTTCGAGGCTTCTGCAGCAGTCAACTTCACGCTTCGCTCAAGCATCACCAAATAAATTTCATTGAGCGTCCCTGCACATTGGTGAACACTACTAAAAAAATCGAAGTCTGCAGAAAAGCAAATAATATTTATTTAAGGGGATGATTATTGATTATTGATAACGATTTAATTATTATTATTATTATTGATATAATGTTCAATGGTATATTTTTGTATTCCCTTTCAAAGTTTCTATGTTTTGAGTCTAAAAATACCCAAAAATGCAGGTAGCTTTAGGATTAATAATTTCTATAAACAATCATAAAAATTACCCATGATAAGGAGTAAACATTTCAATTCAACTGTTTATATAAGTTCTGAATTTTGAAATCAGGAATCAACAAGTCAGGTTGGCCGAGCGGTCTAAGGCGCCAGGTTTAAGTTCTGGTTCTCTCTGAGAGCGTGGGTTCGAACCCCACACCTGACAGTGTGAAAAGTGATTTTTTAAAATTATTTTGAGTTAATTTGGAATATTTCTAATATTGATGTTAGAATTAAGACTATAATATCCTTATTTTTTTATAATTTATGAAGTGCAAATTATTTATTTGAGCCCCATTAAATTATTAAAATTTATGTAAGAATTAATCCAGAAATTTCCCTCTCATTTTAATAATTATTTAAGCGAAATTTATTTTCATTTTGAATTAAACATAATCAAAAAAAAAAATTTCTTTTTTTGAGTTCAATTGAGTTGTGCTTTGGGACACTGTGCATAGTGCGGCACAGTGTTACTGTTGCTGCAACAGCACTCACTTTGTGTGATCCATGGCGAAGCTTCTTGCGCTGCTCCTTGCAGGCTGCAAACGCATTCCAAGTACTTTAAGTTTACCTTTGAGTTTACCTTTGCCTTTACCTTTTACATTATGCCTTTACCTTTCGGTTTCGGGTTTTGAGCCTTAGTTTTACCTTGGCATTTCAGTTTTGATCGCTGCGCTGAGTGCGCTGCATGCCGCAGCGCATGCTTCATCTGTTGCATGTAGTTACCGCTTTCATGGCTAAGTGGTTGACTGGACATGGTCGTCTTATTTTCTTCTTTGTTGTGTTTTGGGTGAGCAGCCTCATCCTCATCCTCATCCCCATCCCTATTCCCATCGTCATCATCCTTTCGCCTGTTCCTTTTGCTGTTGCGTGTCACGTACAAGCAATTCGCATGTTTCAAAAATGCTTTAGACATGGCCCTCTGTTTGTCTCGCTGCTTCTTCTTATTGTTGTTGTTGTTGACTGGTTGGTTGGTGGTTTTTAGGTGGCTTTTGCAGCAGCCTCCGTTGACTCGTTGGGTTTTCGGCTCTGGTTTTGGTTTAAGTTTTCGCTTCGGTTTTGATAGTCGCCGTCAAGTTGTTGCATTCTGTGTTCTGTCCTCTGGGCGCGGCATGTTCCTGCCCCAACGATGGGGGAGGGGGGGCTGAGGCACATACTTGAGCGCATGCTTAAAAATAAATGTTAATTCTTTTATTTATTTCCTTTGTCAGATTAAACGGTTTAAAGGTTACACAAGCGTCTAAAGTATCCTCCTTAAGACTCCTCCCGTGTAAATCAGTCACGATGAAGCCGCAAAAATAAGAATAATTCACTTAATAGCCGGGTCATTCAATGCAATAAGAAATATAAATTTTTCAGAGCTTGCAGAGGTAAAGAACTACAGAAGATTTTAATTTCCACTACGAGCTAAAGATAATAATATCTTATTTTTGAGAAAAGAATTTATAATTGAATTCAACCAAGCATAAAATATGATATTATATTTATCCTTTTCCCAGGCAAAAGTCTACAGATAACCCTTACTTCAATAGTTTAATGTTTCATACCTTATAATGTTTTATTTGGAAAGCATTATTATCTAAAAATAATACTTTAATTTTAACTAAATACTAGTGGACGGTGCTACAGTCGAGCATACTCGACTGTCGGAGACCCCGTACTTACTATGGAAAAAAAGTTTTTCATACTACGACTTGATTTTTGACTGATCGTTCCTATGGTAGCTATATGATATAGTGGTCCGATTCCAACCAAATTTGGTCAGGATGTATATGATCATCCCATATGCATATTCTGTCAGTTTGGTTGAGATATCTCAAACAACAAAAAGGTTTTTCATACTAAGACTTGATATTCTACTGATCCTTCCTATGGCAGCTATATGATATAGTGGCCCGATTCCAACCAAATTTGGTCAGGATGTATGGGACCATTATACATGCATATTCTGTCAGTTTGGTTAAAATATCTCAAACAGCAAAAAAGTTTTCCATACTAAGACTTGATTTTCAACTGATTGTTCCTATGAGAGCTATATGATATAGTGGTCCGATCCAAAATCTAAAACAAACTCGATCTGCTACAATATAGACGCACCTACATACCAAGTTTGGAGTCTCTAGCTCTTATAGTCTCTGAGATCTAGGCCCTCTTACAGACGGACAGACAGACAGACAGACAGACGGACAGACGGACAGACAGACATGGCTATATCAACTCGGCTGTTGATGCTGATCAAGAATATATATACTTTATGGGGTCTGCCACGCCTCCTTCTGCCTGTTACGCACTTTTTTTTTTGTGACAAAGTTAATAGACCCCTATACTTTTTTAAAGTACGGGGTCTAAAAATTCCTTCAAAAGTATTACACAATGAGTTAAGCCCTTTCGACACCTGAACTTCATCTTGAGGTTATTTAACTCAGAGTCGTCTCTACCGCTTTTAAAAAATATCTAATTCTTTGAAAGTTTTTTTCAAGATTTCGGTTGAAATAAAAAATTTAAAATTTTTTAAAATTAAAAATAAATATTTATTTAACTTGTTTTTATTATTTTATTATTTTCTGAATTTTTTCAGAATAATCTCAGCTGACGTACATTTGTAGTTGAAGTTCAATTATCAAATTAGAAAAGATTCTTTTTATTAAATACTAGGGGGCTTCGCCCCCTGCTCGCTTCGCTCGCCAACATTGTCTTTAGTTGTCCGTTTTAACAAATTTATATAATATAACATTTTTTCTAAAACAAAAACGGAAATATTTAGCTTCCGCTGTCCGCTGCCTTAATTTTTTTCCTTGCAATTGAACTTTGCCTAAAAAGTCGGATTTGCTGATTTGGCGGGAAAAAGCTAAATTAAGCGAATAAGTCCAAATTTGGCAAGAAGAGTTAATATGAGAATTTTGTTAGGATATCTCCGATTGCATCCGATTGTTCCTATGGCAGCTATATGATTTAGTCATCCGACTTTGACCAAATTTGGTCAGTATGTTAGAGACAGTATCAAACATATAATCTGTGAGTTTGGTTGAGATATCTTAAGAAACAAAAAAGATTTTCATAATAAATGTCATTTTGCATCCGATTGTTCCTATGGCAGCTATGTGATATATATAGTCATCCGACTTTGACCAAATTTGGTCAGTATGTAAGAGACAGTACCAAACATATAATCTGTGAGTTTGGTTGAGATATCTTAAGAAACAAAAAAGTTTTTCATACTAAGCAATTCCGTGACCTTTGACCCCGATTTGACCCACTTAGAGGTCGAATTTCGCAAAACCCCGTCTTATTGCACGATGAAATTATCTCATCTATGTTGTGTAAAAATTTCAGCTCTCTATCTCTTACCGTTTGGTCTGCACGTTGATTCTCAGTCAGTCAGTCAGTCAGTCAGTGAGTCAGTCAGTCAGGACAAAGAGTTTTATATATATAGATTTATCCCCATTCTTATCAAAATTTTGAATGACCTTTGTGCATCTTGTTGACCTCCCATATCACTCTCCTTCACTTGCACATCCCAATTAAACACACTCCACTGTGCCCTGCCCAGTTTCAACTCTCGGAGTCTGGCAATGCTGTATTGTGATTGTGTGTATGTGTGTGTCTGTGTGTGTGGAGTTGTTCGACTCCCTTGGGGCAGTCACATACCAGTTCTCACGCTGCGTCTGGTCACCTTTTGGTGGTGACCAATGGAAACCAGTACACATCAATCTGGTGGCAGTGTCAACACCCCAGCAGCAGTTGTCTACTAGGAGCAGAAGGCGATGGCGATGGCAACGACAATGGCACCGGTTACCACCAACTGTTACACTCCTGTTGACGTGCGATGCCCTAAAAGGATATTGCACTCCTATTGACTTGTTAATGTGATCACTTTAACTGACCCAAATATAGTCAAACGTTTCAATTTGTGCAACGCTTTTGGGCAATTGATAGCCATGATTCCAGCCCACAGAAGTCAACTCGTCGTGTCTCTGTCTCAGTTTGAGACTCAGTCTCTGCCTCAGTTGGAGTCGCAGAGTCTCTCTTCCCAGTTCCAGGCACAGTTCCAATCGCAGTTCATCGTCACCAGCGGACAAAACGCGTAACGCGGTTGTTCAGCGCCTTAGGCCTTAGGTCTTTTTACAGTCTTCACTTTTAGTTAGTTGAATTGTTGTGGGTAGGCAGTTGAAGTTGGCTGACTCCGTTATGGCCTGGCCTGGCCTGGCCTGTCTTGTCTTGCTCTGGCTGTTGTCTTAGATCGTCAGACGCCAGTTGACAGATTGCCCAGAGGCTAAAAGTCGCTGTCTGTATTTGGGCTTGTAGTATTTTGGCCGTTGCTGGTGTTGATGAGTCAGTGATATGACTGTAGTTGGGCAATGCTGGGTACATGATTGTAACTCAAGTTGAATATGAGTAGATTAAGAAGTATATAAGTTACAAAAAATATAACTTATTGTGTCCTCTTAGGGAAATTGTCGAAAAATTCAGTTTATTTGGATAAAATTATATTATTCAATGATTATGCAGCTGAAATTGCAAAAACATTTTGAATCAATATAAATGCGTCTATAAGTGTCAAACGTACCAAAATATAATGGATAATATTATAACATTTATACATTGCTGAACAGTTTTACCTTTCAAAATTCATATTCGACTTTAAGTTTTTTGGTTAATTCGCCTGCCAACAGTTTAAGTCAAGAACTCAGACTCAGTCTCCTAATCATGGCCATAAAATATGAACTCGACTGCAACTTATTAACTGAGAAGAAGGCCACACGCTACGCCAACAATCATTGATCATCATTCGTAAGCTTTGGCTAACTTATATTGAAACATTAAAGGGGCTTAAAGAGAAGGAATGCAGAGAACGAGAGAGAAAGGAAGAGACCAAAGCGAACAACATCATTGAAGACTTTGTTAAAACGCATTTCATTAACCTGCCGCAAAAACCAAGAGGCGACTGCGATGAGAAGTTATGAGCGAACGTGGGGCGCAGCATGGATTCTCAGAGACTCAGATGCTCTGAAGACGTTTAGATGCCCAGGGATCCAGCAAGTGAATTGTGGATGCTCTTGTGCCTGCTCATCTCACAGATTATGAAAAGTGCCTCTCGCTGTTGTTGGCTTATTGCGTATGCTCGCATCTTCAAAGGCTTCAAAAACGCAAAGTGCAGCCAGGTTGCAGGTTGCGGGTTCCTACTTCCCAATCAGGTTGCGACGATCTTCGAAGACAGTGCCAACAACAACAACAAGAACAACAACAACAACAGCTTTAACTAAGTGCAACGCTCAGCATGTGCAACTGGCAACAGTCGAATCTGCTGCCCGAACATTTGTTGGAAATCTTAAGGGCCCATAGAATCATACTGTTGCAGCATATTATCTTGTGTGTGTGTATGTGTGTGTGTGCACAGCTTCTTTTTGGGCTCCGTTGCTGCTGTCCGCTGTCTCCTTTTTGGTATGCTGCGTGTGCTCTATAGGTGGTCATTATCACGACTCGACTTCGAGTCCTATGCTCTACGAGAAGGGCCTGAACCTGAGCCTGAGCCTGGGAGCTGATTGCCAGATGATTGCCAGATTGCACTCAGATGATGAAACGATGCAATCTTTAAGCTTTGCCTTTACCTTGGTTAGCTGCATAAGTACACTTTTCAAATGCTTTGGATGTGAAAACGGACTCAGTTATTGATTTCATCTACCAAAGGTAGCTAAATTTTATAAAACATTTTTTAATAAACAAAACAACAAGAACCATTTAAAATGATATTCAATTTTATTATTTCATTTTGAAATGTTTAATAAGTATAAATAATTATAATAATTTCCTTTTTAAATGTACAGAGTTTTTATGTATTTTTCCCAATCATTGCAACGAATGTTGAACCTATTAAAATTCAAATTCGTCGACAATAAGTCGACTTTTTATTGTAATTTTATTATTTCAGTTTTAAATTTAAAAAACATATTACATAATTTGACAAATTGTTAAATTTTATTATGAACTTGTTACAATAATCATATCTTCGTTTTTATAAAATGAAATAAAATAAATGATATGTAAGACTTTTTTCACGAGAATAATTGAAAATTGAAATGTATATTTGATTTTTCAATGAGAGACACTGTCCAGATCAACGCAGCTGGCCTACTAAATAAATTACACACAATTTTATCGCTCATACGACCTGTTGGCCAAACATCTTCTCAGACAACAAAACACATGCAGTATTTAATCAACTCGACTTGGTGTAGTGTATAAAGCACACACAAAATTCTCGCAGTTGCTATTACTGTTGTTGTTATTGTTGGCAAAAATCTCAGCAGCAACAGCAACAACAACAACAACGGCAGCCGTAGCCCAACCGCATTTTCGAACTGCTGTTCTACTTAATTTGCCGCTGCGTGCGTTGTCGATTTGAATGAGGCTGAGACAGAGACTGAGAAAAAGAAGAGACAGAGCGAAAGGACAGAGAGAGAGAGAGATGCTGCTGACCAGCGTTTGTGCCGCGGTAAAGCAACAACAATTACCGCATTACCGACGCGCCGCTGACTGACTGAATCTCAGCCTGAGGATGAGGATGAGGTTGAGGCCGAGGCCGAGGATGAGGATGAGGTTGAGGACGTTGAGGGCGTCGTGACACGGTGGTGGCGGTGGTAAGCGAGTTGACTTCTGCGCCACTTTTGCGGGGCAAATGCAGCTCGGTTTTTACTTATTTGATTTGTTTATGCAGATTAAATGCAAACGATCTTGATAATGACATTAACCGACAGAAGAGGAAGACGACAACGTCAGGGACACGAAATGAGAGACGATTTCAACTGGGACTTGGCTGGAAACTTGCAACTGGGACTTGGACTGTAGATACTGGAACTGTGTTGTCTGGATTGTTAACTTGACAGCTTTTGAAGGCAGCTTCGTGAGCCTCGCAACGCAATCGTCATGAAGCGGCAACAGAAGTGAAAGAGTAACAGTTGAAGCAGAAGGAGAAGAGAGGAGTTGAAGCTGCAACTGGAGCTGGAGAGGAACAGCAGGAGGAGTATCAGTCAGTTGGCCAGTTGGTCCAGCGCCGCTTTTGGTCAGAGTGCTTTAAACCAAAATGCATCTGAACTTTGGCTGCCTGTTGCCTTCCCTTGGCCTTTTCCTGTGTTCTTCAACAACTTGTTGCCTAATTAGTTGAAAAACGGATTAAACCGCGATGTTGCTGCAACTGGAGCGTGTCCAGTTCCAAGTCGCCACAAATAAGAGAAACGTCGCAGCTCATTAAAGTCGATCTGACACTTTGCCGTTTGATATGTTAAATGTTAAATTGTCGCTCGCAATTTCTGGCTGAGATTAAAAAATTGCTGGCAATGTCCATAAACAAAATGCTCAACAAGCTTTACGGCACTATTAATATTAAAAGCAGTTAAACACTTGGCTTTATTGTTCAACAGCATTTTACCTGAGCGTTAAAAATTGCCATTAAATTGGCCAGCAAAAAACGCCGCTTTCAAATTGCTGACTTTATAATTTTTGTGTTGGCCAAAAAGCGAAGCACATAAAAAAAAACCAAACCAATATCAGCCATATTTTTATGCTTGACGCATTCGCTGCTGCCGTGACGTGTGTTTATTTTTTTTTTTTGCCTCCTCAACTTGGTTTCTATTGGCACAAAGCATCGTTTCAATTCCCCGTCTTCCCTCTTTGCCTGTTTCTGTTGGCCAAGTTGCTGCATTATCATTTAGCGACGTTTTTGCGACTTTTCTTTTTACATTTCCGGTGGCAGAGTCAAAATTAATCAACAGCTTCATGGTTATCGTGTCCAATATCATCATCAGCTCCAGCTCCAGCTCAGCCGCAAAAGTCAGCGACCGCATTGAGCCAGGAGAAGTCCATGGAAGAAGAAGAAGTCTGCAAAGTCCGAATCGATCCATAAGAAGAAGAAGCCTCATCATAATTATCGTCGGCTTCTCCTTTTTTTTCTCTCCTCACTCTTTTGATCCGCCTTTGATTTTGCTTCAGTTTTTTTTTTTGATACTTTACTTAAGTGTCTCTACGTTTAGACGAAAGGATTTTATTTTGAAAAGGACTTTTTTAAGCTTAGCTCAAATTATGTGTGTGTGGAGTCTGAATTTCTTTTTTCTTGTGCTGATATTTTAAATAAATGTTTTCTGTAGACGGAAGAGTTTGAGTTGAAGAAGTTATTAGAACTACTGCGCACATTATTTATTTTTTATATTACTTACTTAGCCTAGCTTAATACTAAACATGTTGGATATTAAAATATTTAAAGATCTTAAATAAATGTAAGATAAATGTGCAAATATATGAAAATAAATTTAAAAAAAGTTTTATTCAATACTCTTAGAGCTGAATTCATGAAATGCTTTATTGACACAATTTTATATGCAGGAATTATTTGTGTTTAGTCAATTACTAAATAAGATTGAGTGAAATACTTAACAAACTCAAAAGAAGAGTTGAATATCAAGGATTTATTTAAATTAAATTAAATGTTTTTTTAAAAAATTGCTTTGACATTCATTAAAAGTACGAATATTCACAGGTCATGAATAAGTGAAGGAATTATAAGAAATGTTGCATTTTACTTTTCATAAAAATAGGTATTCAAACATTTAATTTAAGTTTAATTAACTCCTATAATATCATATTTTTTATATGTATATATAGCGGTATAAATCATAAGATCTTTTACCCAACGCATTTTCCCAACATTTCTTCAGTTGTAATATTGCAATAAATGCAGCTGCTTGCAATATCCTGATCTGGTCTACAAGTATTTTATATTATTTTTTAACCCGCATCAACAGCAAGAAAACAACGAAAAAATAATGCCAAAAGTGAAAGCTTCGGGACAAAGTCATTTGAAATCAACTTAATGCCAGCATTTCATCTTCATCTTGGACAGAAAGCAACAACAGCGAAACCGACAAGTCGCAGTTATTGAAATTCAATGTAAATCTATGGTGATATGTCATACAGGCGTAGAAAATGCGCCAGCGACAACGGCAAAAAGTCGATGTCGACAACCAACTCCGACTCCAACTTCGACTCCAACTACGACTCCAAGTCCAATTGGAGACTCAGCCAAGTCACAGGCTTCAGATTCAGCGTCAGGTGCTTTGTGGCCACGCTTCCCAGGCACCAAAGAGTTAACCAAATTTCAGCTCAAAACGAAAGGCAACGAAACTGCGCACGTCATCGATATTTTGTAAATGCATTAAATATATGTATTTAATTCGATTCGAATTCAAACTGCCAACTGAGCCTGCAACAGGTTGCAGCAGCAACATTTCGTGCCTCTTGCCGCGGTTGCATTGCAAAACTTGTCAAACGCAAACGCAATCGATACGAATATCAATCAAATCCATAGAAAATAAAGCCAAACAAAAAAAACAAGATGATAAAAAAATACTTCTATTCAAAAGCCGTTGACAACCGTAGGCAGTCAGCGGACAAATAAACGATCCGAAATCAATAAAGCGAACATCGAACATTTATGCATATGATATGATACTGAACAGATCGCGGCGACTTTAACTTTAACGACATTTGAAAATCCGGAAGCGATAAATATTTGTTGCTTTGTGTGTCTGTTACCTTTTTTTTTGGATTTTTTTATTTTTCTTATACTCTCTAGCCATGTCTGGAGAAAGGTATACACCATCAATAGCTGAGGTAAATCTTGAAAGTTTCTTCAGACTGCCTGTCTAGCTTTTAAATTAAGTCAAGCAACAATTAAATATATATCTTCTATGTAAGTACCATATATAAAACTCTTTGTCCTGTCTGAATGACTGACCCTCTGACTGACTGAGAAGCATTGTGTACTCCAAACGGTTAAACCTAGAAAGATGGAATTTTCACACCACATAGTTGAGTCAATATTATTGTGAGTGGGTCAAATTCGGGAACTGCTTAGTATGAAAAATATTTCTGTTTCTTAAATATTTGTAAATTTGGGACCGGACTTAAGATCTAATGCTACTGCTTACAAAGATATGTACTTTCTATATATCTCTAATTTATCTACTAAGGATCAAGCAAGTATTTCAGTGGCAAGATTAAAGTCTGAGTAGTTCACATGAAAAAGAGGGTATCTCACAGCATTTTTTAATACCCAAAGAAAATTCGATGGAAATTGTTAGTCAGTTGTGAATTGAGTTTTTGTTGTTCTCGTTGTTGTTGCAGGTATTTAGCTTCATTTTTATGAATGTTGTTTTGTAGTATTTTAATTTTTATACAGTTTTGTAAATGCTCTTTGTCTTGGGGCTCCCTTTGACTTTGACTGGGGGCTATTTAATGTGAGTATTTGGGTCAACATTCGCTTTTTCTTTGGTTTTCACGTTTTTTTTTGTGGTTGTCGGGAAGTTTTGCAGATGCTTCACAAATTAATTATGACAGTTTATTTATTTAATTATTTTAGTTGACTTCAAAGGCGAATGCCGCCGGCAATGTCAAATTTGTGCGCTAATTATGTTGTGACTCAGTCGGGGATTAGGTGTAAAAATAGTGGTCAGTATGGAAATGAATTCGTTATTCTGTTTATTGTATATTGCCATAAAAGGAAGCGATTAAGCCAAATAATCGGGACAAACAAAGCAAATGAACAAACAGAGAATAAAATATAAATAATTGGCAGCTAATAAAGGTGAAAATCAAAAGGAATAAGCGTGAATAAAAAATGATTGGACTATAGGTACATAGATGGACAGATGAGTTGGTCGATAACTGATAGAAGAATTGGTAAATGATAGGTAGATTGATTGTAGATGAGTAGATGGATTGGACAGAACATATGGGTAGAAAGTCGCAATGTATTTTAATTTAAACCTATTGTAACTTATTAAAATCTTAGTTTCTGATTTTAGAATTTCTGGTTTTAACTCTTCTTGTTTTTATGTTGAGCAATAATTCAGATCTATAATTCAAGTAATTTGCCGCGTTCACCAAAACAAATCGACAACAGAAAGTCGATGAAATTTGTAGGATGTTTCTGGAGAACGGCAGTGATAAGCAATCATGATTTCAAAAGTTTGTGATTATGATGACTGAAAATTTATCACAAAAATAATAAGCTAAAATTCTCTAAACGTAATCAAAAGAACACTAGATTTGAACTTAAAAGCAACGAAATTAATAAGGAAACCACTTTTTTCCTGTTGTTTTGGTTTGCATAAAAAAATACAAAGAAGACTTGGGGCTCTGCGAATTTTATAGGAAAATGGCTAGAAAAAGTGCTTTAAACTTTCCCATATAAAATATTCAATACGCATACAAAATTTGCCTTATTATTTATTATTGCAACATAAAGTCTATTAATTTAAATCAGGCCTTTTCCTGTGTTGATTCCCATTTCATTAAGCATTTGGCATCAAATTGTTTTGAATTTTTTAAATAATATTAACACCTTTGACTAAAAAAGAAATTAAGCAAATATCAAATCAAATGTTTTTTTCTGTGACTCTTTTTATTTTTCTTGTAAAGGTGTTTTACATATTTAAACACGACCACATTAATTAAATATATATAGAAAAAAATAAATTGATAAGTTTTCTTACTCTAAGAAATCGATTAGTTTTAATGATATCACTTCAAAACTTTTACAAGTGTAATTTTTTAGCAGTTCTCTTGAGCGTAATTTGATGAATATTATTTTTGCCTTACCTTTGTTTGACTTCACGGCTCTACTTGTTAGCTTGTGTAGACCTAATGACCCGCTTCCTCTGCCTCCATCCCCTCTTTTTCGGTTGTAAAGAGGCAAAAATGCATTAGGCGCATTGTTGTCCCCGCCCAGCAAATGCTTTTTGGCAAATGCATCGCTAATTGTTGGTTCTGCATAACAATTTGCAAACAAACTTTCAGTTTCGCTTGGTTGGAAGAGAAGACAAAGAGACAGAGAAGACATAAACAAAGATTTTTTGTGACACAAGACGAAATGAACCCGCAAACTTTCACCTTTTGGCAAATATTTTATCATCATTTGGCGTAGACCATTAAACAAAAATTGCAGAAAATGTCATAGTTTGAGCACAAGCCCTGCAACGAGGCAACAACCTCAACAACCTGTTGCCAGTTGCCAGCTGCCAGGGGGCACTAATTACCCTCGGGTACGCAAAACAAATTTTCAAGCACATTTTTACATGGCGGGGAGCAGCCTCCAAAATGCAGAAATAGTTGCAAGATAATTTGTATAACAAAAATAGAAATACAAAAAATAGCAGGAAAATCAACAAACTAAATACTAAACACTTAATGCACGATAAACAAAGACTCTGAAGCTCCAGCTCCTAAAGATGTTGTCTTTGGTCTGGTCGACTGGCAAACTGGCAGTCTGGCAGACTGTCAGGCTGGTTAGCTATCAACGTGGGCTCATCAACAATAACAATATCGACGCTTAAGCTGGAGCTTCATTAGCAAGACAAGACAAGATGTGGATGTGGAGTCTTGGAGTGAAACCTTTTAAAGAGTGAAAACCGCGACTGCGAGTGCATTTGACCTCCGCGGTCTGACCTCAGATTGTAACGCCCGCCCAGCTCCTCGTAACTATGTATGGCAAATCAACATGCAACATAGGTACAAGTACAACTCAGATAAGCGAGAGAGAGAGAGAGAGAGGGAGGCGTAAGCCTGGCCTAAACTAGCTCTTGGCCTGGCCGTTAGTTGAATTAGCCAGTCAGCCAGCTTGGCAGCTACTTACCTTAGCCTTGCCTTGACTATCTGGTTGATGCATCTTTTAGTTACACATTTTGCTGATTTAATTTTCATGTTGCCTTGTTGCAAGCAACACTTCCATCAACAACAGCTGACCAAACCCAAGAGACAGACAGACACACAGACAGAGAGACAGAGAGAGGGACAGACTACAACTAAGTTTTCCAGTCAATGTTGCGGCAAAGTGCATAATTGGTTTATTATTTTTATTTTATTTGGTTTACCGCTTCCTGCCATATCGCTCGCATCGCTGAGCAGCGAAAAACTCTCCCAACTAGCTACCTCACCCCTCTCCCTCCCACGTACCTAGACCACATCTCTGTGGGCGCTTTTTGCCCTACCCTATTTCACTGTTGCTGTTGTTGTTGTTGTTGCTGCTCTCGTGGCACTTGATTTTCATTGAAATCGTCGTCATCTTCTGCCCGCTCGACTCGCTTTTTTGTAATATTTTTTTTGTCATCTTTGAAGTGTGTCTCGACTCTCGAGGCGACTCGACTCATCGCTTTTTTTGCCAGCAAGGCGTGATTTACATTTTTTGCTTAGCTTAGTTTTTTCTTTTTGGTTTGATAAAATATTTGTGTCTACTTTTGGTTTGTGCACCGACTGAGTTTCCTTTTTATCGTGCCAAGGTGTGCCATCAATTGTGTCTGTCTCAAACGTTTTTCCCGCTTGTCGTTTTCCTCTTTTCTATTTCTTTTTTGTTATTCATAATAAGCATGCGCCCCATCTGTGGTTGAGTTAAACAAGAAATGGATAGGTAACTGACCCAGTTGCTGTTTCCCTTACACTGAGACTTTATTCAGCCTTTAAACTATTTGCAGTATCAACTGAAAGTAGAATTTATTATAAAGCTAAGCATAATTTAGCCTGAAACATTTACAATTCAGACAAGAAACAAGTAAAAATAGCACTTCATAAAATAATGATTATAGCCGTCTTTTATTTTTGTAAAATAGAGAATATGCTTAATTTCCTATTTTGTAAATAATTCAAACTATTTTCAAATTATTGGTTAGAGAAAGACACAATTTTATCTACACTAAAGTAAAGCATATGATTTAAGCTGTCTAGTATTTTCTGAATCTTTTAAATCAGAAACCGTAACGATAATAAATTTTAAAATATAAATTATTAAATGAAAGTTATTTGTTGAATAAGAAAAGAAATAAAATTCTTATTTTTCAATCTAAATAAAAAAGTCATAAGAAAATAATCAAATTTAAATTTTTATTTAAAAATCATAGTGTGACACTTATTTTCAATTTTTATAATAAAAACTGAAAAATGACTTTTATGCTATGATTCTTAAATAAAAAATTTACTTTATTCTGTTTCCGATAACTCTTATTTGCGATCCATGTTTGAAATTGTAGAATAAACAATGCCAAAATATTGATTTCTATCTTAACCAGATGTTCCATTCAAAAATTCGAATTGTGGTTCCTAACTAGACTTTATTCAATTGAGTTTTGACTCACATAACTAAGTGCAGTCTTAAAATATCTCGCGATTTGTAGCTGATTATCTAATAAGTAACCATAATCAAATTCATTAGCGATTGCCATTGCAATTGCTTCGTTAAAGTTCATAGCAAAACTAACGCCTAAGATTAACCTTGAATAGTCTGTATAGTCACACGTCTATTGACCTATGGTAAACCCCTAATTAAGTGTGCCCACACCCAGAATATATACGTACATACATATTTATGGCCACCACAGTTGCTTTAAGCTCGAACCAAATTAAATGTGAACCAATTAAATACCGGAAGGCTGCAGAAATTATTGCATTAAATAACTAAGCCTTTAATTACATGGTGTTAGAGGCAGAGAGATCGGCAAGATTTTAATGAATGGAATGGAAAGTGAGGATCGTTCTGATGTCAAATAAACCGAAACGAGACTGGGGGCTGTGTTGGGACATAAATCACACGACGATGACGACGACGACGACAGACGCCAGGGGTTTACTTTGAACTCGAAGAGATCAAGATGGAAATCAAAAATCAAAATCCTATTAATCAATGGCTCTGCGACTGAGAGACTGAGATTGAGATTCAGGCTTTGCTGGCGGTTCCGACAAAATTAACACCCAGCTAATGCCAAATGCCGACAAAACAAAAGCTGACGATGAAAACGAACACAAACTGAAACCAAATGCCGCTGCCAATCTTTTAGTTTTTGGGGGCGCTTTACGCCTTCGATTCTGACACATACAATTCCCTGTCCCGCCCCTCTCTTCCTAACTCACTGTGTGTCTGTGTGTCTTGTTAATTGCGTCTAATAAGCAGTTTGCAGTTGTTCTCACAAAACGCCAACGCCAACGACTGAGACTGAGACTCGGACTCACCTCAGACTCAAACTGAGACTCAAACTCAGACTCAGACTCAGATGGTTGACCGTTCGAATACCCATGATTAAAGTCGTCCTCATCGACATCATTGTCGTCGTGTGTTGTATGTGGTGTGTGTGTGTGGTGTGTGTTGAATGTTGTGTGCTCATTTGAATCTCTACGAGCTGCCGCCTGTTAATCTCAAGATCAACACATTGTGCAGTCAGCCACGGCAGCGGCTTTTTAAAACAAATATCGTTTCGTGTACGCTAACTAGTCGACTTGGCCATCATCATCAACATCATTATCATTATCATTATCACGATTTACCCGATCATCATCATGTTCTCTTCAGTTTATTTGACTAGCTCAATTTTGTTTGAGGCGCAAAAGAATTCTTTTTTATTGATTTTTTTTTCTTTCTGTCTGTTTTGAAAAATCTAATCATGCAATAAATTGGCCAATTGTTTTGCGTTCAGCAACTGCCTCTCCTTCTTCTTCTTCTTGTTGGTCAGCTGGGCCAAAAGACAATGCCTACTCTTAGCCTGGTCAAGATCTCTTGTTTGCACATGTTTGATTTATTGTTTTGTACACTGAAATTCCTATATAAGCTTGTAATTGATAGTTGGAATTTGTAATTAATACTTGGCTATTTTTAGCGTGCTGAGAGTTGGAGTTGGACATGAGAACTACTTACTTATGTATGTGGTAGCTGTGTAAGCCCTTGTCTTGGCATCATTGCCTCCAAGGTGTTTGTGAAGACGCACAAGGAGCGGCTTGATAAGAATCAATGAATATGGGTTTCAGGAGGGGAAGGGAAAAAGAAAGAAGTCTACTTGCTATTTATGAAGAAGTATCTTAAAAACACTTAGCTTCAATCTTTGCTCTACATTTGAACCATATAATTTCCCTAACATAGGATAGCAATTGTACAAGTTGTTTCAATATTCTAAAAATATTTTAATTAAATTAAAATTAATTTAAAAATTAAATAATTTAAATGAGTTTGTATAGTAATAATATAATTTCTATTTATTATATTTTCTAATTAATGATTTTCAGTTTATAACCAGTGACAAATGTAATGATGCTTAAATCAACTACTAATACTATTCAGCTCTTAATAAACTTGTTACCCCATTTGGACAAGTGTGCTTAAGTTGTTAGTAGTCGCAAATATTTACCATAAATATTCATTTCCCATAACATTATTTTTTTGGAATTCCGCGTTGATTTTAATCTTAGCTTTTCCTCATGTAATGCGCTTATGACTAAGCCAAAAGTCTAACCTAGTTTGAGGGAGCATTGTGGGCCGCACACTTGGCCAAAAGTAAGTAAAAACCCGTTGGACGACGACAACTGCTGACAGTCAGCGTGGCAAGCACTTGTTGCATGCAGCACAAGTTGCTGATGCCCCACAAAATGCAGTCGCTCTAAACTATTTATACTTAAGTATAGTTTATTGATGCCGGCAACGACTAAAACTCCAGCAAAATGCTGCAAATGTCAACAAGTTGCTCGATGACGATCGTTTTGATGCCCGCCTATTTTTTATTCGTTTGGTTGCTTCAGTTGTTGTTGTTGTTGTTGTTTGAAATCGATTGGCAACAATTTTTGTTACGACTGTTTTGAGCTGAAGTCACAGCCGGAGAGTGGAGAGTGGGCCAACAGCCAACACGTCTAAAGATTATTTTTAAGGTGCGCACTTTTGAGGTTGGTCCTCCTGATTTTCCAAATGCAACGCCTGTTAGTTTACCGTTTTAGATTTTCCCCCGCTGCCCCCTTCCCCTTCTATTTCTGCGGCTGCTGCTGCTGCAGTCGAAAGATGAGAGATGAGGTTGCATACAACGGGCGGACGACGCGACGTCCAAACCGATTCGTATTTCGAATGCTTTGAATCATGACTGCCAACAATCGAATATCAGCAGCGTCTTTGGCACAGTGGTTTCTGCCTGATTGGGCAATTGTTTGAAATTTAGAATTTATAGTAAAAAGTATAAAGAATTTTTATTTTAAATTAATTTTAATTCTTTAAAAATTTAAGAAACTAAAAATTATTGAGTTATAATCATGAATATATTTAAGACAGAATCCTTAATGTAAATATTCTATTTGGGGAAGATTAATTTGATTTAATATATTATTTTATATTTACTTGTGTGATCTGAATACATCTTACAATTAATATTGAAAAAGTTAACTCTTTAAATTGAAACTGTATTCCGATTTTTGTTGTGAAAGTAAGTTAATTAAATAATAATGAAAAAATAATAATATTTCAGAACAATCAGAGTTTGATTTATTCCCATTTATATAACCAAAATTTATTTTAAAGCTAAAAAAAAAATATTCTTGTTTTAAATCAATTAAAATTAAGAATAATTCTATTCAAAGAAAAATTATTAAAATTTTAATAATATTGAAGTATAATCATGTACTATAAATTAATATATTTTACACAGAACCATTCATTTTAATAAACTATTTTGGAAAGATTTAATTGATTTTATATATTATATTTACTTAAATGTTTTAAGTACATCTTACAAATTATATTGCAACACCTAGTTTAAACTTTTAAGTGTAATACAATTTAGTCTTTTGGCATAAGAATAAATTATTAAAATAATAATTTAATAAATAATAATATTTTATGTTCTTGATTTATTTACTTTTATCTAAACTAAATTTATTATTTATAGAAACACGTCTAAGATAAAAATTAAAAAAAACATACATTTTCATATTTTATTTACCTTCTAGGTATTTCAATTGTTCCACTGTGCAGCTGATGCGGCGCGTTCTTTGACAATTTTCAACGCCTTCGTTGGATCGACATCAACGCTGCCTGCATGAGATGGCAACAGTTGTTGCTGTTGTTGTTGCTGTTTATTTGCTGCAGTTGTTGTTGCTGTTGTTGCTGCTGCTGTTGTTGTTACTGCTGGTGGTGCTGAAGCTGATGCTGCTGTTTGATGGCTGCAAGTCTTTTGGATTTTCGGTGTGTTTTGGCTTGGCAATGGATTTGTTGTGCCAGCGGCGTATTGCTGTTGTTATTGTTGCTGATGATTTTATTATTATTTTTCCTATGCACTTCCTATTGGGTAATATTTGATTTGCATTCCAGTTGATGCGCATCACGCTGCCAGCCTGAACTGCAATGAATTGCATTTTAATTAGATTCATGATTTTTAGGTGAGGTTCCAGATCTCAGAACATTCCCACTACATACCAAAACAAATCATACTATGAGGTCTTGTACTAACCAAAGCCAGACTCTTCTGACCTTTTCAGCCATTGTAGTCTCAGCTTTGCAGAGTTAACATTCCAATTTCAATTTCAATTTGAATTCCCTAACAATTGTTTATTTGTCTCTTTTTTTTTGGCCTCTTAAAAATGTTACTTGTGTCAACACGATGTCAGCCCAAACCAAAATGCCTTCGGGCTGTTCATTAACACCTTTTTATTTTTGGACCCAGCTGAAATTTAACAGGCAGACAGCAAATGAAATTCCATGTGTGGTTTCATTAATTGTGTTTGCCAAGTGCCAAGTGCCAAGTGGTAATGAGATGGCCAAGTCTCTCTCTCCCAATGAACATGACTTGTTACAGGTTCTTAGCCAGCTTCACAAACAAAGACATCATCGTTTGCCCTCCTCCACCTCCTCCTTGTCCCCTTGCCCTCTTGGTTGTCAGCTAAGAGTTGTCTCTTTGTATGTAGGCGGTTTCTATTGGCCCGATCAGGTTTCCAATTTCAATAATTGTTAATTGCTCTGCTGAGTGCTTTTTGTTGTTGCTGCTTGCTGACCAATTGATATATTGATATTTTTTCTTGTTATTGTTTATGTTTTGTGTGCAGGTTTCTAATGTTCAACAAATTAACGGCTCTTTTAATTTAATGAATGTGGGGGAAAATATTCTAACAGTAAAATGTTAATAATTATATGATTATCTGGAATCAAGTATGGCTTAAAAATATCTGTCGATATTATTTCAGGGAATATAAATTACTGAATAAAAGTTATTTGTTAATTTTTTATAATAAATATTAAAACACAAATCTTGTTTTTCGATCTTAATAATAAATTATTAACTAAATTTCAATTTTTATTTAGAAATCATAGTATAACTCTTATTTAAAATTTTTATATTCAAAATTTTAAAATAATAATTATTAATTAATTACAAATCAAACTGTTCAACTTTTAGCCTAAGAATTGAAAATAAAAACTTAAGAAAAATATCTTTTGAAATTAAAAAGTATTTTTTTTTTTTAATATTATAAAATTGTAATTGAAAATTCTAATTATTCCATGATTTTTTAATAATAATTTAAAATAAAAGTTAATCTGTTTTTTGTACCTCTTATTTGGGATCTTGTGTTTTATTTGATGTTTATTACTGTCGATCGTTTTATCATATTTTTATGGTGTATTATTTTGTTATATGAAATATATTAATTTTTATTTTATATTTATATATTTACTTCTGTATATATCTACAACAGTAAATGCACAGAAACCAATCGTAATGTTTGGTTTCACCTAAAAAAAAAAGCGAAAACGCTGCAAATTGTCAAATTAGTGAAACCTTTGGCGAATTTAGTTGAAAGACCGAAGCACGAACAACACACGGCTAAAATAAAATAACCACGGACACTTTAGAGACGCCTTCAGTAGTCTGTAGTCGGAAAATTTGAATAGGGTTTAACTCACAGAATTGACGTCTATGTTAGTTAGTCGGAGTTATTACCTGAGAGTACACAGTAATAATCATAAAACAAAATAAAATTGACTACCAAAAAAAAAAAACATTTAACGGGCACTAAACACAAAGAAGTCTTGCACAACTTGTTGCCAATTTGTGAGGCAACAACTTGACAACATGACTGTAAGCATGGAATGTGATGGGAAATAAAACTCAAGTGCACTCAATTAAAGATGAAAGCTGGTAGAGAACATCAAAGGCATTGTCACAACATAATCCTTGGGCACATCCTATGTGTTAAATTGACATGGCTTTAACTCTGGCAAGTTGTGCAACGAGATATTGATTGCTGTGGGCCACCATTAACCTGGTCTACTTGGGCTAACAGGCACTTGAACCCAACGTGGCCAGCTTGACACCAATTGGCAGTTGAGTTGGCCACCCACTCGACTCGATGAGTCGCCTCCATGTCCATGTCCATAATGTGTCTTAATCTCAATAAAGTTGCCATCGAATTCGTGTCATGGCACAAATTTCCAAGTCAAGCGAAACGGAAGTCTCGGCGCATAACAAAGTGGCCCAAAGCACTCGATAAGGATGAGGCAGAGAATGAAAAGGAGGAGGAGGAGAAAGACTGCCAAGCCGTATTCCTTATGCCATATCAATGCATATTGTAAGTAATCGCCCCGACCCCAAAAGGAACCAAGTAACCAAGTCAGACTCATGAGGATACAAGGCTGTTGTATCCTTGTAAATCAGCACGCCAAAAACTTTTGCTTTGCTTTGTTGCCTTTTATTTTGTCACGTCATTGTTGAAAGCGACGGGTCTCCACTTTCCACTCCCCTCTGACTCAATTCTCGATACTCGTAAACAAAGATGCAGTGCACCCTCCAACTGCCAACTGCCAGTTTCCTGCCCGATTCACCTTCAACTTTAACGTTCTGATTGCAATTTTCGGCTGCCAAACATTTGGCAGGCAAAACAATATACAATTGGTGCCGGCACAAAAAGAAGAAAAAGTTATTTGTTTATTGATTGCCGTCATTTAGTTTTCGTATAATTTGAATTAAAAATTTGTTATGGCTTTCTCCTGAATATTTATCAAGGACTCGCTGATATGGTTAGCTTTTGACTCGGTTGCAGTTTTGCCGCAACCTGATTGAGTTTGTGCCACAGCCAGGCAATTTTATTGGGGTTTATGGAGCGTATGTGTAATATTAAATGTAGTACAGTTTCAGCTGATAGAGTTATCATTGGGGGCATTAAGAGCGTATGGGTAATAATACATGTACTGTATAATGTGGTAGAAAGTTGAACCTTTAATTTGAGACGGATTTGCTATTTAAGCTCTCAAATATCGTTTTATATTCATGATTTTATTATAAGACTTTAGTCATGGTTCTTTATTTATAGCTTTTAATTAACTTAAAAATATGTTCTAAATATCTTTTTCTATTCACTTTCAAATCAATAATAAAATAAGCAATTAAAACAATCCCTTTAGGATATCTTTTAGCTAATTACTTTCATTCATAGTATAATTATTTCAAGATCCCCAAATATAAAGAAAATAGCTATAACTTTCAGTTTCTAAAAATTATTAGGGCATCTTTACATCGATTACTTAATTTTAATTTACACCCTTATCATTTATATTCCATCTCATATATTTCTTAAAATAATTTACTTTACCAACTCAGAACAACATTAGGGTATCCTTAGTCAATCACTTTCTACTATTATTAGCTGCTTATTTTGCAATTCACAAAACTTGCAAAATCAAATTTACAGTTTGTTCGCAGCAGAACACGCAAATATAATTAACTAACTTCCAATTGTAAACGATTGTCTAGCAAACTTTAATGTAAACAGCATATCATCTTATAAATATCGCATACATCGATGCACTTTTGTAAATACCTCATATCGATACATAGTTCAGCTGATCTTGTTCTATGTTCTATCTTCACTAACAACTTCGCTGTCGAATAAAGAAAACGTACAATTGGAACCGCGTCTTTTTGCAAAACTTATTTTCTATATTAGCAAATCGGTTAAAAAGGGGAAACAAAATAGTTTCTCCTCAAAACATTGGTGACCCCGACGTGATTCTCTTTATCACGTGTTCTTTGACTTTCTCGTATATTGAAACGCATATTCGTGGTGCAAGTATCGGTCGGGAAACTTGCAATTTTCGGTGCTGCAGCCAGACACACACACACATACAACAACGTTGAGTGCGGTTTTTTCGTTATTGCAGATTTTGGGAATCAACGCAATAATCTCATCTCGCGATATAATATAGTCGGTGCTATATTATATTCAAGCTGTTTCAGCGCAAATCGGTGCTAAACACAATCTCATTGCCGCCTCAACATAACCTGACTCATACACCTGCAAGCACACTCACACTCTCACACACATACACTTTCAATTCTGGTGCAGCGGTAATCGGTCTATTGCTGTGTCATTTCGCCCGTTTGTTAACCTTTCCTTTGAGTTCAAGTGCAGTTCATTGTCTTGGCGCGAAATTTTGTGATTTTGGCGCCAAAAAATCATAGCTACAGTGTGCACCCAAAATGGCAAACAATACTGTAGTTGAAGCGAGTGCTACTGGTAGCCGAGCTCCACTACTTCCTAGTGACATTGACTTTTTTAGAGCCAAGACAGCATCAGTTACGCGACAATTAACAGCTCTCAATTCATTTGTATCGGATGAGCTAAGCACATTCGATGAAGCGGATTTACTTGTGCGATTGGAGACGGTTGAAGGAATGAAGGCTGAATTTGAAAGTTCGCAAGCCAGTCTCGAAAAGCTGGATCTGCTTGAGCTTGCTGGCGATGCAAGATCGGATTTCGCGCAGTTGTACTGGGAGGCCAAATCCAAACTATCCAGAAAACTGGACGTACTTGGAAAATCTCGCTCTGACGGTGCAAACTCCACAGCAGTAGCAGATCACCATTTCAGCGCATCTCATACACAGTTGCACCGATCTCGTTTGCCAGAGCTGCAGCTGCCAAAGTTCAGTGGCTGCTATGAGGACTGGCCTGATTTTTACGCCATGTTCCGCACTGTGATCGGAAACGAGGAGGAGCTGAGTAAGCTTGAGAAATTCCAGCACCTGCGTGCTTGCTTGGAAGGTGCCGCATTGAGCACGATAAAATCATTAGAGCCCTCTAATGCCAACTATGATAAAGCATTAGAGTTACTTACCAAAAGATTCGATAATAAATTACTGCATTTTCAGGCACACATACGGGCTATATTCGGGCTATCAGGTGTTGAGAAAGGATCGGCGAGTGGATTACGGGACCTAAGTGACGGGATTAATTCACATCTCCGTGCGCTTAGCACCATGTCAACCACAACGGAGCTTGCAGACGGACTGCTCATCCACATCATCAGTCACAGACTTGATCAGACAACGCAGGAGAAGTGGGAGGAATCCTTGGCCACAGACAAATTGCCCAAGTGGACTGATATGGCAACATTCTTGGAGAGGAGATGCCGTATGTTGGAGAATGTGGAAAGCGCTGTAGGCAAAAATCCCAGCCAGCAGGTGAGCAAGCACTCATCTAAACCTCAAAATCGAAGCATCCTCATTGCGTCATCACAACAAGCTCATGTGTCATGCCCCCTTTGCGATGCGAAGGATCACTTTCTGTCAAAGTGCTCCAAGTTTCTTAGCCTATCACCTCAATTACGCCACAAGGAAGCAAAGCGCATGCACCTTTGCCTAAATTGCCTACGGAAAGGCCATGTCTTGCAGCAATGCAGATCTGGACATTGTAAACATTGCCATTACAAGCACCATTCGTTACTGCACATAGCCTCAAATCAATCTTCTGCCAATGCTCCGTCTGTTCCGCCATCACAGGCTATCATCGCTTCGCAACCAACGAGCTCGTCTGCGCTTATCTCCACCTCGTCCGATTCTCCACCTGAAGCCCTGAAAAGCAAGCCTGCAGAGTATGTGTTGCTCCCAACTGCAATTATCTATGCAAAAAGTCGATCTGGAGCCTTTCTGCCATGCCGCGCTTTGCTGGATTCTGCATCTCAACTCAACTTTATTACAGCGCGTCTTGCCAAACAGTTGCAGCTCAAAACGCAGAGATCAAGCATCTCTATATCAGGAATTGGAGAATCTTCTCTTTCGCTTGACCAATCTGTCGACATCACAGCTGAGTCGCATGACAAGACTTATACAACTTCGTTTTCTGCAGTCGTCGCTCGTACGATAACTGACTATCAGCCTCATTTCAATATAAATATTAAAGAATGGAACATTCCAAAAAACATCAAGCTGGCAGATCCTTCATTCTTCGAATCACAGCGCATCGACCTTTTGCTTGGTGCCGGATTATTCTTCGACCTAATCTGTGTTGGTCAAATTCGCATAGCTGACCATTTGCCATCTCTTCAGAAGACCAGACTTGGCTGGATCTTATCTGGCGGATGCTCAAATCGGTCAGACAGGCACTCATCATTGGCTACTTTGCGCACGCTACCAGAGAATCCCACTGCTGAGGAGCCATTAGACGACATCGTTAAACGCTTTTGGGAAATCGACAGTTGCTGTGGATCTATGCCGTCTATTTCAGATGAGGATGCCCTGTGCGAACAGTTGTTCGTAGAAGGTCACACGCGTCTGGATTCGGGTCAATACTCAGTTCGCCTCCCAGCTAAATCCAATTTCGATGCACTAGGTGACTCGTATCATCGAGCCCTGAGACGTTTCAAATCCCTTGAGGCAAAGTTGGAAAAGGACAAACAGCTAAAGGAGCAATATACGGCTTTTCTACAGGAGTACACAGATTTGGGCCACATGTCGTTGGCCTGCAAGGACGAAAGCGTGCCGCAGTATTTCTTACCGCATCACTGCGTGCAGAAGCCGGATAGCACAACAACTAAATTGCGCGTTGTTTTTGACGGCTCAGCAAAAACGACTTCAGGAGCATCTCTGAACGATCTGCTTCTAGCTGGCCCCTCAATACAGCCAAAGATTTTCAATACACTTATCCGATTTCGTTTTTTCAAGGTTGCATTATGCGGTGACATCTGCAAGATGTACAGATGCGTACGTGTCACTCACCCAGATGAGTACCTTCAATGCATACTGTGGCGAGATAACCCTCAGGAGGAAATACAAATATACAAGCTGGACACAATTACTTATGGAACGAAACCTGCTGCATTCTTAGCCATCCGTGCGATGCATCAGCTAGCGTGTGATGAAGAAGAAGAGTTCCCTTTGGCTGCAAAGATTGTACGCAGAGACTTCTATGTAGACGACTTAATTTCTGGAGGAGATTCTACAACCGAAGCATCGCAAATTCGCTATCAAGTCAAGGAGATGTTGGCAAAAGGAGGATTTCCCATTCGCAAGTGGTGTTCCAATGACACTGAGGCACTAATTGGTGAATCGGAATCGGATCGAGAGAAGTTAATGAAGTTTCACGACGGATCTGATATCGCTAAAGCTCTCGGTTTAGCGTGGGATACAAGCTCTGATGACTTGCTGTTCAATTTTGCAAACATCACGTTAGATGCCCGAGGAACCAAGAGGAACATTTTATCAGCAATCGCCAAGTTCTACGACCCCCTAGGATTGATAGCTCCTATCATCACAAAGATGAAGATATTCTTGCAGGCCCTATGGAAGGAGAAATTGGATTGGGATGAGAGCTTGCCTCAATCGCTTCATTCTTCATGGATCGAGCTGACCTCTCAGATATCGTTCGTTTGCAGTCTCAAATTCCCACGATATGTCATGCTTCCTGCCGCTAAGTGGGAAATTCACGCTTTTTGTGACGCAAGCATGGTCGCCTACGGCTCTTGCATCTATATTCGCTCCGAAACGCATGGACTTGTCACTACGAGACTACTCTGCTCAAAGTCAAGAGTCGCTCCTTTAAAAACGTTAACTATCCCGAAACTAGAGCTCTCAGCAGCACTTTTGCTGTCTGAACTCATCGTCAGCATTGCAAAAAGTGTGCAGTTCGAATGCACTTATCATTGCTGGTCCGACTCCACCGTAGCGCTGGCTTGGATACGCGAAGCACCATCAAATTTTAATGTTTTTGTTTCCAACAGGGTTTCGCAGATCCAAGAACGTACGAAGGGAATGATTTGGCATCACGTTCCTACCCAGATGAACCCGGCTGATGTCCTGTCTCGAGGATGCACACCACTGGAGCTGCTCAACAATCATCTCTGGGCTAAGGGACCTGAATTCTTGGGTCACAGCAGCGAAAAATGGCCTCAGACAAACGCTCACCCAGTGGATCTCCCCGAACGACGGCACAAGGCGCTTATATCATCTGCTCAAATAGATCTCTCCACGCACTGCATATTCCAAAATTCGTTTGGAAAGCTACAGCGTGTGTTTGCCTATGTGGATCGATTTTTGGGCATTTGCAACAAGGAACTGGCTCGAAAGGGACCTCTTACCATTGAGGATATAAAACGAGGAACACAACTGCTCATCAAAAGCATCCAGCTGGTTCACTTTGCAGAGGATTGCAGAGTCTTGCGTGCCGGAAAGCAGCTTTCATCAAAAAGCGAGATTCGGTCCCTGCTGCCTATTTTGGATCCCGCAGGATTGCTACGAGTTGGAGGACGACTCCAAAATTCGGAACTGGACTATGAGGCCAAGCATCCTCTCTTATTGCCCAAGCGCCATCCGGTCACGGCTGCGATCATAGCATTTTATCATAAAAGATTCCTGCACGCGGGATCGCAAAGCCTGCTTGCTGCCCTGCGACAAAGATTCTGGCCCATCGGAGGATTGAAAGCTATTGCGGCTGTCGTCAACAAGTGCGTGCAATGCTTTAGATTGCGCCCAAAGCTTCGAGAGCACGTGATGGCACCCTTACCTGCAGAGCGTGTGCAACCAAGCCCTACATTCCACGTCACTGGCGTTGACTTTTGTGGGCCCTTCTGCTACAAGGCTGAGGTCAGGAATAGGCCAGCAGTTAAATGTTATATCTGCGATTTCGTCTGCTTCGCCACTAAGGCAACCCATTTGGAGCTTGTCGAGGATTTGTCAACGCCATCCTTCATCGCAGCGCTCAAGCGCTTCATCAGCCTAAGGGGCAAACCGTACGCAGTGTGGTCTGACAACGCCACAAATTTTGTTGGAGCAAAAAATGAACTAAACGATCTAAAGCACCTCTTCCTGAGCGATCCTCATCAGAGACAAGTTTCTGGGGAGTGTTTGGCACTCGGAATTAATTGGCACTGCATTCCTCCCCGCTCACCCCACTTTGGAGGGCTGTGGGAAGCCGCGGTCAAAGCTGCAAAATATCATTTATATCGCGTCATGGGAAACTCCATCCTCACATTCCATGAACTCCGCACTCTTGTCTGCCAGATCTCGGCAATTTTGAATTCTCGACCTCTCTGTCCAATTACAGATAATCCGGATGATTTGCAAGTACTTACGCCTGGACACTTTCTATGGGGCAAGTCTAATGTCACCATAGATGAGCCTGACGTCACCCATCTCAATATCGGGCGCCTGAGTCGCTGGCAGCGCGTTTGCCAGATACAGCAGGCGTTCTGGAAAAGCTGGAGTATCAACTACCTATCCTTGCTACAAGAGCGAGGCAAATGGCGTTCTTCACATCCCAATCTTCAGACGGGAGACATGGTGTTGCTGAAGGATGACAATCAGCCTCCTCTCAAATGGCCTCTTGGACGAATTGACAGCACAATCCCAGGAGAGGACGGCGTAGTGCGAGTAGCGATCATCCGAACGAGCAGCGGCCTGGTCAGGAGAGCCGTAACCAAGATCGCTGTTCTGCCTGTCGAGACCACATCAGTTGGAAGCCTTCATCTCCCAACGGGGGGAGTATGTTCGCAGCAGAACACGCAAATATAATTAACTAACTTCCAATTGTAAACGATTGTCTAGCAAACTTTAATGTAAACAGCATATCATCTTATAAATATCGCATACATCGATGCACTTTTGTAAATACCTCATATCGATACATAGTTCAGCTGATCTTGTTCTATGTTCTATCTTCACTAACAACTTCGCTGTCGAATAAAGAAAACGTACAATTGGAACCGCGTCTTTTTGCAAAACTTATTTTCTATATTAGCAAATCGGTTAAAAAGGGGAAACAAAATAGTTTCTCCTCAAAACACAGTTTTTAATCATCATTACAGTGTCACTTTGTTGACGTAATTGCACTTTTGAGTCATCGCATAATAACAACAACAACTACAAAAGAATTCATCAGCTTCCGCTAGAGTGCAAGTGTGTGCTAGTATCTGTGTGTCTGAAGTATCTTCTATCTTTAGCTTCTTTTTGTTGAATCTTTGTTTTACTGACTAAGAAAATTTGCAACTTAATTTTTATGACTGTAGAGAAAATGTTGCTTGCGGTTTCAGTTTGTTGTTTGCTGTTTTTATATCTCCCATTGATTATTATTTTGCATTTTTATTATTATTATTATTATTATTACGTCTGTTATGTCTGTTTCACGAGACAAACAAAACGGAAAGGCACAAAGGGAAAAGGGCGCCATGCGACTATAAAATGTAGCGGAGAAATGTCAAGTGCAGCGCCAGCGACAACGACGACATAAATACATTATTGGCAGAAAGAGAGAGAGAGAGGGAGAGAGAGAGAGAGATTGCAGCGTCATCATGCTTAAGTTTGCCCCCGAGGCGAACTTGCAACACTCGATGATGCATTGCTGTTATTTTTAATTACGTTCTCGCAGGCAGCAACAAAGTACGCAAAGTATCTGTCAGATACATATGTACATATGTATGTATCTGCAACATAGTCCGTACTGCACTTATTAATTACGTTCGCTTTTCAACTTGACACAAGTATTTTGCATATGACGTCATTAGCCAAGTTGTTGACATTTAAATTTAAGTCTATATCGGGGCTCACTTTGTTATATTTTTCGATGTATCTGAACTTTTCATTCTTTGTGCTGCACTCGCCCATTGTCTCTGTTTAAGTGTTTGGCCCAAGGGGGAGAGGGACCGACATGTGTGTGGGTATTTTCTCGGCTCGGGATGCCGCCAAATGTCAAGGAGCTGTGAGGCTGAAAGCTTTGATCTTGTTGCCACAGACAAGCTATTAGTTGGCTTACAAGTGCTTTGGGCCAAAACAGACAGCGTAATGTACTAGCAAATTGAGTCTTAACAAATTCCAAATGAAAAACATATGTATGTTTCTTACATAAATATAAAACAAATCAATTAAAATAAGAATTGCTTTTGGCTTTCTTTTCACACTTTTCAACACGTTCACTGTTGACCAACATTCGACGGCCTCGAGTCAAGTTCGCCAATTGAAAGCCGGCAAATAAATTAGCAATTTGAGTAGGGGAACAAAATTCCAGAAGACATTTTCATTAGCATTGGAAAAAAAGGGGAGAGAAAACAATAAAAATAAGTATGGTTTCTAATTACTTCGAGCCAAGGTAGCAGCAAAGTGTGGTTTGTGCTTTGTGGCAACATAAAATTTCATTTTTCCTATTTAATTACGAAAACAGTCGACGCTCGCAAATGAGCTGGAAATCATGAGCTGGACCATCAGGGATCAGGAGATGGGAGAGGGGATGAAGCAGGAGCTGAAGCTGAGATTGAAGCGGTAGCGGCCATAAATGAGTCAACGACGAGACCCAAGAGGCAAAATACCAAGTTCTGGCCATTTGGCGGCAAAGTCATAAGCCACAGAGCAAAACGCCATGAAATAAAGAAACGAGTTAGCTGCAAAAAGAACAACAACAATAACGTCCTGCCCGTCGAGATGCTAAAGATTCTGTGGAAATGTTTATTAAAGTCGAGGATTTTATGATTATGCCGCACACACAGCTAAGAAGAACCCGCCAAGCAGTAGAACCTGGCCAAGAGTCTTGCAAACGTTGCTTTGGTGGCTTGGTAGTTTGGCCAGTGGCGCGCCTGCGTAGGCAATTAATTTGGCCAACAGCCGCCACATCGATGAAATGCCATTCATATTGCCTGCCTGACTGACTAACTGACTGCCAAACTGGCTGCTTGACTGCCTTTCTGCCTTACTGCCAACTTGGCTTCCATTCAAAGAAATGCTAAGACTGAGACTGAGGCTATTCAAATTTCTGTTTGGTAATTTGCGTTCCACACAGCTCATACGGTAATTATGTGAAAATGTATTTTGGTGGGCCAACGTTTTTCCAGCCACTGCCATTTTGGCCTCACCTCCGCCTGTCTTTCTGTCTGTCTCTCTGTCTGTCCACCTGCCAACCGCTGTCAATGCATCTCGACTTATTTCATTTGCAGTCTTTGGAGTCTTTTTCGACCTGGCCAACTGGCGATTGGCTTCTATTCCCAACCGCTTAGCTTGACCATTTGGGTGATTGCCGTAGTTGTTGTTGTTGCTGTTGCTGTTGCTGCTGTTGGCCCACCTGGAAGCTTGGCTTGCAAAGTGTGTGAGACTCTTTTTTTTTTGGTCAAAATAATGCTGCGTGCTTCTTTTTTTTGGTTACCACTGTTAGAACTTACATCGCATATCTTCGATTTACGCTGGTGATTAATCAAATTTGATGAGCTGCAATGCTCCAGGGGGCAGTATAAACATTGCTCACAAATACTCTGCTAAACTTATGTAATTGATTAATTTGTAATTATTTAATTTGTTTATTGCTTCAAAAATAGCCGTAAAATATTTTTTTTTTTAAATTTAAAATCAATTAATGCAATCGATTTTTGTTACTCAAAATAGAAAACATTAAAAAAAATAAAAAGTTGATGCTTTTAATTTTTCGTTTTACCAAGATTAAGTTGTTAAAGCTGCCAAACATTTTAAAAAGAAAGCATTTTTTAATTAAGTACTTTCGCTTTCTATGTTTTATATAAATTTGCCAATTATGTTTCATCATTGAAAACCCGAAAGCAAATTATTTTAAATGTGAAAATTTAAGGACAAATTAAGCCTCGTCGATTAAAATTTTATTTTATTTTTAATTTGATTTATTTATTGCGAAGCTAAAAGCAGCCGACACAACAAATTATTTTAAATTTAATATTAATATTAAAAAACAAAATAAATTAAAGTTGAAAAGAGAAAAAGAAATAAATTTAAATTATATTATATTATTATATTATATATATATTATTATATTATATTATTAAATTAAATGAAAAAGAAAAAAGCTAAGACTTGCTATAAAATTTAAATTGTCACAAAAAAACGTTTATTTACCAATATAAATACATATGTGTAATTGGCAACATGACATGACTTGAAAGGGGGCACAACAACGAGAGGGTCAAACATCTTACAAGAGGGAGGAAAATAGGGGCAAAGTTATGAACTATATACAAAAATTGTATGCTCCAGCAAAGTGGCAGAAAATATTTTCCTGTAATTTTTGCATATCTGCGAACAACACACGAGCAACTGTGGCAACTGCAAGCGCGGTAACAGCAGCAACATGGGCAACTGCAACAGCAACAACAGCAACAGCAACAACAGCAACATGGGTAACAGCAACAGCAACAAATCAAATAAGGAAAAATGTCGCCAAACTTTTCAATTCAACTGTCAATCAGTTTGAGATAGCGGCGGTCTGAAGAGCCAGCGGCAACAATAATGACATTTATGCAAAATAGCCAACGGAGCGGGAGCAATGGAAATTGTTGTTGTTGTGAGCGGACTTGGGTTTTTTTTATTTGAGTCGCTGCTCTTGTTGTTGTGCCACGGGGCGAGTCGAGATGCATCTGATGAGGCCGAGGATGCCAGAGTTGATGCCGTTGCCGTTGCCTCTGTCGCTGCCTTTGCCTTTGGTCACCTTTGCCATAATAATTGCACTTGCATTGCATGCAAATCAAATTGTCATCACGCTGTCGTCCTCAAACCAACCAACCAGATTCATCGTCCAGCGGTTCGCTTTATTGGCCCCAAAGGAGCTCAGTCTCAGTCTCCCAAACCCAAGCGACATTGACGTTAGTCAGACAGACAGACAGACAGACAGACAGTCATCCACTTGGGGCACAGCCTGAATGATCGATGACAGAGTTTGTGTTTGATTGAAAGCAATTGGTGGCACCGTCACTTGGTCTGCGACTTTTGATGGCCGGATAGCGGATAGCGGATGGAGGTATTGTTGTTTCGCTCTCTGAGTACCCTTACCCTTTCTAGATACCCTTACTGAGAGTAAACGAGTTTTGTCATAAGGTGCTACATATAGTGCTACAAGCTACCATACCGCATATTATTTAAGGCACTAGTCACTGTCACAAACATCAATTTAAAAACATTATTTGCTTAAACTTTTAAACTGACAGTTAGTTAATAAATTATTATTATTGACTATCATTCTAGTTAATCGCAACAAGATCGCTCAAACAGAACAGAAGTAATTGCTGATTTAAGTTTCAAACAATGTATGTGCCTAAAAGTATGCAATTAAAAACACTTAATATCAAATTAAAGAAGTAACGGGTATTCTATAGTCGGGAACTCGACTATAGCCTTTTCCGTTTGTTTTTAGTTTACAACTTACGTTAATTAAGGTGTTTAATAGTGATATATTTATATATTTTTAAAATGAAGATCCATGATATTACATCACATTATTATTAACGACAAATTTAAGATTTTACATTTAATCCCGTATTTTCATATTAGCTGTCAGTTGGTTGAATTTTTAAAGCAAACTCGATCGCAATGAGATCATTATATTATAAGACAAACCTTGTTTACACATATGTAGGTTCGCAGATAAATTATAGACTTGTAGTTATAAAGCAGTAAATCTTAGGAACGAAACGTTGTACATATATAGATAATTGAATAAAGGATTCTCGTATCGAATTTTGTTTTCGTCATATAACAAATTCCCCTTCAGCCCCCACTCCACAACTTTAGTATACATGTGGCTTAGGGTATTAGATGTACGACTTCCACACAAGTTACCAACTCTTCATTCTGCTTTTACTGCCAGGCAGTGCATTGTTTTGGCTTTTCAGTAGCTCTCTTTTGTGAAAATTATCGCCACACGCGGCTAGAGCACATATGGAAAATTTATTGCCTGGCAGTTTTTGTTGTTGTTGTTGTTGTCGTTGTTGTTGTTTGTTGTCGTTGTTGTCGTTGTTGTCGCTTGACGCATTTAACGGCAAATTTTGATGCAGTGCAGGCATAATTGTCATTTGTTTATAGCCGCTTTGTGAGTATTAGCTATGACTCTAAATAGTCTTAGACAAGTTATAGGCCATATTTGTGGCATTTCATGTTTCTCAGGTGCATTTAAAGCTAAAGCATAGCTAATAAATTCAAAAGTATCTGTTTGGTTATTCTTTTAGCCAATTATCCACTGGAGTACTGGCCACAAATACGCCATATCCAACTGCCTCTCTCTTTCATTCCCTATTAATCTTTCTCTCTCTACAAGATGCAATGGCAAATCCGGGTAACAAATTAATTTGTCATATTAACAATTGCCACATAGAGTCACACGCTCGCCAAACCCACCAAGATGTGATCATTACGATGATGATGATCATTGCGATGCTCATGATGATGACATTGCGGCAAGGGCCCCCATCCAATCCACCAATGACTAACTAACTAAGCAACCAAGCGCTTTGACTAACTGACTTAACTGAGCCTTAGCCTCAGGCAATGGCTCTCAATCTGGCTCCGACTTTGGCTCAGCATCTGCCTCTGACTTTGGGTTTGTACTTACACTGAACAATACGCAAACTTATAGCACAGAGTGTGTTGTTGTTCGTGTTGCTGTTGCTGTTGTTGTTGCTGGTGTGCTGCATTTCGTAGATTTTTTAATTGAAAAAACATGTTTTACGAGCATCGCTAACCACGACGATGACTCCACCACAACAAACAGCTGAAACAAGTAAGAATGCTCTTAGGAAAGTGCCCAGCTATCAGATACCCTGTAAGCAGTCACAAGTCCTTCTGAAGAATAAGTTATACACATTCATAAATCAATCAAATATTTTGTTTCTCAAAAATAATCCTGCTGTATATTAAAGACAGAAATTTTTTGATCTCTTTAACCGGATCTATGTAAATTTTAAAATGATATAATTACATGCTTTTATTTTCTTTTTCTGACTTACTTTAATTCTATTTTTCAGATTATTAAAGTTTTATCCAAAAATTTCATTACATCTTTCTATTACTAAGAATAGTTTCTGTAATAACTTTGATTTTGCTAACGTTAAATAAATCTTTGTTTTCTCTATAATTCATATAGATGCTGAAATTAACAATTAAAATTTGCAATACACCCCGCTTTCGCAATTTTCAAAAGGTATTAAGAAAAATCTATGGGGCGCAGCATCAACAGAAGATGACGCTGTCGTTAGTTAAGAACCGCGCACATTTCAACATTTTAACAGTCTTCGGTGCTTTGGTGCTGCCTAACAAGTCGACTTTAAGTACTTTGCAAGTTACTCGTAACGCTTGCATCTGAAGTCTCAGCAATGACTTGGGTAATGAAATACCTTAGCATTGAATGCATCATGACTTAATCTCTCTCGGCGCTGTTAATCGCTCACAATAATACACTGTGTAAAACAGCATATAATCGAAATACATTTGCTATTCTCAGACTATTGTAGAGAAATTCTTTTTATTAGAAATAATTATAATATTGAGACGTAGAAAATATAAATACTGAAAATTGTAGATGGACATTTGCATAAAAACTGAAATTATGGAATCATTAAACCGGTTTTACGTTATAGAACTAACCATATCCAATGGTTTAAGCACTTTTAAATCGATCAAAATGCATTTAAAAAATATTTTTAATTCAGAATAATAGATGATTTATCACTTTGCTTAGTTAGACGCAGCATACTTTTGGGCTTTGGTTTTGGGTTTTTTTCTAAAATCAGTTGAGCAGTAACAATTTAATTACAACTTGACCCATTCGCTAATCAAATCTATGCTTAACAAATGCATTTAAAGCCAACTTTTAATTAGCAGTTAACTATGACGCTGCATAATCTGAAGCTGCAAATAGGAAATGGCATCTGAGGGGATGGAAAATAAAAAGAGTTAAGGCAAATGCAATAAATAAACGAAATACAAATTAAATAAATGTGCTGCATTTAAATGCAACTTGCCGCTAATCTCTGGCAGACTGAGACTGAGAATGAGAATGATTCTCTAACAGAGAGACACGCACATTGTGGACTGAAAGTGGGACTTGGCTGCAGTTAGTTTGGACTGTGACACTTGGCGCTTCTTTAAGCGAATGACCGCAAACGGCAGATGGGCGATTAGGCTGAAAGTCAAGCTTCAAGTTGATAGCCAGAAGAAGACAGAAAAGCTGTTGCTTCTGCAGATAGAAAGTTTTTCTGCAACGGACCCGGCTACTGAGCCAATGAAAAATGCACGCAGATCCCAAAAAAGCAAAGCGATCGCAGAGAAATGGGAGAAACGCAGAGAGGGAAACGAAACGGAATGAAATGCAAAGTAACAGCCATAACAGAATGCAAACGCAAGTAATAATAAAAATTAAAGAAACGCAGCAACAACATGCGAATAGAGTGGAAAGACAGCCAGAGTTGCTCTCTCTCTCTCTCTCTCTCTCACTCGTCCTCTTCTTGTGTCGTTTAACTAACGGATAAGTGCTGTGAAATTGACGCTGACAAGCCTATTTGCTGTTGTTGCTGTTTTTGTTGTTGGCCAGTTTGTTCAAGTGGGCAACGTTGCGTATGCTTAATCAGCGCATTCGCATTTCTATCGTGCGTTGTGTGTGTGTGTGTGTGTGTTTGTGTTGCGTGCAACTGTTGCCATGCTGTGACTATCATTAATTTTTCATATTCATAATCATCATCTAGTCAACGTGTTTGAACGCAGCCACCTTTTGCTTTGGGTGTCAAAATGCTTTTTTCTTTCACATTTTTCACGCGATTTATGCACCTTTTTTTATTTTCGTAGTGGCATCATTGCCCACTTCCTCTTCATCTTCAGGCTTCACCTGTTATCGTCTTGCTCGTCTTGCCACTTACCACTTGGCTCTGACATCTTTTACATGCAATGAATTCTGGCGCCCAACTCACCTGCAAATTTTTCGAAAGGTTTTTCTTTTTTTGGCAGAGCGTTGAGATTTTGATGAATGCACTTGAAAGTGTGTAACTAATATGCGTGTAAGCTAAGAGTGTGTGTGTTGATGCGAGGGGAGATTCAAATCATACAAAAAAAGAGCCAACGATTTAAATTAAGTTAAGACAGGTTGAGACTCTCTTATTAAACGTGCACTTGGAATGTTGCTGAAAATGTAATTTTATTAATCGCTACCACTAAAAAAATAATGTAGAACATTGTGGACGAGGTTATGACTTAATTTGTGAACTAGTTTCATTTATTGAAATGTAATAAAAAGAGATTTTATGTTTAGTTACATAGTTTGATTTTGGAAAGCAATCAAGAAGTTTCAGCATAAGAAAGGGAAATTGTTGTTAATAAGTTAAAGATAAATGATTCAAAAGTATCGAAATATTCTAGGAACTTATAAAGGTTAATCTAAAATGTTTACATAATATATACCCATATTTGGTTTATTATTTACCCGTTTGCATAAGGCTGTAAAATTGTCACTTTCCCAGAACGTTTAAACTATAATAACTTTAACTGATTTTGAGCCATAGAGTTGTTTTTAATATTGAAAATAATTTAAGCTTAAAGCAATAACCAGACCAAGTGCAAAGAAAATTGAAATGAAGCAAACATCTCTCATGTGCCGATTCCTATTGTAAGCAAAGCGGGAAGCAAACACTTTTATTTCAATACCCTTTAACAAAAAGTTTGAAAAAAGGAATATAATGACCAAGTGAAAGGGAGAAAAATAGTTTATATAAAAAAGAATTTTAAATATATTTATAATATTAGGTATGGCAATTCTAATGTATTTATGAAAAGTAGATATCCTGTGAATGTCAAATTGTTCAGAACAACAACTCGCCAGAAGAAGGAAAAAGAGTGCAAATGAAGAAAAATTAATGTGTATATAAATATAAATGTAATATGTTACTTGAGTAAACTCTACAGAGTGATTGCGAGTCGAGGGCATGCTTTACTCATGCAAATAAATAGGTGCAAATAAATAGGGACTCTAAAAAAGAGTGCTAAAAGAGCGGCAATAAAAATCACAGCGCTGCGTAGAGTCGAACAGAATCGTTAAGTCTGTAGAAAATAGTGTGAAAATCGACACATATGTGCATATGTACATATGTACAAATGTAAATGTGTGTTAAATAAAAGAAACTTTAAACGGCACTGGTTGAATTTTGGACGGCTTAATGCTTGAACGCTTGTACCACACAACCGAAGACAGTTTAATTACGGCGTGAAGTTGTCCGCACAGTTGTCCGTCGTTTGTTGTACTCGTATTCAACAACAACTTGGAAGTCTAGCCTTTTCTGAGGTTACCTTTTGTTTCATAGACTTTAGGCGCGATTTGTTACCCTAGTTTGATGGGGCCTTAATGCAAGCGTGAATCATAAAATCACAGCTTGATGGTGCTGTTCATGTCAGCTGAATACGAGTCTCAGTTTGACTCTGAGTACGAGTACTCGAACTTCAAGTCTGTCGCTGACTTATGAGTGGGTGCTGAATAATAATGCATTGCAAATTTCCCAGGCTCTTGGCCCTGAGGGATCAGGTGTCAAGCACAAGCTATAGTATTATATGAGTATGTACATCAAGATACTGCTTTCTCAATTGATTTGCTATCCTAATTGAAATTAAAGAAGATCAATTTGAAAATCAATTTAAAACCGACTAATCAATCATACATAGTTTTCGTTTATTTCAAGTACTAGCCAGCCTTCAAATTTTTCCCAGTTAGCCATTAATTTTGGCCAGCATTTCTCATTACCAGCAAAGACATTTAATTTTGCTAATGACTAATTACTTTGAATTACGGATATACTGGCAGGATTTTTTTAATGACTGTGCCAAGTTAGGAGGCAATTTGAGCAGCGGCGCCAATCACATTCGATGCATGCCACATGTTGCATGCCCCAAGCAAGACCCCCTGTCGTTTAAAGGCCCGTGGCCCACAACATGATGATCAACTGCCAAAGCAGTCAAATAAATTAATTGCAGAAGAGCAACAGCATATCGAAAGGATGCAAAAGAACAGAAGAAAAGAAACGCAACAGCTATGAAAATTGCTTAATTAGATGCTAAGAGAGAGAGATCGAGATAAGATCTTTGGCAGATCACCCAAGTATATTGGCCAGTTGATCGCTTTATTAAAGTTTAAAGCCAAAAAAAAACAAGTTGCATTTTCAAATCAATAACTTTGGCAATTAAATTGCATGCGGTGGTCCAGTCAGAGCCACGCTTAATAAAGTTAGCAAATGTCTTGTCAAAAATTTATTGGCATTTTGTATTCCTTAACTTGTGGTTGTTGTTGCTGTTGTTGTTGTTAAGCGATTGTGATCTCTGGTATGCCGCCTCATTTCAACTGACCGCCAGCCGCGATTGTTGTGGACATTTTTCTGTACGATGTTGTTAGTTCCAAAGTTGTTGCTGTTGGGGGTACAATTAAAAGACATGAAGCGATTGCCATTCAGTCGGCGACTGGCATTCATTTGACTTGATTGCCGACAGTTAACAATTGCGATTGCGATTTCGATCTGTCTGCTTGATAAGCCTCATAAGCCGACAGTCAATTGCATAGTTTTCACCTTTTGCCACATTGCGAATTGATTAACTTATGCAAATGCTCAAAAAACTGTTGGCCACAGATCTCACAATCACAGCACACCCCCAACAACAACAGTTGGGGACGGAAGACGGAAGACTGTGACAAAAGGCGTTGCCATGCACGCTCTACTATGGCTATGGCAGGGTAGGCCTGCTCCCTCTCCCTCTTCCTTTACCTCTACCTCTCTGTCTCCCATTTCCTCTACCTCCACTTCTCTGAAAAACTATCTAAACTGATACTTTGATTTTTATTTCTTTCATTTATATTGTTTTTGTTTCTTCTTGCTGTTGTAATTTCCATCAAGCGGCGCTTTTGGCCAACAGACATGACATGGCATGGCTTAAAGATTCTCATGTTTTACTTTTTGGCCAGGTCCAAAGTGACGCCGTCGTCGTCGTCGTCGGTGGTGTCGGTGGATTTTCAATTTCTAATGTAGTGCACGTTACGCCCTGAAGGGATTTTTTGTTTTTTATACTTTTCAACTTTACGGTTCTATTTATTTATGTCGAAGTTGCACAGTGAAGCAAATTGATAAAACTTTGCTCAAATTGGATTCATTAAAAAAGCAAAAATTACTACTACACTTGTCACTTATCACTGTACTATAACAATTGTCTCAAAAATTCATTGAATAACTTTTCTCAAAATATAAAATGTTTTTATGACAAAAAAATAAGAAAAGGACATTTTTGATACAATTTGGGTACACATTTAAGTAAAATGATACCATTTATTTTAAAATATGATTAAGTGTTTTGTGATGGCTAGTTTTCAATATACAGTTGAACTTTCCTAACTCGAACCACCATTATCCAAAGAAAAGGTTCGAGTTATGGAGATATTCGACTAGAGATGTTTTTCTTAAGTTTATTAATATTACCGCCACTCATTTAGCTCGAGTTGGAGAGAAATTCGAGTTACAGAAGTTCGAGTTATGGAAGTTCAACTGTATATAACATTTAAAATACTCTTATATACAAATATTTAAGTAATTTCATTAAAAAGATTTCCTTAAATTCTGTAAACATAATTATTATTGAATATGACACTTGCACCACTGTGCAAGGCATCAGACGCCATTTGATGACAAACTTCAAAACGTTTGCATGCAATATTTGTTGTTGTCTATTTAATGATTGCTGGTTTCTAGTCGATGTTGCTGATGTTGTTGTTGTTGTGGCCGTTGTTGTTGTTGTTGTTGCTGCACACTTTTAGTCATCACCATGTCAGCGGCTCAGACAGCGATCCAAACAATCAAAATGATATGCAAATATATGTAAGAGTACCGCTACGAAAAAGGCGTGGGTTAATTGTGACTTTATCATACGACGACGCGACGTCGACAGCCAAAAGCAAAAGGAACAATGAAAATTCGCAATCGAAAGGAAAAAATCAAATTTATTACAAATTTAAGCATAGAAACCAACACCACGACATCAGCAAAGGGGGGCAAAGGGGGGGGCAGCCCTAGCAACGACTTTACAACTGGCAACTTGCATTTGGCAACTGGCAACGACGATGCGGCAAGTTATAGATTTCGTCATAGTTGTCTGAGGAGGCAGCAGCGAGGGATATGAAAATCTGAAAATCTGAAAATCTGCAAATCTGTTGTAAATAAACCTGTCAACCGACACCAACGCGATACACTGTGAACTACGAACTTGCAGACCGCCCAGTCGGCTAAAGTGGGCGTGGACAAAACTAATGCCGTTGAAATACATAAAACACATTAACACAGGCACTGTGAATGGATAAGGGAAGGGACTGGAAGGGGCAGGTGAAGGGGCAACGGAAATGATCGCATGCATGTCAAGTTTTCCCATAGCAACCAAAAGGAAAAAGCCCTCGAGTCGATTCCAGATTTGGACTGAAGCGTAACATATTCCAAACTTTAATGCAAACAACAACGTCATCATCATACAGACATCCAGACATACAATATATACAGTCTGTATGAACTATGAGTGCCAACAGTTACAGTAACAGTAAAACTAACCGTAACCGTAACGATAACGATAACCGTAACTGTAGCCGCAACCGCAACCATCCGTATCCATCTTAGACACACAATTCCTGCCTGTAGACGAGACGAAAACCACGACCCACATATTCGGCATCGGTGCGAAAGGGCAACACAATGGGACCAGCGGCAATATCCCTCACTGTGGCATGCATGGTGAAATCCTCATTCTCGATGCCATCGTTGAATCTCTCGCCACACAACCGCACCGAATTGACAGCTATGAAATCATCGGGGCAATTGAAGATCCCAGCGCCAGCCTGACCATCAGCCACTAGATCATTCTCAGCTGAAAGGAAATCCACTCAAGTTAAAGATCTTTCCACCTGATCATGTGGAATTGTGACTCACCCTCATCCTTGTTGATCAGCTGAAAGTCCGGCTGATCGCCGCCCAGTTGCTCCGTATTGTAGCTCATACTGCACACATTTCTCGATCGTGCCAAGCAAATGGCATAGTTTAGATTGTTCTACAATTAAATCAAAAGACAGATCAATCTAAGATCTGTTTAGGACTACTAAAAGTTACTCACCAAATAAGTAGCCTCACGATTATTCACAATGCTGCCATCCACATCATAGTTAAAGGACTTTATAATACCCTCACCATCGCTGAAATATTGCAGGCAATTATCTGGTGCCAGATCATCCTCAACTTGACTGATCTTGATATTGAAAGATCGTGCGCCGCTCGAAACCTTGACAAACACCGACAGATACACCTTGCTCTCGTTGGAGTCACCGACGTGTACATAAACTTTGAGATAAAGGTAATTAGTGTATGTAAGATTAGCTGAACTTGTAATTAGTACTCACTGTGTTGACCAGTATTGATGCCGCAGAGTACGGGTATATGAAAGTTGGCATTGTGTCCCGATATGATGAACTGATCATCTAAGCAGTCGCCATTTGTTGGACGGCTTAGCTGAAAAGATGGGAAATATATGGTGTTTGAGGTATGGAAAAAGCATAGAAAAAATTTGAAATCATAAACTAGATCAAGGAGATCTAAAATACATTTAAGACTACCATTCATGATCTTCAGAAAAATGAAGATCGCCAGAATGAGATCTGTTCGATCGAAAATATCTGGTCAAGAAATCTACCGATCGAGGAATCTACTGATCGGAAACCTACCGATCGAGGGATCTTAAGAAGATATACCAATCAATTAGATCGATTAATTGAGCACAATTCAGAGGATCAACTGATTGAGAATATTTATCGATCAAGGAGATCTACCAATCAATCACAACAAAAAATAAAGAAGCATATTTAGATATATTTAAATACCTCAAACATTTGAAAATCGAGACGCAGCTGCTGCACACCATTTCTCACATTCACGATCAGTACGCAGATCATCATTTCGCGCACCGCTTGCGGGTAGTTGGGACTCTCGAAGTACACGGTCTGTTGGTTGGTAACATCACCGCAACCGTTAACAACTGAAAGGGAAAGCACGAAAGCAAAGAGATCAACCACAAATTGCCACTAGTTGATCACCTCATACGAGTATTGGTGATCAGATTGGATAGGATCAACTCCGTCTCCTACTCACAGATACAGCAGGCGCCAACTCCGTCGGCACAGCTTTCGGTGGGAATGCCGCCCAAGCTTTTGCACTCGAATTCGTGATAACATGTGCCCTCCATGGTGCGAATGTCGCCCATTGAGACACTGCACTTGGTATTGGGAAACTTGATCACCTCGAAGAGGCTGAGAAAGCCTTTGCCCTTGGCTTTGGGTGCTCCTGGCTGCTTCAGAATGAGATTCGCCTCGATCGGCGAGCCAAAGATGAGCTGCTTCAGCTTGTTGGCCAGTTTGCCGGGAAATGTTTGTGGCTGCATGATGGAGGTGCGAGTGCTGGACGGAGTGGGAGTGGGTGGCACTGAAGGTCGCATTGGAGTTGGCCTTGGCATGGAACTCGGCATCAGGTCTTTAGTGGGCATCATCTCAGTGGCGGGTGGTGGATCAGCGGGATCTGGCAGCGGCTCAGTTGTCGGACGCATCGGGATCGTTGGTTCAGGTTCGTCGGGTGGCATCATTGTAGGTGGTTCTGGTGGTGCTGGCATCTCGGTTGGCATCTCTGCCGGCACTTCAGCTGGCGGTGCCATTGTCATTTCTGGATCCGCCTGCTGAGCAATCTTCAGTGGATGAAATCCCGGCTGAAAGCGCAGTGTGTAGTGATAACCAACACCATCGATGGCCATGCCACCAAATCGTTGTGGAGATGATCTATTGCTGCCACGCCTACTCTTCCTGGCGCCCATTGTGACAAAGTCACGTTGCGAGTGGTGGGCAACGGCCACGCCCACATAATAGAGCGTCAAAACGAGTGCGCTTATCAACGCATCGCGTTTTAACAACATTATTAACGGAACTCCAATCAGCGACTGCCTGCAACATGCCACGAGCTGCAATCTCGCCAGTTGCTGTGGCAACATCATCATCTGTGGCAGCAACAGCTGTCACAGCGACTGCCACAACAGATACACGGAAAGAAACAAATCAGGGATTCCGGGATAAAATCACTCCAAAAGGTGTCAAAAGTTGAGTGATCTCGGAATTTCTTAAATGGAAACGAAATACGAAAATAATAAAGTGAGCTTTTTCAAGGCATTGAAATTCACCAATATTTAAATTATCAACTCGCCATCTGAATTTTTTAAGTGAAATCAATGCTCAGGATTTATTGACTATTTTAATGCGATGTGGTTTCAATTTTATTAGCATTATGTGTTAATTTAACTATATTATCCTAAATTTATACTTAAAAAATAGATGAAATATGAAGAATTTTTACTCGAATTTTATAATGATATTTTTTTTTCTGTGTAAGACTACTAGTACAACGTTTTTCTTTGGCTTTATTAGAGCATTAATTGTTGTCATCGTTGTGAGAGCTTTCCCGCATTTCCCCAACTTGACTGCTGCTGGGCAACCTTCACTTCTGCGGTATTTTCTTACGCTCCTCGACAATCGAATAACAAAGTCACGCTATTGTGATCTCGCACACATGAAAGTGCTTGTCTCCACAACTGTTGTTGTCCAAAGTAGTATGTGATTTATTTTAGCAAATTACCTCAAAACTGTGCACCTTCAGTGTTTAACATTTAACTCTGGTCTGGGAAAAAGAATAGGCAAATTGCTGAGAAAATGAGTTGACAAAAATTAAATGAATGGCCCACAAAGAGTAAGATATCTAAACCAAATGTGTTTGAATTTTCTTGAAAAAACAGAAATCTAAATAAAATCTTTAAGCAAAATGGTTCTTAATGTGAATGTACCTAAATATGTGAAAAAAATGTTTTTTTTTAGTAAATTTTTTCATTTTTACAACTTTCATTTCTTTTTCTTTCATTTGCACATATCTGACCCTACGAATTCCTTCAAATTAAAATTTTAAGCAATCGGAACTTTGTCAATTTCAAATCCAGAATCCAAATTATATAACAAAAAGAAATCTGTTTATAAAAATTTGATGAAAATTAAAAAAGTTTTTAATTAAAGAACAAAACTATGTGTTCTCCGTGCGGACCGTGCAGCCCCTGTGATCCTTGCTGTGGGCCCTTCGAGTGCTCGCCCAAGTGCTACAATGCCGCCCAACTGGAAGCTCTGCCGCAATGCGCCCCGCGGATTCCGGCCCCTTTTCCCAAGTGCATAACGGTACAGCAGCCGCCTCGTCTTATTTGCAAGAAGCGGGTTGTATTCACGGAGAAAATTGTACCGGAACCCATGGTGGTTAATCGCTGTAGACAAATCACAGTGCCCAAAGTTGTGGATACGACTCGGGTGATCAAGGTGCCAAAACTGATTTGGGTCTCGCAAATGGTTCGGGAACCTCGTGTCATATATTATCCGTCCATGGTACCGGATCCTTATGTCGTCTGCTATCCGAAGCGTGTGTGCGAGCCCCGAGAAGTCTGCCAGTCGATATTGTGCCAGCCCAAGCCGCAAACCATCGACATTCCGCCTCCAAGGGAATACTGTTGCTACCCCAATGGGCCCATCAACTACAAACCCAGTGCCGCCTGTCCTCCCTGTCCAATTGGACCATGTGCACCAGGAGGGGCGTGTTGTCCACTGCCCTGTTTCTCCACCAATCAGTATCCCGTATGCGAGACACGTTGTGGACCTTGTGGACCTTGTGGGCCGCGTGGACCAGGACCGTGTGGACCAGGACCGTGTGGACCAGGACCGTGTGGACCAGGACCGTGTGGACCAGGACCGTGTGGACCTGGACGTTGTGGCCCTTGTGGGCCTTCTGGCGGACCCTGCGCCGTACCAAACTGTGGACCTTGTGGCTTGACAATGCCTTCAGGACCCTATGTACCCGCACCTTGTGGTCCATGCGGAACAGGCTGTGGACCACTTGGAAATGGACCATGTGGTCCCTGCGGGCCATGCGGACCCTGCTCTCCCCCCTGTCCGTACGAGTCTCCCGAGTGTGGGCCATGTTATCCATGTGCGCCCACTCCCTGGAACACACACTGTGGTCCAGTTGGGCCGTGTGGCCCTCAAGTACCGTGTGGTCCCTGTGGTCCTTGTTAACTAACCATTCAAATTTCAACAAATAACCCGTTTGTACAAAATTCAATTCAAGCGTTTATAAATTGACTATTCTGTTTTTTGATAATTGATTACAGTGCTTGGAGTTATTGGAATAATAAGAAATAAGAAAGTGGAAACTTTGTCCTTTTGTCAATCACTAAGTCCGTTATTTCTTCAGTCAGGACAATAGGACTTAAACAGCATATTAAGATTGTACAACTAAGCAACTCTCTTGCTACCGACGCAGAAGAGCATATACCCAAAGGGCTAGATCAGCTTTACAGCCATTTCGTCAGTTTTGCTACTTAGAATTCTCAACTGGTACTAGCGTCTAAACTCTTAGCTAAACTCCCCTACAAACAAGTAGCCAACAAAAACCATTTAAAATGATAAACAATTTTGTTACTTTATTTTGAATTATACAATTAATTTATTCATTTTTATTTATAAATTATTTTTTTTAATTCCAATTATTAAATGTAATTATTAAAAGTTAAATCTCATTTTAATACTCAGTGTGTTGTCTAAACTGATCTATTGTATGTAAATCGACAACTTGGAATTTGATCTTTGCATGTAGAGTCATCAATATGATTGATCACGAATTGGATAAAGCGAATTTATAATGCATTGCAACTGAGACTCATAACAGTTGATAATAAAAATGATGATGCTTAAAGCAAAACACCCGCATTGTCGCTGCATCTCAAATGAAAAACTAAAGTTTTTAGCTTCGTTTGTCAAGTGTGCAATTATTTATACAGTCTTAGCCAAGTTGTTAAGCTGTTTCCAACTGACAATTGTTATTGTTGTTGTCAGTAGTGCATAATAATAATGATAATGATACCAATTGCAGTTGTCGTTCGTTGCTAGCGTTGCCAGCAATTAACAATTTTAACCTTGTTGTGCATGATGCATTTGCTGATAATGACAATCATGATGATGAACATAATGATGATGCACTTGCACTCGCACTCGCATTCATGTGCATAAAAAGCTGCTAAATGATTTTTAAGTTTAGTTTTCATTTCGCCGTATTATTCAAGAGCTCTCTGTTTGTATTTTGCAATTAAAATGATTTCAGTTTCGCTTGTTGCCTTAGACATTGACACTTTTTACCAGATGTTACTCATTTGCATACTCAATTGATATTTGATATTCATGGCAATACTCTCATTAGACACTATTAATTATGAAAGTTTTAATTGATTTGGAATCTGATGTTGCAATCGAATATAAACATCGCTTCAAGTAACTAGACATCGTTTACATTTACTCGTAATTTATTTGATAGTAATTGTATTTAACGCAACTGACATCGATGGGTTTGCAGATACACTCATACTCGTACTCATACTCTTATTCAAACTCATACTTGTATTTACAAACAGACAAGGCGATCTGCGTCTATCTCTGAGTTACTCAACTGATGAGACAACTCAAGCGAATACGAGTTACAATATTCGTACTCGCACATAAGGAAAACTAGTTGGCATTTGCATATATTTATTTATTGATATTGGCACTCTGCTTTTAGAAAGTTATACTTACAACACGACAAATTACGAAATCAAATTAGTAGACAGTCAAGTAAGAATGCGATTTTAGCATTTAAATTATGCTCATAATCTTAGGCATTTACTTACTGATGGAAAATCCGCATTGGCATTCTTTTTTCATTATCGATGATTACTTACTTATAAGTAAGAGAAAAAAAGTAATAACTTTTAATTTCAAGTTGCATGAAGTCATATAAGTATTTATCAACAAAAAAATACTAAAAACTTCATCTTATCAATGCGTTTTACTACATAAGTATGAACATAAAGAGTAACCTCGAAACCGTTTGCTATATATAATTCTTCGTAACTTAAATAAAGAAATTGCAGTTGACCGAAGTGTTTGAAGTTGGCTCGTATCTACAACTTATACATTTCGGTATCAGAAGTATATAATTTCTTAAATTTTACTAATCTCTCCATAAATTGAAAATAATAAATAAATATACAAATATTATTACACAGGAATATTTATTGACTTTCCTAGAGCCACTAGGAACTATCAGCCATTATCTTTACCTACATGCACAACTGATTACGCTTTGCACAGTTCACTTCGTGTTTTGTGCACATACTATAATAGCCTTTATCACGTTATCTCTGCAGAACTCTCTCTCCCCTCCTTGAAATCCTCCCTTTTCCTCTTCCTTTCTAGAAATCCCTAACCTTTCTAATTTCTAATATTTGTAATATTATTAACTATTACTACTAATACTTTTGATCTGATTGGGTTTTTCTGGGTTTTTCCCAATCCTTGCAACGAATGTTAAATCATTTATAATTTTAATACCCCCAGATTTTAACTTTAATTTTCAATATACTATTTTTTTTTTCTTTTTAATTAATTTTCATATTTTCAGTTCAACATTAAATTTTAACTATAAATATTAAGCATAGTTTTTATTTTTTATACTTTATACTTTAATTTTTACTTAATTTGGTCAACTGCTCTTAGTTGACATTAAATAAATAAATAAATAAATAATAATATAAATTAAAAGTTGATTTGTAATTATTTGATATAATACTTTGATTGAGTACTTCTACTCGTACTTGACAATTACAATATGATATTTATTAAAATCTTATTTTATTAAAATATTTATTACATTTGCTAAAACTCGACACTATTTGATTTAAGACTTGGTAACACAAACTTAGAGATGGCATTTGATCGAAGTAATCGTACTTGAGAAATATAAAAATCGCTTGGAGTACTATAGTTTCCCATATTATCACATAGACCTATGCTGATATTTGCACAACACTCGAACAATATTCAGTACTCAGTATCTGCATCCATCATCATTATCGTCGTCGTCTCTAAGCAATTGCTGCCTTGATGTCTGCTCTGTCGACGCCTTAGAGCGAATGAACCACGTACAGACAATTCCCAGCCATTAATTGAATCAAATCGAACGTTACGCATGCGTCACGCCAAATGACAAAGGGAGCCGCCAATGCTCCTCAAATGGCATCGACTTGGGAGAGGCAAGCACACATATGTTCATTCTGATGATGATGACGATCGGAGAAGAACTTCAACTTGAACTAGACTTGGAAGGGAGTTGGGGGAACACACTTCAAACAGCAGCATTGTGTGCACATTATTGTTATTGCTATTATGTTATGTATTTGTATGGTCTAAGTGGAAATCGCAGTTGGAGCACAAGAAGAAGAAGACGAGTGGGTGTTGGAGGTGGAGGGGATTAAGAAAACTGGATGCTGGTTGTTGGGTTGCTAGAATGCTGGACACTTGGCAACCGGCAAATCAAACCGTGGTAAGAGCCCACTTAATTGACATTTAGTGGACACTCGAATGCGAATTCGAATGCGAATGCAAATCCAGTAGAGGTTGAGCAGCAGCAGCTGAAAGCAAAGCAAAGAGAAGAAGGCGAGTGCCAAAGAGAAGCTGTGTTAAACGGCATCCGATGAGCATCAGCAATAAGTACGAGTAGTTTTCCTTTTGGACTGCTGTCCATTTATTGAATGGGCTGTGCATTCTCTAATGCGACTTCAGCTCCAAAAGCCACGCCAATGATGACGTTGATAATGAGCATGTTGCCTCCTTGTTGTTGTTGTTGTTGTTGTTCTAGGCATGATTTCTGAAGACGCAACAGCAGCAGCAGCAACAGCTACAGACATCATTACAATATAATTGATGGGTTATAACCCACTAACGGTAAATTCGAAAATATTTTTCCTTTTCACATTTTGGCTTTTTGGCCAAGTTGATGGCGAGCTCTCGCATTTTGGCTTATTGCACAGGCAGCCAGTTTTGTCCGTTTAGAAATTATTATTGTTCCATTTGACAGCTCACAAGTTGTGCGTATGCATATGCATATGGGATTTACCTGTAATGCCAACAAATCGTTCGGAAAATGTGCACAATTAACATGGAAAACTACTTGGGAAATTTGCCAAATGGATACTTGCTTTAAAAATATTCTTATCTCTAACTAATCCTTCACTAACCACAATCATAAAAAACTTTCAAGATCTCGACCTGCATAGCTTTTGGACCGCAAAATGCTAAAAACTTTAATTTCGAACAAAAAGACAAAAGAAATAAAAAACAAACCATTAATTTCAATGTCATTTTTAGCGAAACAAGGGCAAAAGCAAAAAAAAATTATATCGCTCATAACAATCGATGCTTTTAGACGAAAAAACTCCAGAAATTACAGAAAGCTCTTTGCGGTTATGCTTTTTTACCCTTTGGCTTGATCTTTTATGTTTTTGTTGCTGCCTAAAGCGCAACTGTGACGCCTTTTCATACCCTGTGCCCATTGAACATTTCAAGAGCGAGTATGATAATGTTGTGCAGGTATATGTAAGCCCTATAGAGTATATATATTTCTAATAAGTATTAACAGGCTAGATAAATTGATTCGTGATGAATACGAACAAGCTTGCCGAGTATCTAAAAGTCGAGCACACTTGAATTTTCTAGCACTACACACAACAGAAGCTACTGGAAGTTATTTAAATGTTTAATATTTTAATGAATTGGGGAAAAGTGTTAAGAAATATTTGCTGATAAAATATATAAATATTAAAAATAAATATCTTATATTATTATGAATCTCTGAAACAAATCAGAATACAAAATTAATCAAAGTTTCGAGAGTCACAATAAATTATGAAAATATAAATAAACAAATTCGAAATATTTCTTAAATAGGAATTAAATAAAATCTCAGCCAAATGTTTCTCTATTATATTTCTATTGAAGCTAAAGTTAGGTAAGTTGTTATGAATCAAAGTAGCTTTAATTTCCAATGGCTGTTTCGGGAATATTTTAATAAGCCAACTAGATTGTCCGTTATTTATTGTAGAGACCTGAAAAGTGCGTCTTGGCCTATTAATGCTCCAATTGGCTAATTTTGTGTGCCGGCCTTTTGTTGTCAAATGGCCCAAAAAGGATGCCAGGCGGAAGCTTAGATTGCTTTTGGACCGCTTTTATTATTGGCCACCGTTGCGGTCGTTTCGGCCATTGGCATTACGCTCTTTTTTTGGCAACACGTTTGTGGCAACACTTGTTGGCTTTGTTCTGCGCCTGTTTGACTCCGGTGCGTGGCTTCCAGTCGAACATTGAACATTGATCAAGATCCCATAATGAGCGATAACTGCAGTTGCGTTTTTTGTGCTTTGTGGCAAGACTTTTTTATGTATTGCTTTTGTTTTGTCCTGAGATTGAACGCGGTTTTTATTAAATGCCCCAAAAAAAAACGTATCTTTCGGATGCAGAGCAAACATCCGCATATCGTACGGATCGTATAGCTAAATGTTGCATGTAGCGGCATTTTTTCTTGTAGTTGTTGTTGCTGTTGCTGTTGTTGTCTCTGTGGCACTGCAAAATTAAACTGTTAACTTGCCATGTTTAGCTGCCATTGTTTTGGCCTGTCCTGTCCAGACATTGTCTTAGCTCGTGGGTTACATATGTATGTGCCTCGTATCTGTATCTGAGTATCTGAGTATCTGAGTATCTTGGTATCTGTATCGCTATCTAATCGCTTTCTAATAGCCTCAGCTCGCCTGGCGATCTATGTTAGCTGTCAGTGGCGCTTGTTTGCTTAATAGATTTCTGCCTAAACATTTTTTCATTGATTTTTTTTGTTGCCAACCTATTTTAAACATATTAATAAATTAGAAAATCTTTTTGCTGCAACTCTTTTTTTTTCTATTACCGGCCTTTAAACTTTAATGCCTGTTGCATGTTGATCGGCGGATTGTCTGCAAGTTGTTGTTGGCCAGAAACAACCTTCAAAATTAAGTTGTCTCAGTTAGTTATTTATTTTTAATTACAGCCAGCAACGACCGCAACTGAATTGTTTGTTGTTGTTGTTTTTGTGCAGTTGTCGTAATTAATTACCCATTGAAGTGTGATGAACTTTAAACGGATATCGATAGTACTAAGTTGTACCTTCTTAGATCTAGGATTTCAGCACACAAATTGTGCATACAATAAATCAACAATTGGCAGCTCATTTGCTTTATCATGAGAAGATTGATATAATAATAGCTTAAAAAATGGTAATTGTTTTACTAATTTGAGCATAAGCAACTGATCTTAAATTAAAGTTCAATTTTAATTTGTTAATAAAAAGTGGAGACTTCTTAATTTAAATATTAAAAACATTATACATATAAAAATAAATATCTTTGAATTACAATTTTATTTATTAAAAAATCCACTAAAAATATACTTATAAGGGAATTAAAGCTGCTAATCTAAAAGTACTATAAAGTTTATAGGATAAACACATAATCGAGATGAAAATTCAAATTAAAATAGAAGAAATTTTTCGAAATTTACCGGTTGCATCTAATTATAGTTACTAAATATATATAGATTTATTCCAATCTCTGCTCCCCGAATTTCTTGCATATATCAATGCCAATTATAGAATAATTTCGAAAACTCCGCCTAAAGTAAAAATCAACATTTAGCTTCACTGATGATGCCTGCGAATTTTTCTGCAGTTAATGCATTTCCGTCAAGTCGTTAGCTAAATTATGCAAAAATTATTACATTCAATATGTTAGAGTCATACATACATACATCAAGCATTTAGCAACTTTCTACATCTGCATAATAAATTGAATACATCAGAAACTATAAATAATTGCCAACAACTGCAAACAAGCAACAAGTTCAGCCAACAAATGAAGAAATTTTGTTAGAATTGCGATTTTTGAAAAATGTTCAAACACTGGTGTGTGTGTGTGTTGTGTGTGTGTGTCTGTGCTGTTGTTTTTGTTTTTGTTGTTGTTTTTGGTGCCTCGCTGCGAAGTCTAATGGCAACACAGACAACACAACAAGCTGACCAAGCTGTGCGAGACAAGTGCAGGCAGCACCATCACCTGTTGGCGACCTGTACAGTAAACACACGACAAATGAAACAGAAATAGCTCACAGGAGGTAAGCACCGAAAAAAGGGGCTAATATTAATTCAGAGCTCAGTTATAAAAATAAAATAAAAATAATAATAATATATAAATATATAATAAATTTAAGGTAGGGGTAAATTTTTATATTAAATTTTAAATTAAATTATTTTTTATTAAATTATATATATATTAAAATTAAGTGTCGTAAAAATTAAATTATATTTAAGATTTTAATTCAATATTCAACTATAGAAATTTGTAAAGATAATTACAAAATAATAAATAGTCGTAAACATTAAATATATATTTTATATTAAAAATTTTAATTCAAAGTAAAGTTGTAAAAATGTCAAAAGACTAACAAAATAATAAAGAGTCGTAAGCCTTAAATGTATTAATAAGAGTTAATTAGTTTAATAACTTTTCAAAATTTCCTTGACCTAAAGTATATAGAAATTGCAGCATTTTCAATCTCCTCAAATCTAAGATATACTTTTAATCATATCATTTATCATAAAAGAGCTCTCAAACTTGTAGAGTATTGAGAACTCCACCAAGTCGCCACAGTTTGACACATGTGTGTGCCACAAGTCAGGAGATGACCGCGACCGCAACGTCGACGCACGACAGACTCAGAGTCAAAGGCAGAGACAGAGACAGAGGCAAAGACGATGGCAAAGACAGGGTAGAAGATTGAGGTAGAGGTGGAGGTAGAGGTGGAGGTAGAGGTAGAGGCCAGGCAATTGGCCAAACTGACAGACATGGTGCGTTGTGTGCCAAAAGAGCAACCGCAGCAAATGGCAACTGGCAACTTGCAACTTGCAACAGACAGCGGACATGGACAGCCGAACGACAGCCGAACAACGAAGCAACAGGCGCAAGTCAAGTCAAGTGAATGGCCAATGACCACCAAATTGGCAGTAAAGCATACAAAAATAACTTCAAATGGTCAAAAGGTTAACAAAATCAAGCAGTGTGCGCAAAGAACAAGAAGTGTGGTCTAGGGGGAGTTGAGAGGGGGAGAGCAGGGAGGCAGTGTTTTTGGGACCTGGGTTGTTGCTGTTGTTGTTGTTGCCGTTGCTGCTGCAGCTGTCCAAGCCAGTCAGCAGCATGCGCAACATGCTGCCAGCATTCCGTCAGTTGTTGTTGTTGTTGCTGCTGTTGTTGCTGCTGCAACGGCAGCAACATAATCCCCCAGCCGATGCATTTTTGCACAGACTCAACGAAAAAATGATTAATGAGCTGCCTCATTACTTGGCGAAAATCAATGTCGCACATATTCAGCTGGCCCAGAAGGAAGTTGGCCAGGCACAAGCACAGGCCACTCGGCCAGGTTGTCGTTAGGCATGTTGCTGCCGTCGCATAATAAATCGATCATATTTTTGCGAAGCCAACATTGTCAGCATTGATTCTTTTTCTGATTTCGATTATGATGCTTTTGCTTTTGCAGTTGCCGATCAACATCCAGCGACAATCCTGCAACTGTTGCTGGTGACGCCACAGTTTTCACAGCTATGTCCCCAGCATGTGTGTGTTGTCAGCAACCTTGAGGCAACTCGGCTGATCGAGTGACTGACTGCAGCCTCAACTCCAATTCCGAGTCCAATTCTGAATCTGACTGATCTTGCAGCACTTGCAACTCGTCTTTTAGTGGCGTCTTTTTATTCTCTCTTTAATTGCAAACTCGAGCTTGCCTCCATCCACTTGCCACTTGGCAGTTGGCAGTTGGCGGCTGGCAGTTTGTGGTGCCGACTGATTTTATTTATTAAACTGTTGACATTCTGTTTACCGCTGTCGCTTTTGCTCCTTTTAATGCCATGCTGATGGCGATATCGATATCATCAGCTTTGGTGGCGCCTCCAACGGTTAAATTTATTGCGGGCTTTAGTATTTGATTAACTCAAACCGTCGACAGTTTGTATTTCCATTCAACAAATGACAAAAATTTACAAAATGCAAAACTGGAACATAACCTTTACTTAAAAAGAAATCAAATTAATAAAATAAATTAAATAAAAGACTTTACTATTCACATAAATAAAATAATGCCATATATGTATACTATATATTAAAATTAAAACGCAACAATTAATGAAGACCTCAACTCTACAGTTGGTTTAATTTTATGCAGAAAAATTTTTTTATTTTCTTAATTATTTCTATTATTTCTAAATTTTTAAAAATAATTTAATTTTTCTAACTTCTTAAAGTGAATGATTTAAATAATACATTTTTAAAAAATATTGAAATGTTTCCACGTTTTAAAAAGAATGATTAAAATTATATTTCTTCACTATTTCAAAATAAAACTAAAATCAATGGCTTTAGAATTTACTGAGTTTCTTATCAAAACTCATAAAACCATCTCTATGAAAGGGTCATTGAATTTATTTGCTCTATTGAAAAATGCCGTCACATTACAACTTCGTAATCATTCGAAAAGTAAAAGTGTGAAATAATAAAATCCAGAAATAAACGAGCACTATCAAAGCGCTTTCATTTACTCAAGTTAATAAAATATTTATCAATCTACGTAAAATATTTATTTAATATTATTGAGGCCAATAAACCAAAGCGATTGAACTCTTTATCGCTAGGGTTAAGTGTAAAGAGATAAATATTTGTAATCGTCGGGTAAAGTAGTGCCAAATCGGACTAGTTGAAAATTTATGACCTTTACCAATGTCTCCGGCTGGTTGAAGTTTACCTTTCCCACATGTGGAAATTTCCCCATCCCCCTGCACTTTTCTACTGAGTAGTATTTCAGTATCTAGGTACTACAATTAGATCAAACGTATAGAGTCAGATATTAAAGTCAACAACATTACATGGTTATGGTTGTAGTTGCTTGCTGTTGCTGTTCTTGTCGCTGTTGTTGTTGTCGGCGTCACAAACAAGTTGCGGAGGGGGGAGGGGATGTTGCCACAGTGGCAACGGCAGCCAAGTGCCAGCAGCAGTTTGATTGTTATTGCCAATGAATGAATGCACTTGCTGCCTTTGTCTGTGTGTGGATTGTCTGAACCAGGCAACAACTCCAGCTTCATCTCCATCTCCCACTTCGACTTCAACTGCGACTCAACTCGCCAGCGCCAGGGGGCATGCAACACATTTTGCCGTCTGTTGCTGCAGCAGCTTCTGCTGCCATTGTTTTCACTTGCTGTTGCTGCTGCTGCTGCTGCCCTTTGTTGTTGCGTAAACCCAGGGGCTGTTGAGGTTGTTGTTGCCGTTGTTGTTGGGGCATTTGGTATTTACGAATGTGTCGGCAATGAATTTTCCGCTGTGCTACAAACAACAATTTCCGTTTGGCATTATATTGCAACTCCATTCCATTTCGTTAGATCCTGCCACTTTCATATTGTTTATACCACAGGCAACTCCAGCTCCAACTCCAACTTCCACTCATATTGTCGCTGACATTTTCACACTTTCCATTGGGTGGGTGAAAAACTCGTTAAGTTGCCAGCAGCTGCTCCCTGGGCAAGTGATTGCATTAATCCTTCTGTTTCTGTTCTGTTTTTCTTTCTGTTTCCGGATGATTTATTGATGTCGCCCTTTGCGGTGAGTTTTATGACCATTTCCATTTTCGAAACCCAACTTTAAATTCAATGTTGTTTCAAAAATTTAAATTCTAGACCATTTAAAAAAATGATCTGTATAAAAGTTTATACAATTTAAGAGTTAGAATTTTTGGGCACGATAGTTTAACGGAAAGATAAATATTTTATTATTATAAAATGAAATGAGATTTCTTATATTTTTGAAGTGTTTGCATCTCATTATTTTTCTATTTGGAAGAAAATGCTAAGTCATAAGAAAAATATATCTGTATTTCTATGCTACATTAGAGTCAAAAAATAATCGTGAATATAATTAAGCATTATGTATAGTGCTGCAACTTTTAGGAGCTCAGCCTAAAAGTAGGCAACAAAATTTTCCCAATCATAAATTGGACTTTGGTTAACAAATGAATCTAAATTAGACAAACATACTTATGTTTATGTAAATCTTTATTTAAGTAAATACATCCAAAATACATATATTTAATCATAAAACGAATCAGTTAAAGAAGACAATAAAAATGTAGCGTGCTCAAAATCAATTTAACCAAGAGCAATTCAAAAGCTGTAGAAATTTCAACACCTTTTTTGATAGGAGCTAATAATTGATAAAAAGCTTTTGACTGGACTCTCCATTGTTCTGAGTTTCTGCTTGTAACTACATAAATTAATGTACAACAACGGTAATAACAATCGATACGAGGTCGAGCTCAGGAAGAGAGGAAGAAAGAAACGAGGGAGAGAGGGGAGCAGAGGGGCAGTGTCGACAGCAGGAATCGCCACTTCTTCAGTTGATGTTGAAAGAGGCACGAAACTGACTTTGTTGGTGGCACTGACCATTCAGTGCCCGGAGGGATGGGAAGGGGAGGGAAGCGGACCACATGGACAGGGAACATTTGGAACAATGGATGAAACTGTATAACAGCGAGGAATTGAATGAACTGATATTCGTATCGGCCGGCATTGTGTCCTGCAAAAGCAAAAAAATACAGAAACTGAACTGGAAATCGTATCAATTGAAACCAGTTTCGATGTCGTTGTTAACACATGTTGACCGGGTCGAAAGCACTGCTGCCAATTGGCATTGGCCAGACAAATAAATTATCAAATGCCAACAGCAGAAACTGAAACCGAAACTCAGTTGGCTATGGCTTTAAAGACATTGTTAATGTAATGCCAAACAGAAACCAATTTAACTAGGCTCATTTTTATTTCGTACGTCAATGAGCAGTAAATAAATAAAAAATTTGAAAAATTCAAGTGGTTGCACAATGTCCAACCTTCAAGATGTACCGCTTGCCGAGCCAGAGAATTTGCCACCCACAGATCAGAATGCGACCGGAAATAAATCCAATTCACTGAAGCGTTTCTTCAAGCTTGGCAAAAAGACAAATTCCAGCCAGGAGATTAACGCAGATGCCGCTGAGATGGCGGTGGTCGAGGATGAGGCCAAGAAAGATCCAGCTGCCAAGCCCGGCAGCTTAGGTCGTTTCCTGACACGATTCAAGGCCACATCGAAGACAGGTTAGTATAAGACTTCATTTCTTACTTCATTGCAGCTCTCATATAATGGGGATTTCAGGTGATTTGACACCTACAGAGCCCACTGAGGCCACATCCAGCTCGCCAACTGCTGCTGTTGAAGAGGCTGTCGAGAGGCCAGCGCCAAATGCGAAGCCCACATTGAAGACTTCCATATCAAGCTATTGGAAGGTGCTCTTCCATCGCCAGAAGACGGCCAATCGACAGGGCACGGATTCGGAACAGGAGCCAGGAACGGCAACGGAGCAATTGATGGATAGCAATGAAATGCAGCAGGTGCAGCAGGAACAACAAACTGATCCGATAAAGGCGGAAGATGCATTTGCAGTCACACCGGCAACATCGCGTCACGATCTCAAGGCATCCACAGCAACAACAACAACATTGGTGCCACAAAAGTTGGGCGACCTTCAGCCGGGAAACTGTATACCCCAAATTATGGAGGAAGTTCAAGTTCTAGCAATCTCCGATGAGATTGTCGATCCATCACTTGAGGAAGCCATTCAAAATTAGGTCGAAAAACAATAAGGTCGAAACATTAGGTCGAAACAACCTAGCCGAAAAAATTAGTTGATGTTATTCAATTTGTCAAAGGCTGCCAGCCTTCTGCCCTTCTGCCACTGCCTATACCTTACATTTATTGAAGATTTCAGTGTACACTATCTTCTTACCTATACACACACACATGCACACATACAATGACGTCACAATTACACACTAGTTCACCTGCAGTTCAGCTTTCATTTAAATCCCGAATGTTTAATAAAGCATTTATCAAGTTAATACTAATATTTATTTCTTTTCCAAGTATCAAGTACGCTCGCACTTCGAATACCCTGTACCTCACTTCACAGCTTGTAATCCAATTCCAATTTGCCTCGAGCCCAGTTCAAAGAGTTCAGTTAAATCTCGTGTAAAAGTGTCTTTTGGTTTTGATTTCTCCCCATTGTGTTTTTTGGCCAGGTTAAGAGGTGCCGTCTAAGCCAGACAAAAGTCCGGGCACAACCCTTACGCGCTCAAAGTTTTCACTTTCACAGTGAAGCCCTATAATAAAAGTATCTTTAGGCTAAATTCTCAATTTTATTTAAAATACATATTGCTTAAATCATGTTAACTTGAAACCAAATAAAACCTTGAATTGAAAATATCTTAAAATGTAGTACGGGCCCTTCATTTATTCTGATTGGCTTTTTTGTGTTATTTAGTCATAGATTTAATTTTTATTCAAGAGAGTTTGAATGTCATTACAATTGAGATTTGATGTATAGTATAATTTCATTGAATAGATTTCAAATGCATCCAAAAATTTAAAGAGAATTACCGCGTTCGACGTAATATAGAGAATAGAAAAATACAAATTTGAAAATGTTTTCAATATTTGTGGACATTAATCCGTAGCACTGTAAATAATATTATCTGAGACTCATAGGTCATTTTTCATATAAGGAAACTAAGCAGAGTTGTCATTGTAATTGTAATTGTAACTTTGTTCCCACAAAAACATTTCACAGTACAACCACTTTACGGTATGTTTACAACCACCTGCCACTCCGAGTGTTTTCAACTCTCAGCAAGGAAAACCTGTGGCATTTGCTGAGAAACAGCTGGAAATATTTACAAACATTGGACCTAACATGCGCAGACTCGACTCGGAACCAACTGATAACGTATGGACTGACTTGATAACTATTTACCTTGTGAGCAGACCAAAACAAACACTTGTTGTCCGAGGAAAGCGAAAAATCGCGCGAGCTGCGAAGCTAGGAATGAAAACATTGGAAATGCGCATGTTCCAATTGCAGCTGGTTTCTGTTCTTTTGGACCGCATTCGGGGTGAGTGTTAATCAGCAGTGAGAAAAGTGGGTCAGTGCTCACACACCCCCGCCGCATTTTCCGGGCAGAAATTCCGCTACGTTTCAACAGAAAAGTCTACTAAACTTATGAATAATTAAAATAAAAATAAATAAAATACAACTATTGAATGTGGTGCAAGTAATTCAAGTGTTAGTTGAATTCAAAACTCGTTTTGAGATTCAGAAGCAACGGTTTGTGGGCCATCCAACAGATTTTCCGACAGCGAAATTCTTACACAGATACACACCACATTTGGAGCACAGTTTAGTTATAGAGATTTTTCTTTGTGGTCAAGGTGCGCCGTAAAATTCGTAAAAAATTGCAAATTTATTGAAAAAACTAACAAATTTCGAGGTAAATTTATTATAAATCACTGGCATGTATCCTAAACTATGTCAGGCATATGAAATATCCTTGATTTTTATGAAATTTCATGTAGTTTTCAACATTTTTCTGTATTCATATGTAGTTGTCACAGATTACGTAATGCAATAAAATGTTGAAAGCTGCAAATAAATCTTAATTTTTATAAATATTTAATGATTTATAGAATGCGAAGTCCTTCGGCAGCAGTTTCGGCAATGCGAAGGATTTGTCTGATATAATGACTGGCAGCTTTAGGGTGCAACTCATCAACATGGGCACTCGCGCTGCCGCCTGTAAGTGTGCCACAAAAGTCTCAAAGTGACAAGATACGAATTACTTACCTTTTTCCCTTTACAGTTCAGGCAAAACTAAGAGCCCTTCATGAATACCATGTACGCTTATTGCACAACGTCTTACCTGCGCCCTCTGGCGTCGATATTGCTAACAATATCAAATACTTTTCTCAAACTCTATTAAGTAAGTCTCAGAGATCCATTGAGGAAATTTATAAATTAATTTACTCATTCAAATATTTGCAGCTGTCCTCAAAGATGTGCGTACTTCTCCGCACGATCTCATACGCGATCCTCTTGAAGATCCTACGCGCATGTCAGCCTATCCAAATCTTGAATATGGCAATCTCTATAATGCTTTAACTATGCTCATTGATGTGGCACCGTGCATACAATATGGGCAAATTGGCAAGTATAATGTTAATATTAACATTAGATAAGGCTAGTGCTAGTGCTAGTGCTAATGCTAATGCTAATGCTAATTCTAATGCTAATGCTAATGCTAATGCTAATGCTAATGCTAATGCTAATGCTAATGCTAATGCTAATGCTAATGCTAATGCTAATGCTAATGCTAATGCTAATGCTAATGCTAATGCTAATGCTAATGCTAATGCTAATGCTAATTCAATTCTCCTTTCTTACTTTCAGTCTTTGGCAAAGCTCTACTACAATGTCTTAGCTGCATATTACCCTTTCTCGACAAAGACCTCATTGACAATCTTCCCTATCTAGTCAGCTCTACCATATCTGTTCTGCCACCAGCCTTGCATCAGGATATTGTCAATGCACTGTGCTATTACATCTTGCCCTTCACTATAAGTATGTTAAAATGAAACTGTTATATAGAGTACACTTATTATGCTGTTTGACACTTTTTAGCACGTCGCAGCTCCGATGAGCAGGAATGCCAAGCCTGTCAATCTGTCTCTTCAGTCATCATGATGGTTTTGCAGTACTCTAAAAATCCAGCACATCACTGTCAGCTGTTGGAATGCCTGATGACGCTGAAGCATAACGTGGTGAAGGACATACTCTGTGTCGTGGCCTATGGCACGGCTGTTTCTCGTTCTTCGGCTGCCAAGCTGCTCTTTTACTATTGGCCCGCCTTCGATCCCAATCTCTTTGATCGCAAGGTTCTACTCTCCAAACTTACCAGTAAGTATAGGAAAAGACTTGCTTAAATTGTAATTAAATGTATCCTTATCCTTATCCAACAGACGACTTGGTCCCATTTACCTGTCAACGTGAACATTGCCCCAACGCTGGAAATGCTGAGGCGGCAAAAGTCTGCTATGATCATAGCATCAGCATCACCTATGCACCGGACTGTCCTCCACCTTTGTATCTGTGCATTGAGTGCGCCAATGAGATACATCGAGAGCATGCGAATCTCGAATTTGGCGATATACTTCATCCCATGCAGCAGGTGTCAATGGTGTGTGAGAACAAGAATTGTCGCTCCAATGAGAAGTCCGCCTTCTCCATTTGCTTCTCCACGGAATGCGCCAGCTACAATGGCAATCATCCAATTCGATACTGTTCTCAATGTCACAGCAATCGTCATAATTCTCGGCGTGGTGGTGATCATGTTGTACATCGAAGCCTTCAACCGGCCTGGCAAATGGATCCAGAGATGCAAATGCATATGGTTGAGTCGGTGGTCAGTTTGTTGAGGGAGGCCAAGCCATTGAACTTTGAGCCCGGCAAGGAGTCATCATCGGAGCACAAAAAAAATGGACATATCATCATTCCTGATAATATTTCACTAGAGGAGAGACAGATGCTGGGAAGATATGGCATCTGGTTGCTTGTGGGTCGCTGCACTCCCACTGAAGATACTCCCGTCGAGGTTCTGGGCAGAATTCTTAGCATGCTTTTTCACTGGTTCCACGTTACGGCGTATTCCTACGATGGTAAGTATGAATAGAATTTTAAATTTCAATTATAGGGTATCATAAAAATGCAACATACGGAAAGATGCATGTCCGATTTCTCATATTATTTATATTCTTGATTAAAATATCCGAGTTGATTAAGCCTATAAGAGCCAGAGACTCTGAATTTAGAATGTGGGTTTGTTTATAAAACATCAAATACACATAAGTGTATTGCCTTTATTTTTGTTAGATGCATGTTCGACTTTTCATAAATAGAATCAATTAAGTCTGTGTAGCAGATAACGTATCTAAAAGATTTAGAGTACGCTGAGTCGGACGAGCTGATGTTGTTTCTGCGGTGATCGGAGCACGCGCTTGTTTCCGGCTTCTATGTAGTCGGTAGATAGGAGTGGGCAGGGTAATGAGGATCCGATTAGCAGAGGTGCTCGCTGCGTTAAAATATTAAATATTTAAATATTCGCGTGCTGGTGGATATATTCCAATTCGGTTTATGTTTCAAAGAGGGGAGAAAGGAAGACAACACAGACAATATATGCGGACGGAAAGACTGTAGACACAACGCCTTGAATTATGGAGTTGCACGATGTTGTTGCAACCCTCGATGTGCCCACCCAACCATGATCACAAAATCCTGTAAAAAAAAGAAAATGTTTGTTGTGATCCCAAGAAAAATTCGAAGGTAGTTACGTCAGAGTATTTTCACGACACATGATTCCCAATAAGAAAAATTAGCAGATATACATCATAATACAATTCAGTTTAATAATATTCAGTTAATAAGACTCCATTTAAATGACTAAACATTACAAAAGTGACCCGCGAAAACAAATTTCAGATATTCAAAATTATAATATAATATATAAATTTAACCAATAATTTTCATAATAGTAATTATAATTAAGAACACTAATTATTAATTTTTATAATTGGGGTAATTAATAAGCGAAGAGTGAGATTAATTCAAAAATATAAATGCGCATGCCAAAATAACAACATGTACCCAAAAAAGAAATAGGTACAAGTGCAAGTGTACAAGCGTACACAAGGGTTAATGCAGATTGCATGTATGTGAATCGACGTAGAAAAGGAGACGCAAAACTAGGTCAGTGTTTCTGAACAGCTGATCTGCCTTGGCCTTGAAATTAATTGAACATTGCCGAATATTGCATGTTCTATTCTGCTCTCTTTTGCTGAGCGACACAAATAAATGGAGAGAGGATGCACAATATAAAATGTATAAATTTTACCACTCACGTATTGTTGTTAATCCATCGATGAAAGCGCTTCCATGATTGGTGTTTGCTGTGGGTTTAATTATATGTTATTTTTAAATCACTATCACTCCTTTTATTTGTGTTTCATGACCTGCTTTATATGTATAAATTTTATTACTCAATTTTTATTTCTTTCGGCACTTCATTTTCTGATTTTTCTTTCCTACGTCAAAGGCAACCAAGAGAAAATGTTTAAGCGGAGAGCATGTATATCTCACTCACACAAACACAAGAAAAAATAGTGGGGAATTTCAACAAGGGCTTTTTATATTTCTCTTTTTTTTTTCTCTCTCTTGACTTTGCAATGTGACTATTCAACTTAACCTCACATTCGATTAAATTTTTCTTTAGGTTAACTAAAAATTTATAATAACTCACTAACTTACTTCACAAATATTGTGCTAGACATATTATCTTTTCTTGTAGTAAATTATTAGGGCTTCGATGCCCGCAATATTGAGCGCAACTTGGCGTCTCGTCGTTGACCAGCTTAGGCACACTTTTTCCTTTTATAAGGAATATATGACATGATTGAGATTATTCTTGGGGCACTTGTTTCAATTAATAACTTTAAGAAAAATAGCAAAAAAAACGGCAACGTCGTTGATTAGGCGAGAAAAATCAATACCAAAACCGAGGATCCGTCCGGCGATATGCGCTGTACTCGCGGCGAGGGCAAACTGCTGCGCTCAGGCTCTGGTTGTTTGGCTGTCCTCTCAAGAGCGTCAGAAGTTCACAACTTCTTTTGGGGAAATTTATGTTCTCCTTTCCCGTCTCTCTCCAATTATAAACGGGAATGCGTAAGTGTTCTTGGAAGAACAACGAAAGAGCATGTAAGCGTCCAAGGCGGGAATTCCAATACAAATTATCTTTTTATTCGTGGCAAGTGCAATTTATTTAAAATTGTTGCACATTGTCAAGAAAAATGTACGGTTAGTACAAGGGGCCAAACCTGCAAGCAGGTTAAAGACAAATGAAGATCATTGTTAAAATTGCATGATTTTCACGATCGACACAAAAAAAAATTGGTTAATCTGGAGATTCTCACTCACCAGTTTTCGTTTGGCCATAAACAAAAAAAAATACTTTTTGCTATTCCAGTAGATATATTTTGATTTCTTTTCTTTTCACTTCACCACAGCTAAACTTTGCTGAAATGCGACACTTGGAAAAATACTAAGAGTAATTACGTCTGGTCAGTGCCACGTTTGAAGTTGAAAAGACAGGTTATTTCCTTTTAACTAGACTGGAGACCATAGCTTGACGGGGGGAATCCAAAATTGACAATTCTGTCTGTTAAAAATTTGGATTTTTTTGTTTTTGTAAAATTTACCATATGATTGTTTAGTCAAGCAGTGCAAACATAATTCAATGCCTACTTTCAGGGTCAATCGAATATTGGTAGTTTAAGGAGAGACAGGCAATACTACAACACCTCCCGGCCAAAATCACACTTTACGGTGGAATCACTGTAAAGGGGGATACTGACTGGAACGACGCACTATTGCTTTATATCTTTTGCGTGATATTTTCCTAAACATCGTCCTTGCATATCTTCAAGCTCATAGTAGCTGTTGCCAAGCTTTCTTTTAATTCTAGCCTTAACAAAGGTAGGCGCAAGCTTCGCATTAAAGCCCTTAGCGAAATTGCTCTGTTGAAAGTTTCTTCTAAATACTTCCTGTCCAACTACAAAAGATACATCTCTGCTGCGTAAATTGTATGCTTTTTCGTTTCGCTGTTGTTGTCGCTGAGTACAAGTTAAAGCTTGCTGCCCAATGAGTTTAAACGAATCATCTCTAGAAAACTGCACAAATCTGTCTTCTAGCAACCCAAGATCACGAATCAGCTGATAACATGAGCCATTCGTTACCATATGTTGTCCAAAAGCAACTCGATATGGACTTGTATTAATTGCAGTGTGTAAACTTGAACGCAAAGCACAAGCGATAGAACTCAGCTGCTCATCCCAGTTAGTCTGATCGGGCTTTACATAGGATTTTATTGCGGCAATGACTGAGCGATTCACACGTTCTGAAGCATTTGCTTGTGGAGCGTAAACAGCAGTATAAGCATGCTTGACTCCATATTTTTGCAACAAAGCGTTGAAGCACAACGACTTAAATTGCACGCCATTATCAGATACAATTGTTTCTGGCACTCCAAAGCAATGAAATAAGTCATTCTCGATATACTGAATGATGGCATCTGCAGTGAACTTTTTAACAGCTTTTAAAAACGGAAATTTAGAAAAGTGATCAAGCACTACAAGAATCCCAATATTACCACTCTTGCTACGTGGATAAGGCCCTAAAAAATCTACAAATAATTTTTGAAAGAATCTCTGCGTCCCGCCCGTTTTTCCCATTGGTGGTCGCAAACTATGGTTAGGGTATTTAGAGCACTTGCAAATATCACAGCTGTTAATAAATGTCTTAACGTCTTGCACTAAATTTGGCCAATAAAAGTAGCGTCGCAATTTTTCTAGCGTCTTATTTATGCCACAATGCGCGGATATCGGTGGCTCGTGAGCATTTTTTATTAATTTAGGTACAAGATCATTGGGAACCCACAGTTTCCAGCAAAGGTCATCAGCAATTTTTTCGCCAGTTGCATGTTCAGCACGCCGATAGATGCGATCATCAATAATTTTTAAGTCTGGCAGACGAGTTTGATTGGCCAATATTTTACTTTTTAATTGCTCATACTCAGGGGACTTAAAACTATCTGAATCCAAGTCTTGCCAAGTATCTACACTGATTTCGGACAAATCCTCAGTATGGACACGAGAAAGAGCATCAGGTACTACATTTTGACTACCTTTTCGATGTAGTATCTTAAACGAAAAACCTTGAAGCTTAAGTGCCCACCGTGCTAATCTTGAGCTCAAATCCGTCTGAGACATTAGCCATTTCAGTGAGGCGTGATCTGTGATAATGGTGAAATCATGTCCTTCCACATAGGCTCTAAACTTTTTTACACATAATATGGCTGCTAAGCACTCCTTTTCGGTTACTGAATAGTTCCGTTGACACTGATTCAGTTTTCGTGACATGAATGCAATAGGCACTTCGTTGCCATTTTCATCTGTCTGCATTAGCACTCCTCCTACGCCGGTATGACTAGCGTCACAATGAATGGCAAAAGGTGCGCTGAAATTAGGACTATGCAATACAGGAGCTTCACATAACTGTTGTTTCAATAGCTCAAAAGACTTTTGCGCTTCGTCAGTCCACTCGAACTTTCGTTTTTTCTTAAGAGTGTCTGTGATGGGAGCGGCAATACCAGCGTAATTTTTAATAAATTTATGGTACCATCCAGTTACTCCCAAAAATCTACGGACTTGTTTGATTGCGCGTGGTACCGGAAAATCTTTAATGCCTGAAACTTTATCTGGGTCTGTTTTTATTGTTCCGTTTCCCACTACATGTCCTAAATATTTGACTTCTTTTAAACAAAAGTGGCTTTTCTCGACATTTATTGTCAAGCCAGCTTGCATTAAGCGAGCTGCTAATTCTCTGAGCACCCGAACATGTGTTTCAAAAGAATCAGATATGACAAGCAAATCATCTAAATAGACAAAGATTTCGTTTCGTAGACTCGATGGAATAACCTTGTCCATTAGCTTAGACATGGTCTGCGGAGCATTGCTTAAGCCAAAAGGCATTACTGTAAAATGGTACAGAGGTCTACCAGGCACAGTAAAAGCAGTCTTTTCTCGGGCTGATGGGGCCAACGGAATCTGCCAGTAGGCATCCTTGAGATCAATGCTTGAAATGTATTCTGCTTTGGGTAATCTACTGAGAATACCGTCGATCAGCGGCATAGGATAAGCATTTTTGATTGTGACTTCATTAACTTTTCGGCTATCTATGCATAAACGGACTTTGCCAGGCTTGCGTACAAGCACAACTGGACACGACCATGGACTATTTGACTCCTCAATGACACCAAGCGCTAGCATTCGGTCTAATTCCTCATACATGGACTTCTCTATTGCTGGTGAAACAGAGTAATGGCGTTGTTTTATGGGCTTCGCATTGCCTGTGTCAATGTCATGCATCAGCCAACTAGTGCGTCCTAATCCACGTTTGGCAAACGATGGAAATGTGTTTATCGCATCTAACAGCTGATTGCGCTGAATTTCAGATAGAGGAACATGCATAGATTCGTCAAGCTTCAAACTTGCTATCGAAGGTACATTTGTCAGAAACGAAGGTAGAAGATTAAAGCTTTTCCAAAAGTCGATGCCTAAATACAGATCATGAGCCAGAGAAGGGACTATGTAAAATTTGATTAATTTGGTATTACCACAAAAAGAAATTGGAGTGGTAATTTTTCCAGTAATTTGTTGAGCTTTCCCATCTGCGGTGCGTACAAAAGACGGACGTTTGTTAAAAGCGGGGATTTCTTGTAGTACCAGAGAAGCAAACTGCCCTCCGATGCAACTAATGGATGCGCCAGTATCCATTAATCCACGAACCGTTTTATTCAGAATGATGACTTCCGCATGGGGTCTTGGATCATCAGAATTATTTATTATTGCGGACAGTAAAGCTTTTCGTTCAGTTTTAAGCTTTTGTTTATATTCTATTTTTCGAATTCTTGAACGAGTGGGACTTGTTGCCTGTTCGCGGGTTAATGAGCAATCTAAACTGCTGCTATTGGGCATCAGATTAGATGGGGAACTAGTTGGGATTTTGGACATGTCAGGTAAGTTTTGGAGGGGACTTGCATCAAGATCCTTTACTCCGTATTGGTCGATTTTGACGACATCTGTTTGCGTGCACTGATCACTGGTGCACGAGCTGACAAGTTTTTTGATGCATTGCAGTGTTTGCACGAAGGCTTATAGGTGTCTGGTTTTCCACACCCATAGCAAAATACTTTTCGCTCTGCAACGCAATCCTGGTATCTGTGGCCAGAAATACCACAATTCCAACATGCCTTTGATATTGCCGACACTTCAGCATCTTCAATATCATCAAATTCTTCAGCCGTTTCAGTAATGTGTGAACTCAGTTCACTTATGTTACGCCTCACAGTAGTTCGCTGACTAGGTGCAGCTGTATTAATTAAAGACTGCAAAAACCTTTCGCGTATACGTACGGTGTTTCGTAGCTCAGCAACACTGTTTATTGGAACATGTAAAATTTCGTGTTTGATATCAGGTTCGAGATTAGCACGCAGTGCTTCTAACAATGAAGATTCAGACATAGGCTGAACTAACCTATCAGACAATGCAACAATAGCTTCATAGAACTCATCGAATGATTCGCCATGTTTCTGCTTACGTTGAGTAATAGCAGTGCGAATATCTAAATCCGTTCGCCCATCTTTGAACTGGATTTTTAGAGCGGCGCACAATTCTGCCCACTGTACTACTCTGACGCTCTTATGGTATCGCCAGTACCACTCGGAAGCGCTACCTTCAAACAAGTTGCTAGCGTATCTAGCTAACAATTCATAATTCCCATCGAGTGTCTGCATTGTTAGTGCTTCTACTCGATAAAGAAAATCATCAACTGCCATGGACGAGCGCCCAGAAAATCGCAGTTTCCAATTGGCAATAATCAAACTTATTCGATCCGATCTCAAATCTGAAATAGAATGGCTACCGAGGTTACTCAGCCGATGAGTTGGATTCAAGCCTGAGGTTGGAGTGGGGTCAACTGGAGCGGATCGTAAAAGCTGCTCAAACGCCTGCTGTTCAACATACTGAACTGTTGGTCTACTCAGATGTGTATCCTGTGCACCATCGATGCTAATGCGTTGAGAGTTTGCTTGTAGCGACATATTCTGAAACCCAGTTTCAATGGTTCGGGCCAAGATTTGCGTTTGGTTGCTAAGTACAACAGCCATGGCTTCGACAATCGCTTGCTTTATGCTTGCAGCGGACGAAGCTTGATTTGGGTCTTCTTGCGAGGTTGCAGATCCTTCTGTTGAATGCCGAGGCATTTCCATGCCCGCAGCACTCGTACTTGCTTGAGCGTTGTCTTCAGGCACAGGCACATCTGGTCCCTTACTTTGCGATCTAGTATGCATGGCTGCGTTGCTATCGGAAATTGCAGCTTGAACTTGGCCTAATTCCTGCGCCAAATTGGGGTGTGACGCTAAAAGAGATTTTCTGCACACTGGACAAATCTTATTTATTCCTGCTCGAACGTTGAAACAACTACGATGAAAAGTATGGCCACACTTCGCCTTTAAAACCTGTGCTCGATACTTAATCCCTTTAATGCAAACACCACAAGTGTACTTTGGTCGAATATCCTGATCTAACTTTTCCCAATTAGTATTATCAAAAGACATACTTTCATTGCTAGTAGTGGAAACTTAAAGTAGATTCAGCAAGTGAAGCTTGTTGTGTTTCTTTTCGCAGAAATTCAAAAATACCTTACAAATAACAATTTTACCAAAAATATAAAAAATGATTATATCACCAAAGATAACCAAATAAAAAGAAAATATTCCTTAAATGTTTTTGGGAATCATGTGAACGCTACGATAAACTTTAGTAACTCGTTTACAAAACTTTCCTAAGACATAAGGGGAAACAAAAGGTACATTTGAGCATTTTGTTTCTTATTTGAGCGACAGTACGTAGTATTTAACCACATGATACTGAAATCAAGCCCTCTAAACACGCAAAGAATGGGAAAATTACACAAATTCACGATAGATTGCACTTAATTGCTCAATGCATGATCAGCTGTTTGGAAATTGAGTTTATTTTGAAAACATCAATTAATCTACAAACACTTGATATCGGCGAACAAATTTTAATGACCGGCAGGACATAGCTCTTGGCCATAAATAATCCGTTTCCAGGTTCATCAAATAATGTGCAATTTAAGGATAATGTGCTATCTTTATGATAGATACGGACTCTTCAATTACTTTGAAATTGTAAGACATTCAACGTATCCAGATAACACTAGATTGTAAAATTGCGTTTCGAGGCAGGCATGTATGCTATCTATTGATACGGCAACTTCTACTGCACTCTCAACAATTATTCAAACAAGGGAAAAGTAACACAAACCGGAACTAGGATAGGGGAATTAAGTCAGGTGGTTTCGACTATGGAGCAATTATTGTGGATCTGACCAAAACAGGCCTCGAAGTTGGGCGCCAAATAAATAATATATTAACATATATTATCTGTAGCAGATAACGTATCTAAAAGATTTAGAGTACGCTGAGTCGGACGAGCTGATGTTGTTTCTGCGGTGATCGGAGCACGCGCTTGTTTCCGGCTTCTATGTAGTCGGTAGATAGGAGTGGGCAGGGTAATGAGGATCCGATTAGCAGAGGTGCTCGCTGCGTTAAAATATTAAATATTTAAATATTCGCGTGCTGGTGGATATATTCCAATTCGGTTTATGTTTCAAAGAGGGGAGAAAGGAAGACAACACAGACAATATATGCGGACGGAAAGACTGTAGACACAACGCCTTGAATTATGGAGTTGCACGATGTTGTTGCAACCCTCGATGTGCCCACCCAACCATGATCACAAAATCCTGTAAAAAAAAGAAAATGTTTGTTGTGATCCCAAGAAAAATTCGAAGGTAGTTACGTCAGAGTATTTTCACGACACATGATTCCCAATAAGAAAAATTAGCAGATATACATCATAATACAATTCAGTTTAATAATATTCAGTTAATAAGACTCCATTTAAATGACTAAACATTACAAAAGTGACCCGCGAAAACAAATTTCAGATATTCAAAATTATAATATAATATATAAATTTAACCAATAATTTTCATAATAGTAATTATAATTAAGAACACTAATTATTAATTTTTATAATTGGGGTAATTAATAAGCGAAGAGTGAGATTAATTCAAAAATATAAATGCGCATGCCAAAATAACAACATGTACCCAAAAAAGAAATAGGTACAAGTGCAAGTGTACAAGCGTACACAAGGGTTAATGCAGATTGCATGTATGTGAATCGACGTAGAAAAGGAGACGCAAAACTAGGTCAGTGTTTCTGAACAGCTGATCTGCCTTGGCCTTGAAATTAATTGAACATTGCCGAATATTGCATGTTCTATTCTGCTCTCTTTTGCTGAGCGACACAAATAAATGGAGAGAGGATGCACAATATAAAATGTATAAATTTTACCACTCACGTATTGTTGTTAATCCATCGATGAAAGCGCTTCCATGATTGGTGTTTGCTGTGGGTTTAATTATATGTTATTTTTAAATCACTATCACTCCTTTTATTTGTGTTTCATGACCTGCTTTATATGTATAAATTTTATTACTCAATTTTTATTTCTTTCGGCACTTCATTTTCTGATTTTTCTTTCCTACGTCAAAGGCAACCAAGAGAAAATGTTTAAGCGGAGAGCATGTATATCTCACTCACACAAACACAAGAAAAAATAGTGGGGAATTTCAACAAGGGCTTTTTATATTTCTCTTTTTTTTTTCTCTCTCTTGACTTTGCAATGTGACTATTCAACTTAACCTCACATTCGATTAAATTTTTCTTTAGGTTAACTAAAAATTTATAATAACTCACTAACTTACTTCACAAATATTGTGCTAGACATATTATCTTTTCTTGTAGTAAATTATTAGGGCTTCGATGCCCGCAATATTGAGCGCAACTTGGCGTCTCGTCGTTGACCAGCTTAGGCACACTTTTTCCTTTTATAAGGAATATATGACATGATTGAGATTATTCTTGGGGCACTTGTTTCAATTAATAACTTTAAGAAAAATAGCAAAAAAAACGGCAACGTCGTTGATTAGGCGAGAAAAATCAATACCAAAACCGAGGATCCGTCCGGCGATATGCGCTGTACTCGCGGCGAGGGCAAACTGCTGCGCTCAGGCTCTGGTTGTTTGGCTGTCCTCTCAAGAGCGTCAGAAGTTCACAACTTCTTTTGGGGAAATTTATGTTCTCCTTTCCCGTCTCTCTCCAATTATAAACGGGAATGCGTAAGTGTTCTTGGAAGAACAACGAAAGAGCATGTAAGCGTCCAAGGCGGGAATTCCAATACAAATTATCTTTTTATTCGTGGCAAGTGCAATTTATTTAAAATTGTTGCACATTGTCAAGAAAAATGTACGGTTAGTACAAGGGGCCAAACCTGCAAGCAGGTTAAAGACAAATGAAGATCATTGTTAAAATTGCATGATTTTCACGATCGACACAAAAAAAAATTGGTTAATCTGGAGATTCTCACTCACCAGTTTTCGTTTGGCCATAAACAAAAAAAAATACTTTTTGCTATTCCAGTAGATATATTTTGATTTCTTTTCTTTTCACTTCACCACAGCTAAACTTTGCTGAAATGCGACACTTGGAAAAATACTAAGAGTAATTACGTCTGGTCAGTGCCACGTTTGAAGTTGAAAAGACAGGTTATTTCCTTTTAACTAGACTGGAGACCATAGCTTGACGGGGGGAATCCAAAATTGACAATTCTGTCTGTTAAAAATTTGGATTTTTTTGTTTTTGTAAAATTTACCATATGATTGTTTAGTCAAGCAGTGCAAACATAATTCAATGCCTACTTTCAGGGTCAATCGAATATTGGTAGTTTAAGGAGAGACAGGCAATACTACATCTGTAAGAGCTAGAGACTCTAAATTTGGAATGTAGGTTTTTTGAAAGATGCATGTGAAACTTTTCATATAATACTTACTTATGATTAATACCTACAGCCGATTCAATTTGGTCTATAAGAGCTAGACACTCTATTTTTGAAATGTTAGGTTTTTTATTAAATAAAAAATAAAAAAAAAGTCATTACTTTTGGAATGGATGATAAAATCTCTACGACAGTCCTATTTACAATCGCACTTATTTAAGCAACAAAATAAAGATATGATTCTTTTCTGTATTAAGCTGCTGGTCAAATTGAAAGCACCATAGAGAAATTGAAAGTGGATCACGTTTGTAACTGGCTAAAGGAGATCTGTCGTATTCATTACAACGTGTTCATCTCCTGTCTGCTTCCGCACCCGCCGGAATACGGCCGTGTGGGTGGCCATTGGGAGACACTCGCATCGCGCACAAGTCACCTTAAGGAGGGTCTCCAGCGTCTGATTTGCTTGGTGCCCTATGAGGTGATCACCTCGGAGATCTGGGACTTTGTTATGCCCCACTGGATGGAGGCAATTACCAATGATGTGGCCGAAAAGGAGCTCAATGAACTTAAGATTGTGTTAAGCAAAATACTAGATCCCGAAATGTCTCCACTCGGATTCGATGCAAAGACCATGTACAATTTTGTGGCCATTCGATTTGAGAAGACAACGGCCAAGGTGCAACAACAGGCGCTGCACTGGCTCCAGATCCTCACCAAGCTGGAGATACTTATACCACTTGTGCAGCTGTTTGCAATGTTTGGCGATGGAGTTCGCATCATGAAGTATGGCATACAGCACGAATTGATGCGGGAAAAAGAGAAGGACCCGCAGGCCAAGGATCCGTTGCAGGCCAAGGCACCAAAGACACCCTGCAAGGAGAGCAAGGCTGACATGGCCAATCCTCCTAGACGCAGCTCCATTTGTAAGTAGAAAAACAAATTACTTTAAGTTACAAATGTATTTCTAATTTCTCATTCTAGCACCTGTTGTGGAGGACGATTCTGGAAACACTTCGGCCATATCGGATGACGAGGCACCTACTAATCGCCACACTGAATTCTCAACCGATGCCGAGCATAATCTCACCTGTTGCATTCTTATGCTGGACATTCTGCTCAAGCAAATGGAGCTGCAGGATGTGGAGCAGCACATGGGCATCCACACGAGCGTCTGTGAGAATGTCTCACGTCTCATCAAATGCATGGTGACTGCCGCCCGAGTGGGTCTAAGTAGTCATGTCTGTGCTCTCAAGGTAATCTGAGATACATAGAAAACCCCACTAACTGAATTAATGTCATAACATTCTAGGTAGCGGAGTGTGCCTATTGTGAGGCATCCACCATGTGGCATCAGTTGTCCACCAAACTAGTTGAGTTCATGGCGCCATTGAATCCTGTTCGACCACCCGATGTAAGTGAACATAATTCTCAAATTTTCTAACTATATCACTGCAGACGGCAGTCCGCGCTAGTGACGAAAGCAGCACGAAGGGTGCAAAAGGCGACTAGCAATATATACAGGAAGAATGGAAAATTTGCTATGACTGCCCTATCAGGTCGAGTTATATACCGATCGAAAGTTATCAATTCAACTAACAAATGTGCATACTAAGGCTTTTGGAAACTCACCTGGTTTGTGAGATAAACAGGTGTTAGTGGGAGGGGCAAAATTTAGTCGATTGTAGCAATGTGCCGAGGGCCAAAAATTTTTTTAAATTAATGCATATGTAAAACTTAATATTATTCGTCATAAAATTGGATATCAGAAATTTTGGGGCATACAAATGTTTTCGTCACTAGACTTTTACCTTGTAAAGAGGTTTTTTTTTATAAGATACGATTAGTAGTGCAAATAATTTAAATCTATAATTGTTGTCTATTTTAAGTTTTTTTTACTTTTATACTTATAACTATGTATTGTATATTTCAATTACTCATTTTAAATCGCAAAGGTGCCAATTGAGGACATTATTGAAGAGGAGAAATCGTCACGAAAATCTCCGCCTGAATCGGACAAGGAGAAAAGCCGGGAACGCGATGTCTCCCTCTCCATGGCACCACTTCCCATACCACTTGGTCCACTCGGCGGTTTTGCAGGTAAGCCCGACCCTGTCCGAGTTTGCTGCTTTAGTTAAATTGATAAATTCGAAATGCGAATTATCCGAATTCAGATGTAAATTACCTGTCGAAAAGTCGTCAAAGTTCTGTAACCAAAATAAATTCCTCAACCCACCCATATAAATAAAGTTCTATAACCAAGAAAAATCCCTCAACCCACCTATAAAAATAAAGTACTTGTAACTAACCACCGTAAAAGTAAACAGAGTCAAAGTCACACAAACTTGTAGCTAACGTAGTCAGTACGCATCATTGCCTGGACTATATGCGGGCTAATGAATGGTATGACGGCCTTTGGAAGGCGTCTTTTGTACACAACTAACTTAGTCTAAAAGCCACGTTTAAAGAGCATTCCATTACCGAAACTTTGATCTTAGTTACCTTAAACCGCACTTGCTATGCTCCGTAAACAGTTTGAATATAACACCCAGACTCCAGAACCAGACCCCGAACTCCGAAGTCAGATTAAACAAGGTCGAGACTAAACCAAATTGAAACACATGAAAATAACTAAATTGAAGAGATCGCTGCGATCGTGACTAAAAAATAAAACTCCAAACTATTCACATTAAACATTTTCCATTTTAACTAATTTGGCTTTAATTTATATGTCTATCTCTTGCTATCTTTCTCTACATAAATATATATCTGTATCTGTATCTGTATATCTTTCTTTCTCTCTATCTCTAACATCTTCAACGCGTCTACTATATAAAAACTAACTCGCTCGATCGCTGTCTCGCTCGCACACGCACTTTTCTCGCGCGTATCAACTGTCTGTCTATCACTGTCACACACTGTCGATCTATCGACATATCTATCGATCTATCGATGAATACGATGAATAAACTTAACTTTTGATATTCTACTTTATATACTTACAATAACAATAACAAACGAACGCCAACTACTCATCAAAAAATACTAAAAAAATACTTAAATTTATCAATCTATCAATCATTATCAGATATCTTTAAGCTAGATCAATTCTTTTCAGACGATGGAAAAATTATTATAATGGCAGGTGATGCACCAAAAACCAAATTTTTCATTCGTTAAAGATAAACCAAAAACAAAACAAATTCAAAAAAATACACACAAATTAAAATAGTTAACAAAAATTCACATTACATTATAAACATTTTGTTGAACATTTAAAAAAAAAAATATTTCGTTGCAATTCCAATTTTAATACTTAAAACACAAAATAAACAAGATAAGACTCAATCACATATCTACTTATCATAGTTCACTTTAATAACAGAAACAGACACTTGACACTTCACCTCTATCTCTGTTTAGCTTTCTAGAATACATTTACCTAATTTAGCATACAAAGCTTTTAAATAGATGATCGTACTCGTAGTGAAATATCCCCATTTTCTCAATTTAGTTCAATTATCTTTCGGTTCGGTATATTCGCAACTCTACACATAAATGCGAACAAAGTCTTGAATACTCCTAGAACCCAACGTGCCTTACATACATTTTCGTTCATCTATCATTTTTGAAAAGTACCTATTCTTTAAGAAATCGCATTCTCAGTTATGTGTCTGTGTGTGTGCTCAGTTTATAATCGGGTCTTATTACTATTCTCCTATTAAGATTACACACAATAACTTCGCGAAAATGAATCATTATTATTTAAATATAAAATTTGAAAATTTTTAACTTTAAAATATATTTTTTTTGTTTGAAATCTGCTTGCAAGTTTTGAAAACGGCTTATGAACTTCGGCAACTTAGCCCTGTAAGCCACAGGAGCTCGAAAAATATTAGAGGACCACTTCCGACCTGTCATACTTATAAGCTCAACACACACACACACATACCCCCTGATTGGATATACAAAATTTATGAAATTTCGAAACCTGCATGTTACATTTTTCAGTGAATTTGGGGAAAGATAAATGCCATTTGAATGACCTTTCTAGGATTTTAACGTATGTGTATGTACTTGGATGCATGCCATATTAGTTGAATGCAATGCGTTAACTTGCCCACTTAAATGATTTTGATTTTATTTCTAGCAAAAGTTCTAATACACATATTATTGCCAGATTCAAGTGATAACTAATCTTAACTATATATTCTTATATACGTATACTTATTGTTTTCTTTAACAAGGTCCAATGCCGGTGGCCGTCCCTCAACCTGAGCCCCACTCTGTGGGCGGTGTACTCGTCCATATGCCCCACGTTTGTTCCGTATGTATTTCGAATATAAATATAAATAACTACTAGAATCCTTATTGAATATCTTAACTTCTTTGGTTACAAACACTTTTACACAATAAGAGCAATAATAATAAAACAAAAAACGAAAATATTATGCGTTTTAGTAGGTATATTGAATCACAACACACCCCATATATACAAATATTCAAATAAAAATCTAAATATATTAAAATAATTTATTACAGCAACAAAGCAATACTAAGTTGAAGTGAAAATTGAGTTATATTTCGGTTCCTTTCATATTCAAGTTTCAAATTTATGATTTCGATAAGAAAATAATTTTGAAAATCAAAATAAACTTTCAACAATTCTACAAAACTTTTCATTTTTTCATATATTTTTTATAGAATAACGAAAATGGGCATTCAGTTGAAAATATTGAATTGAGAAAAGTTCACGCCACAGACGAGGTACTTTGTGCATTCATTAACAACAAAAAATATCAAAATCAAAAACAAACAAAATGTGCTACAGTTTCTTTTAAATATTAGTTGTATTATTTTAATGATTAACCAAACGCAATCCTCATACAATTCGAAATTCCTATTCGATTCTTTCGATTTGTCAGCTTTTCGATTTTTTATATATTTTTTATCTACATATATATAATATAAGACAAGATTGTACTCTTCGTGTTAAGTGTATATAAATTGTACAGAGTGTTTTTTCTCATTTTGAATTTGCTTACTAAAATTCTTCCTACATTAATTTATATTTTATTTTAAATTCAATTAAGTCAAGACTGAACATTTAGTGTGATGTTTAGCATCATTTCAAAAAATAGATCATATAGTTTAATTTATTCAAGTGTCAAAGTTATGTTAAAAGAATGCATAAATCAAAGATTAGATTCAGTAGTTGTCTTCGGATTGCCGAAGTTAAAATACCAGTGCAGATACTACTAAAGTTTTCTTTATTCACTGAAAGTTGAATATGATGAAGAGCAAATTTGATCGGAGTTGAACTTTAAGTTAAAAGTCTTCTATTCAAAATAAATAAGCCTCTGCAAGCGTAAAACATGTAGATGTAAATTATATTACAATTTCTTATTGTACAATTTTGATCAATTTTCAGGAGAATAATCTTATAAATTTAGTTTTAAATACGTGTCTAACTTTAATAGGTTGTATAATTCTAGGTTATCAATTTAAATTAATATGTTAGCTCTAAATAGATTATTAAATTATCATTTAATTATTTCGATTTTAAATTATTTCTTTTTTTCTCGTGTCTCAAAGTATCTTGTATGTGTGTGAATATAAATTACGAAGTACTCGCAAACGGAAAGATCGTAAATGAAAATTAATTATACTTAATACTTATCTTACATGTACATTCTTTTTTTTAAATAAATTTCAATCTTTTTCCATCTATTTTTTTGACATACATATGTAAATACTACGATAATTTTTTTCAATACTCTTTTAACACGTAAATCTACGTTAATTTCCCAAACTTTTATTTATGATCATTGTTGAAGAGCATGTTCTGTGTACCAGCACCGTCACAATTATTAAATACCTCCAACACCAACAACAAAAAAAAAGAAACGAACTTAAAACGAATTGTAAAAAAAAATCCGTTAATGCACAAATTCTCGTACCTAAACAGTTTTATGCAATTTTTACATGTTTTTATGTAAATTATTTATTTAAATTATTTACAAATAAAATGATATAATGGATGTGTAAGTTGTGTACTAAATATGATGAATGTAATCTCAGCTGTACTCCCGTACACCTAATGTGTAAATACGTGTAAATATGCCGTAATGATGTTGCAACTGTGAAAGATTAACAAAGAATCGCCGCAATGTAAATCCTTTTGCTATTTAATTCAGATCATGACGGCGACGGTTGAAACCGTTTCAGAGCAACTCGATCTGGCCTCCATATTGCCCACAGATCGGGCTATAGCACGCTCCATAACTTTATCCGATGCGGATGTCGGCAGTGCCAATGTCAGTGTCACCAAAGCGTCGGTTATGGGTGAGAACGGTGCCAATGGCAGCAATGGCGGTGAGAATGGCAGTGGATCCGACGACGACGAGGAGGAAGAGGATAGCGATGATTTCTGGCACACTTCGGTGGGCAAGTTTAAGTTCACGCTCGATCAGCTGCCCCAACCGCTTCAATACATACACCAGCTGCTTACGGTGCGTATGCGTAACATTTGTAAATCACAGTTTTATAATACATATGTATATCTATAGGAAATACCCACAATCAAGAAGCCGGAGATACTTTATTATGTGCTGCAATGTCTCAAGACGATGGCTCTCCATGGCGATGCTTTGGCCAAGGCAGCTCGGGAGCAGCGAGGCTTCTTCATTTGGTGTCAGGAGAATTTGTTGATCAAAAAGTGAGTGAAATTTCAGATTTATTTAATTTAGTATTGATGAGTTATGCCTGCGAGCTTAGTTGCTGTAGAATACTCTCTCCTTTTCCCAATCAAAGCTTCTCGTGTTACCACCGATTAATAGAAATAGAAATAGACTCATTAATCCTTCCCCATCCTATCTCAGATCTACAATGATTATCATTTTAAATCAACAAAAATTCTTAAATTTTAAATCAATATAATTTATCTTATTTTCTTGAAATTAACTAATTTTACTCACGTTAAAATGTTATCTCATTTTGCTATCTACGATAAAAATAGCTTATATGTAGCTATCTCCTAAGTGGAGAACAATAAAATTACTTATTTTAATCTTATTTTAAGCTTAAAATTATATTAATTGTAATTTAATTTTAATTATAATCGTTATTCAAAAAATAATTAAAGGAGTATATTGTATTCGTTGAAATGTATGTAACACAGAGAAGGAAGCACCTTCGAACCTATAAAGCACATATATTCCACTATTATAAGCTATCATCATACATAATCGCTACAAGATCGGCAAAACAGAACGGTTATGCTCGAATTTAGGTTTTCGGTTATCTCTTACGCAAAATCTTTGAATAAAGGTTTCGTAACGGTGAACCGGTTTTTGTATGTTTCGGTTTTGAAATACCGGTATAGTTTCGGTTCACCAAAAATTTTTTTGGTCAAAAATATAGTTATATTAATAATATACAAATAATAATTAAAGAGGCATTACTTTCCTTATTTTACATTCACTCATTTCTTTCACATGTTCTTCAGTTTGATGTACTTAGTTTAGTTACATTTTAAGAATTTTAATATTTCATTTAACAAATTTATTTATTTGTGCTTATTCAGTACTACGCCAAATCGATCATGAATATCACAAATAAAAATTCAATTTTAAACATAAGAAAATTAAAATAAAAAATGATAAATAATTTTTTTTTTAATGTATGAAAACCTGATATTAACCCTTATAAATGAAACGGTTACTAAACGGTTATTTCTGTTAACAGAGTTTCGGTTTTAAGGTTTCGATCAAATAAAAATTTTTCTTTTCGGTATCGGTTTCAGTTACTGTTTTAAATTTCAATCGGTTTTTTAAGGTTAAAAGTTACGGTTTCGGTTAGGGTTTTAATCCCTGATTTAAAGAAGTAACGGGTATCCTATAGTCGGGCACTCGACTAAATATTTAATTTAACCTGATTATTTTCATACCAAAAGCTTTTATCTTGAATGAATTGATAAGATAAAGTTTCCTTCGCAGCCTCTGGGAGCTGTGCAATGCGGAGCACTCGCACATCTGTCAGGTGTGTGTGCCGTTGTTGCTGCACTGCATCACGTTGCCGCTGGGCTCGGATGTGTTCTGGCGTGTGGTGCAGGAGGCCTTCCACGACGTCGATTGGCGTGTTCGCTTCACGGCAGTGGAACGAGTAACCGTAATTACGCGTTTTATGGATTCGACACCGCTGCGCTCGGAGGTGGGACTGCAAACGGCATTGGCGACTGCCTTCTGTCATTTGATTGCCAGCATGGATGACATCAATGTGTATGTGGCCCAGCGGGCAACGTTGTATATCGGAACCATACATGATACGGCAATACGGTCACTGCTCTTCTGCTTGGAGTCACAATTCGATCTGTTTATTGTCGATCGGCCCGTGGTGCTGCAGTCTGTCTATCAGCTGCACAACTCGCTCTCCGATCGCAAGCTGCTCGGCTGGGATTTCTTTCTGAATCGCTTCGATACGCTCTTTGTGGAGGCGCAAATAAATCTGGAGAAATGCGGCGATATTTCGTATCTGCGAGATTTGCGCAACTCGGACAATGGCAGCGAGGCACTCTCGGCCAAAATACTTAAGGCCCGAGAGGCTTTGAGCCAGTCGGACACAAGTGGCAGCATGGCGAAGACCTTGAGTGCCTCCTTTGGCACCAAGTGGCCCTACAAGAGGACCATGTCCGCTCCCGCCAGCATGGCGCCGCGTCAGGACTCCAAGTTTGGTGAGTACTCGTATCTTGTGCGATTTCCCAAGAATTGTGATTGTAATATCTCTCAAATTGCAGTGCCCGAGAAGGAGAAAATCTACAGTCGTCAGGTGTCGGCGCCCATACTCAAGCGGAAGACGTCGCGCTTTGGATTGGGTCAGTTCCTAGGCAGCAGTAGTGGCAATCAGAATGCCAGTACAGCTGCATCTAGTAATCCATTGCATACACGATCGAAAGTAGTCCCGCCCCCCTGTCCCATACATCAGACAACAACGACAGCCTTTTCCTATCACCAGCATCAACATCAGTTTCAATATCATCCACACACACACCATCCACAGCCACAATCACAGCCACATCCCCATCCACATCCACATCCACATGCCCATCCGCATTCACATAAGTACTCACATTCAGCCGGTAGTAGTGCACAAGTAGCGACGTTTGCCTCGGCTCATAGTCAAAGTCACCAGTATTTAGTGCATTGCGTACCGCCTAGTCATCATAGTCCAATGCCCACGCTGCAGGAGGCGGAGACATTGCTGCGCTCCCAGGCGACCCAGCAGCCCTTTCAGCAGTTGACAACGACATTCACGACGACAACTTCAATGCAACATCCGGCAACAGTGACAACAATTGTTGCCACAACTACCACGGGTACAGCAACAACAACAGCAGCAGCAGCTACTTCTACAGTCGGCATGTCAACATCCTGCTCCTCCACGGCACATACCTTTACCACATCCTTTCATTCCCACTTCCAAAAGCATCCATCTGCCCCAAATCTGTTGCCGCCACAGCCGGCGGTGCCTGCTCCCAGTCCAAGTCCCTCGGCACTGGCCTTTCCCATGCACTGCACTTGTGATGTCGCTCCGCATCCGGGTGCCAACATCGCTGGCACCTCGGGCAGCTCCACGGCCAATCCAGGTAGGTCGTAGAGCATGTGTGTCCACTTTACCTAAATGAAACCTTCTGTTATCTGTTCTCTGTTGTCTTCCCCTCTCCTCTTTTATGCTCAATTGGTGTCCACTGTAAATTATCTATGTATTTTCTAATGTCATTCACAAAATCTCAATTTTTCAATTATATTAATTTACTTTAGCTTAAATTAAAAACAAATGTCTAGATCAGCTGTACAGCTATTATGACACTTTTGCGACTTAGAATTCTCAACTGGTTCTAGCGTCTCAAAGATGACATTAGCACAACGTTACTGATGATAGAAACTGGCATCTCTTGAAACGGCTGTATAACGAGCCTTGTTCTGAATTTTCAATCTGATTATCCATTTGAATAATTTATTAATAAATCTTTCAGATTGCGAACTTTAATTGAGCTTCAAAAACAATTTCAGCTTCTTCTTTTTATTTCGCACGTTAAATTATATTTAAATTCTTATTCAATCTTTTTTTATAAGATTGATTTCTTCTAAATAAAATTAAATTATTATACAATGTATAGAACATGAAGAAAGTTAAAGTCAGCTCTAAAAACCGTTACCACAATCATTGCAAACCCGATTAAAACCCGTTATGCGTATCGGGTAGCAGTAATAAGTTTTAAAGTAAAGCTAGGAACAACAAACATTTTTAAAAATTCGAGGATTACACGATAAACATTTTTATTTGAAGTTTTTGATATCGTGTAAATCGTATTTATTTGTATCATTTTTACAAGTACAAATTTTAATTTCTAATGCAAATGTTGAAATAAATGTGTCTTAAGTGTTAACTTTGTGTATTTAGCCGATCGATGTAATACATTGCTTTCCACACACAAATCCAAATCATTTTACGTGTACCCTTCCGAACTGGTATGTATGCTCTCTCAACATCTATTGTGAACTTATCATCGTATAAACAATGGTTGTATCTCAAAATCTCCAACTCTATGTCAAAAAAAAAAACAGCAACTAACTCGAAAAACATTTCAAAAAAAAACTCTTCAAACACTTGTGTATATATACTCGTACAAACACAAAACAATAGTATATATATGTTTACCCAGCAAACATTTGGGCGATTGTACAATCGTCCATCGCCGAAAAGAGTCTTCTGCGAGTCGCGCAGGAGATTAATAGAAGATTAATCTTCCAAGCGATTGTTTAGCGATAGAAAGCTGTCAATCGAAAAAAAGTAATGTGAGAGAGTCTTCTGCGAGGCGCGCACGAGTCTTTTGGAAGATGAATCTTCCCGGCGATTGTTTAGCGAGACCAAAACACAAAAATAAGCACCACGTCAAAAGCAATTTAATTCAGATTTTTTCTGGTACTCGAAGTATTGGTCCCGTAGCTCAATAGTTAGAGTTGCTGACCTGTCATACTCCGAACTTTAAATTCTGAGGTTCGATTCCCCTGAGGTGGTAAGACTGTTGTTTACATAAAAATCTGCTTAGACAAATTCCAAATAAAAAAAAAAAATAAATATTTGAAGGGGGTTTCTCCACATTTTTTTTATTTTTAGAAAGTGAGCCATTTGCTCGACTCATATTAGGAGAGTCGCGGAAAAGTCTTTTGGAAGACTCGCAAAAGAGTCTTCCCGAAGTGTCGCGGAAGTGGCTCACTCTCTAACAAAAGGAGATCAAAATGCGATGATAAGGCGATGTCGCCTGAAACTTCTAGGCGAGTCGCCTGAGACTCTCTGGCGATTAAAAATGTTTGCTGGGTAACTATATATATACTTACATATATCTGTCTCAATAAATTTCAATCTATTTGTGCAATTGGCATGTGGCTGTGCGAAAAACAAAAACCAAAATAAAATTCTTTAAATCGATGTTATTTCCCTTCGGCATCTGAAATATTATATATCAATTACGTTGAGTCTAATAATCTAGAATAAATCCCATTTAGATGGACATATACATTCGCTGGGCGGACTTAATGATGATAATTTAATTGGGCTACTAAGTCGAATTACGGAACTGGAGGAATCGGACCGGGAGACAATTCATTTGCTGGTTTTCATGCTGATGCAGTTCATGTCCCGAACAGATCAGGCTTTCCCATCCGAAGATAAGCCCATTACAAGAACCCAGAATATTGTGTTGAAGCATTTGTTCTTGCTCTTGGGACACAATCAAATCGACAAGACCTTCCATACCACGCCCGATTCATTGAGGTAAATCATAAAAAAAATCTATAAATTTAATGTAATTTCAATTTTTTTTTTAATTTTCTTCCACTCATTGCAGAGTATCGGCTGTTTTCAATGCATTTTTGGCCAATCTTCCCCAAGTTTTGGATCAGAATCATTTAATTGGTGGTCTCATATTACCCTCGGTTATGCAGATTATTTTATACGCTCCCAATCCAACAAACACTTCCGGCGAATCCTATCAAAATATAGTCTTCAATTATTCGTTGTGGCATCTGGAACAGTATCCCCGTCGCAATTGGCTCTTTACGATCCTGGTGGTGCTCTACAAGTACTCCTATACCCAACCACCGTTGAGTGGCTATGTCATCTCGGCCATTCGCATGATTATGAACAGTCTGCGAGGACACTTCCATCAGTGTCGACGCCTACCCACCACAACCATACTAGATATACAGGGTGTTGGCGGGGCAGCCAGATCACGTGATGTCAGCCAACCCTCCCTGGGCACAGATCCCGATGATAAGGAGGCCAGTCCCCCAGCCAGCCCCATGTTTCCCTCCGAGGGCACCAGTGTCGGCTCCAAGAGCAAGGGTCAAAACGTCGCCTTCACTCCAAAGTTACAGCACGCTTTCCGCAAGTACAACGATTCCAGCTTGGAAGCGGATGAAACCGAATCCGAACTGGTGGCCATACCGGAGAGCGATCTCTCAGATAGTACACTTCATGGCAGTAGTGCTCCGGTATGAAATCAACTCATTGAATGCATAGTTTATTTTATTATTTAAATAATTTATTAAGCTAATAGTTTTTTAAATTTATGTATTTATATAAAGCCAAAAACGGCGGTAGACTCAAGTTTAGACTAGTTTAATTACGAATTTTATTATTTAATAATTTATTTATTTATTTAATTATGACTTTATTTAATTATTTAATTATGAATTTATTTATTTATTTAATTATGAATTTATTTATTTATTTAATTATTAATTTATGAATTTATTTATTTATTTAATTATGAATTTATTTATTTATTTAATTATGAATTTATTAATTTATTTAATTATGAATTTATTTATTTATTTAATTATGAATTTAGTTATTAATTTATTTATTTATTTAATTATGAATTTATTTATTTATTTAATTATAAATTTATTTATTTATTTAATTATTAATTTATTTATTTATTTAATTATTAATTTATTTATTTAATTATGAATTTATTTAATTATGAATTTATTTATTTATTTAATTATGAATTTATTTATTTATTTAATTATTCATTTATTTAATTATTTATTTATTTAATTTTTTTTTATTTATTTATTTTATTGTTAATTAATATTTCATTATTAATTATTGAAAACATTTAAAATAATGTTAAAAAAAATTTATTTTGTAGATACATAAAAAATATAAATTTAAAAAGTCTCTCACGCTGAACGTCGGGAACTTAGTCCTCTCGGCCACAGAAGCCTACAAGATTTAAAAAGTAAATACATAATTTAATTAATAAAATTGATTTTTTTCAGGGTTCCTTTGATGATACCATACATTTTGAGGATATTCTACCCACTAAAATGGACTCATTGCGCACTCGTCGTACGCTGGAATACACCGAGGAGGTAATACCTTTGAGATTTCTGATCTAAATTCAATTGTAACATATATATAAAATCTAAATGAAATTACTCAAGTAATGGTATTTTAGCTTTTTATAAATGTACAAGTAGAACAGATAGAAGTCATCTCCGACTACTACATATTTCATATTACATTTAAAGCATAAATATTCTTGGTCCTTCCGATCTCAGAAACTATGAGAACTAGAGACTCTAAATTTGGTATATAGAAATTTCTGTGAAGCATACGCTCGTCATATTTATTTTTCTCCACTTATAGTATCTCTATGGATCCTAATAATGTGATCACGATCGGATAAAGTACACAGAACTTAGCATAATCAATTTCTTTTGGCTATTAAATTGCAGAAATCTAGTAAGTCGCACAAATCGATGATCACGACAAAAACGGGCGACACCTACACGACCAAGATCAAGGGGGGCACCAGCGAATCGGTTAGCACCACCGTGGTGACCACGCACACTCGCCACAGCCTGCAGGAGGGAGTGCGCATGATTGTCACGCCGCTCGTGGGGCCGGAGACCACGGAGACGGCGGTCGTGAGTCCCCCGGTGGATGTGCACCGAGCGGTCACTGTGCGCAACAAGTCCCTGGAGAATGCAGCTGCCTCGACATCGAAGATGTTCGCGGCGATAGCCACGAATCATCTGAAGGCACTCGGAGCTCTACAGGATGTGTCCACGCCGAGCAGCAGTAAGCCCAGCTCCCACAGTGGCAGCGGCAGTCGCTCCTCAAATGGTGGCAATGCCGCCCCAGCAACTGCAGCAACCAAGCCAATTGGACGCCACAAGACAATTGTGGAGTGCAGTGCGGGAACGTCGAGCTCCTCGGCTGACGAAGTGCGTCGTGAGAAGAAATCGCAGGCCAAGTCTCTGAGGAGGACGGATAAAACCTATGGTTCTCCCGATTCGCCGCTGTCCAAGATGAGCGTGATGCCCAATCCAAGGGATGAAGTGGACGCCGGACTGTTGCCGCCGCCAAAGAGCATTGGCACACTGGAGATTCCAACGCCGGAGCGACTGCTGCCCATTGGCACCCAGGACACGGTTGCCACGTTGGTGGAGCGTGTGCGAGACGGACTCAATTTGCCGGACATCAGTCACCTCAAGCAGGACAGCTTGGATGTGTCGGAGAGCACCAAGGACGATGTGACGGCCAGCAGTCGCAACAATTCGCCACGTCGCCTCATTAAGCAGGTTGCCCTCGAATCACCACCCAATCCGAATGCTCCAACAACTGTTCCAACAACTTCAGTGCCATCCCAGTCCCAGCCGCAGGCTCAACCGGATCTACACACTTCCATACTCAAGCATGTCAGCCAGGATCTGAAGCAGCCGCCTTTGGAGCGACAACATCTGCCGGCTTCGGGTCCATCAGCCACAGCCACAGCAGCCAGCAACAACAACAACAGCATTAAGCGTCCACGCCAGAAACTGGCGCCCTTCAATGTGGATACGAATGCCATTCCAGACATACGTTCCCGTTATGCCGGCTCCTGGCCACCGCCTCCATTTCAGCCGGCTGAGGAGCACGACGAGGACGGCGATGAGGCCACCGAGATGCCTAATGGCCACAGCGCACACCCCTCCACAAATCCACAGCGTGGAGTAAGTGAGGCATCTTTTAAATGAATAAATTACAACTAATCCCTCTCCCGTATGTAGAGCTCCCGTCGAGTGGGCGACTACACCATCGTGGAGCGCTGCTCGGACTGCGGTGCCGTCATCGAGGAGTACACGGATGAGGAAATTGGCATCTTGATTGTCATCCTGGGCACCTTCATTCACCGCGAACCGGCCATGGCAGCCCCCTTTCTGCCCGAAGTACTTACCATAACATCGCGGTTGGTATTTATTAAGTTGATCCGGACTTCTGGTCTAATGAGTAATCTTTTGGCAGCATCTGCTTGAGCGGCACTCATGCCTGGCAGGGCGAGAATGGGCTTCCCTTGGCCAGCAGCGCCCAGGCTGTCGCCCTGCAGTTCATCAGGTGCGTGCTCCATCAGCTGGCGCCCAATGGCATCTTCCTGCAGGTCTTCCAAACCCAAATGAAAAGTGAGTTACCGTAGTCTTACTTTATTTCCTGGAGAAAAGAATTTATTCTAGCTTTTTAATATTCGCCACATGAAAATAGAATTTAAATTGTACTTAATTTAAGTATTTTTAAACTATTTGAAAACTACATTAGAATTTTACTTTATTCATATTTTTTTATAATACAGTCGAACTTCCCTAACTCGAATCACCAATATCCAAAGAAAAGGTTCGAGTTATGGAGATATTCGACTTATAGAGTTCATTTTATTAAGTATATTAATTTTACTGCCACTCACTTAGGTCGAGTTAGAGAGAAATTCGAGTTATAGAATTTCGAGTTATGGAAGTTCAACTGCACTATTTTGTTAGTCGGAAAACCCATTTGCCAACTCACTGATTTCTTCTTCGACTGGCGTAAATTTTTTATTAATCTTATTAAACTTTAATATAGTGATTATTAGAATTAATCTTTGCTTTTTAATATTTATATAGGATAATCCAGCGTTGCGTTCGTTACATTTGCCAGCATATTTTCATGTTAATACTAATACTGATCCCGTTCAGATTGGTAAATTTTAATGCAATTTTCCGGAAAAATGCAATTCTTTGGAAGTACTTTTAAATCTATTTTAAGATAAAAGCCCTCCTGTTTTTTAATAAAAACTAAGCTTGCTGAAAGTTCCGTCGCGGATATTACAAAAAAAGTAAATCAGACGACATTTTTGACCATGGAAAATACCCTTTTTTTAACAGGAATAAATGAGGCAAGAAGAGGAATTATTTGGTTAGCCTCGGGCAAACCATTATGTTTTTATATTTTGAAGCTTGAAAGCTATTGTTCCAAAAAACAAATTTTTTTTTAAAAAAGTTTAGGTTTCTGAGAACTTAGTTTAAAAATTTTGCCCTTATGTTTCTTTTTTTCTAAATTTTCTACTACAAGCAATCGATCAACACTTTTAAATTTTTAAGTTTAAAATTTAAGCTTGCATATTTCTTAATACCCAAATTTGAATTGAAATTAATTAATACGTTTACTAAATTATTGCAACGTGTTTTCTTGCTTGTCACACATACTTATTGTAATTGCATAATTCAAAATTATTTTATATATAAATATTTTTATTCTTATAATTTAAGCAAATGCAAACAACTTGTTAACTTCTTCGTCTTCTCTGACTTACAGTTAAGATCCGCCACAATCATTTCCGCAGCATTGCAAAGGCGCTGCAGGATTTCCAGGACTTGAATGCCACGAGTCCCATTTACATGGTCTGCGAGTCGTTGACCTCGAAGAAGGCGCTGCCCATCGACCAGCTGCCCGTGATCTTCCGCAACATGGCCGAGTATCTGCAGTGTGTGCCGGCCGAGGCGGGAGTCGGACTCGCCGTCTGGTCACAGGCCATGCAGGCCATGGAATCGCTGCTGCGTCAGGTCATCGTCATTATGCCCAGTCTGAGCAATGCCGAGTATATGTTGGATTTAATTGTGGCCACACTGCGTTTGAATTGCGTGCCCAAAACGCTACTCGATCCCTACTCCAAGATCATGGCTTACTGCGTGCAGCACACCAATCTGGAGTATCAGACCATCTACGATCTGTGCACGCTCAACACGCGCTCCTTCAGCAAGGATCGCGACAAGAATTTACTGTGCCGCCAAATGATCTTTGAGTTTGTGCAAGCGCTCAAGTTCAAGTCCAATATACCCGATCACAATCTGTTGATGATCATTGGATTTGTGCTGCTCGATGCTGGTGGAACTTTGCCACCTGGTGCTCTGCCATGTCTGCCAGATGCGGCTCCCATCCTGACCACAAATGCGGCCGACTGCTTGAGGCAGTACATCAATGATGTCATTGATTTCCTGGCCGATTTCCACACTCTGAGCAAGATCAAGGTGAGTTATCATGAGTTATCCATTGGATGGTAGCCTACATCTTTGCTCTATCTCAAGAACGGACAGTCGAGCAATGGCCTGGGCGAGGACACCTTGGGCGGAGTGCTCAAGGGAGCGGTGGCTCAGTATCTGGCATTGGAGATGTCGCGTGGCAATTCCAGGGACAACAAGGCGGTCTCCAGATACCTGCCCTGGCTAAACAATGCGCCCTCCTCGTTGCAGCAGGGGTAAGTGGTATCGAGGACGACTAGCAGACACCCTTTACTAACCCTCTTTACAGTCCCAAGGAGTTCACCGAGTGCGTGGGTCACATGCGATTACTCTCCTGGCTGCTGCTCGGCTCCCTTACCCACATGGCGTTGATGCAACGTCGCCAGGAGACACACGCTCTGCCACCGCCGTTGATGGGCAACATGGCACAGGGACAGGGTCAACCGCCGGTGGCGAGTGTGCATTATCAGCACCAGGGAGTCACTTACTCGCAGCCTGTGCCGCAGGAAGCATCGTGTCACATTGCCGATCACATTCAGGTCATCTTTGCGGGCTTCGCCGAGCAATCGAAGACTTCCGTGCTGCACATGTCCTCGCTGTTCCACGCCTTTACGCTTTGCCAGCTGTGGACCGTTTACCTGGAGCAGATGGCACACAATACCAATAGCAATGCTGAGGGCAGCACTCTGGGTGTACTCTTCGAGTTCTGGGCCAAAGTGACGCCGTGCATCCTCCAGCTGGTGTCACATGCCAAGCCGCTCAACAAGGATCCCCATGCCCAATCCAGTGTCGACTTTCAAAGCCAGAATGCCAATTCAAAGCTCTCCGAGATGGTCAATTTGCACTTCCTCAGCCTGCTGGAAGCCCTCAAGGAGACCAACTCAACGGTGCTGGGTAAATTGTTGCCCATGTGGAGCACGGTCCTCTCGTCGCCAACACAGCTCTCGGACACACTGCATGTGCGCCTCCAGAACGTCAGGGATTACGCGCCGGACTATGAGGAATTGCAGACGAATAAATCGGAGACACTCCTCAAATGGTTGCAGCGCTTGCAATTTAAAATGGGACAAATCGAATTGCAAGCATCGACGGCCACTCAGTTCTACTCCATTTGAAGTGTTGGCCTTTGGAAGCTATTAAACTAAAATTGCTTTAGAGCCAAATTAGATGTTGTAACCTGCGTTATATAAATGTAATTAGTTAAAAGTGTTAATTAACATGGATTGTGTTTTGTTTTAATAATTATATTCACTTCGGAGAGCATCTGTTCCCGAACAGCATTAGATGCTTCCAAGATTTCCAATCTTTAATAACTTTGTACCTAACATGTCCTACACTTAAAATCGAAAAATCTTCACTCATAAACTGTATAATTAATGCCACTGGCGACCTTCTCAACCGTTGCTGGATCATGGACTTCTTTGGCTTCACCAGGCCTTTGTTTGCCCTCGATGAGATAATCTACAACTGGATCGCGATACTTGTTCTGCCTGGCCAAACGTTGCTCCGCCTGCTCTACGCGCAGTTCCTGTAAGCAAATGTCAAGTTGAATTATTGTTGGAGAGAGTATTTATGTTTCAGCTCGTACCTTGACTTTCTGCATGAAATCAACTTGCAGATTGGCGGATTCGGTTAGTGGCACCAATTGAATCTCTCTGTGTTGTATCAGTGGCGGCGTTGCTGCTGTGTTTTCCCAGTATTTACCCTTCTTGCGTATACGCTCCTTGTCCGGATCATGTACATTGGAAACTGTGGTGCGAAAGGGTTTAAACTTTTCACGTTCTGTTGGGGATGCGTGGACTTCCGTTTTTCCAATGAGATAGAGTGCATGTGGATCCGATTCCGGGAAACGTTTGGCAGCCAAAGTGGCAGCATCAATTTCAATTATTTCCGCTGGAACCAATTCGCTGTTCTCTTTACTACTAGATATGCTCTGATCGGCCAGCGCAGAGTCGGGTGATGTGGTCGCAGACCCAAACGATGCTATGTCCGCCAAATCCTCAGCAGTAATAAGTGTGGCTGGCGGCGGTAAAACTTTAACTTGACGTTCGTGCATTGTGCCTTTGGCAATAATACGCAACGGATCTATTTCTTGCTCGTCATCGCTGTCCAGCACATCGTCAACGTGGGAACTGTCATCAGCTGTGCTGCGACCGTGCCACTCCAAATTGTTAAGCTTTATTTTGCCCTTGGACGCAATGTTTAGTTCGCCAAGCAGATTGGCAGCTTCCTCCACATCGTTGCGACGTTGAATCTCGACGAGCAACTTTTCGTAGGACTCCTGAATGCGTTTACCTTTGTCTGGCAATTGCTGCAAACGTTTTCTATGCGTCAGAAAAACAACATTCAATACGCGCCAATTTCACAATAAACAAACTTTTGGGTCTTACTTGGATGCCAAGAGGTTGCTTTGCCTATCCTTCATTTCCAGCAGCTCGTGGTACATAAGGCTTTTGAGGTCTTTGGTATGCTTTTCCTTCACCTGGGATGTGCCCGGAATTCTACTCAGCGGTGGCTCGGGGCGATGTAAGCTCATTTTAATTATTATTTATTTACTTGCAACTGTTTTTTTTGCCGCCGCAACATGCAATAACAGGGTTGGTTGTTGATAAAAATAATAATCATGTATCGATATATCGATGACGATGACATACTCTTGTTTATGGTATTAATATCGATATAATTGTGCGATAATATAGTGCGCTATTTTAAACAGTAAAAATAATAAAAATAATACTTTTTCTTAGCGAAATATTTTCGATATTTTTAAAAATATTAATACTCCTAATGCTTGCTATAGCTATATGAAGAATATCGAAATCGATTAAAAATACTTACAACCACACACCAAGTATTTTATTGTTACAAAGCACTTTCACGATATGACAGTTTACTTTGTTTCCCAGTTAGTATTTTTGGATGTGGTATTTTTATGTCAAAAAGTTTAATATATTTGTGCTAAATCTTTAGGTATTTTTTGATTATCATAGGGTTTCACATTGCTAGGCACTTGGCAATTTCCAACAAATACAGTTAAGGTATATTAAAGAAGCAAAATAAGGTAATATTAAGAATTATGCTAAGCTAATTGTGCTAAATAGAATGGCTATACATGCGATAGGGAGAGAAAACCATTAAGTGTTTGTTTGATAACTGCAAGAGCTGCAAAAACAACAATGTATTACATAACCTTTTTAAGGTTACCAAATACAGAACTCGGAAATCAGTTGATAATATTATAATAAAATGCAACTTTTTGCAGATGCTGTCGCAATCTATTTTAACTGGCGTCCGCGTTCTGCGCACCGAGGCGCGTCGCAACATTGCCATTGTCGCACCAGCCCTGAACAAGGCGTCTGATCCCATCCAGCAGCTGTTCCTGGACAAAGTTAAGGAATATAAGGCAAAGAGCACGTAAGTAAACCACTGAACATAACATAACAGCACTATGTTATTAACATATTTATGATTGCTCTACAGTGGCGGCAAACTGGTAGATTCCAATCCAGAGATCGAGCGTGAGATCAAAAACGAGTTGGAGCGCGTCGCCAAGCAATTTGGCAGCGATGGAAAGACCGACATGCTGAAATTCCCCGACTTTAAGTTTCCCGATGTCAAGATCGATCCCATTACACAGAGCGCCAACTAAACATACACATTTCCTATGTTTACGTTAAATTGTTTTAAGTTTTGTCCAACCTGAATACGCTTGTACCACTTGAACACCAACCTGTCAAGCAAGCGCGTAAAGCAACCGTAAAAATAAAACACTTGAAAACGAGATTGGTGAAAAACACAAGCGATGGCTTAAAGTGTCGTCATTTGTCTATTGGATGTATATTGTGTTTATATTAATAAGCCGGTAATTGTATTTCTGGTTCTATTATTGACTGCCGAAATTTCTTATCCTTATATGCCAAACATTCTTGAACTCTATTTTAGCATAATGTCAAGTTTTTACTGCTGTTAAGTGAAACACCTGCTGAACCGATCTTCTCCACCGGAATAAGAGAATACAGAATCAAAGATGACTCAATCTACATATGTATATATATCTGACTAATTTTTCTGATAGATATTTGAATACGTAGCAATCAACTGAAAGCTTTCCGTTACAAATTACGATCAACAGTTCAGCAGTAATGATTGATTCTACAAATAATCTAAACTAGCAATTGACGTCGACACTCATTTTGATCTCAGCAATTATTTTATTATGTAAACAAAAGTTGGAGTGCATTTTCCAAAAACCTGTTGCGAAGAGACATTTCAAATTATATTTTGAAAGTGACTAACGCCTATTTTTGACACACCCATTTTCCAGATAGGGAAATGCATTTCGCCAAACTGGTATATCATGTATCGTTAATGCATAGTAATAACAATCCGTAATGAATCAGATTGAGTTTAAAGCTAATCGGATAACAAAAAAAAGGTAAGGAAAAATTATTGAAGATTTAATAACCTGAAAAAAAAAAAAAAAATTAAAGACAAAATGTCTTATTACACGTTTCAATCAAAGCAGGAAAACAAACCTTAATTAAGGTTTTTTATACTAAAATTTGATATAATAAAAAAAAATTTTAAGTCTGCAATATGATATTATAATTCGATCAGACCTCAAGCATAAATATTTCATTAACTTTGCTGGAAATAGAAATAGATGTGCATAGAAATAGCAGCTCAAGTCCTGATCAAGAATTGATATATAATGTACTTTAAGCGTTACAAAATTAGTATATATAAGTATTATAAAACTCCCTCCACAGGTGTAATAAATCAGACTTCTGAGTTTAATTCCAGCTTCACTTAGCATTGCACCCGTTAAAAAGCTCAACAAGATCAAGATCATTATTGTGTACGATAAATATGTAAGTGTTAGACGAGGCTCAGTCTCTGTATCTGTATCTCTCATGTCTCGTTCATTTCATTTCACGAATATCGCGACGATCGTTCGGTAGTTTCGTAGTTTCGTTTCAACCGCTACCGCGAACGCGTCAACCGGGTGATCAACGGTTCGATCTGAGGTTGTTAGCTGTTGTTGTTGCTGTTGTAAACTTAAATATACAATAACTAAATAGGAAGCGTGTCATTAAATTAATCATATTTATTGCTACTGAGGCCTTTGAACGCGGAGGCGATGCAAAAAAATCATACATAATTTTAAATTGTGTGAACTGAAACATAAAATTGAAGTGTGTTTTACATACTACTTGTACATAGAAGTGTATATATTTGTACATAGTGTACTTGTGCGGTTGTACTTGTGTGTACATATATGCATTTTTTTATGAGTACATTGAATTCGTGTCTTGCAAGCAAATTAAATTTATAATTTGTTTATCTATTTTAAGACAGTTATGAGTGTGTGTCATACAAATAAATGAATTAATATGATTATTAGTGAGATAGGTACTTACAAACGAACGCACTTATATTTGTGGATGAGAACAATTCAATTTGCTCATCAAAGTGTTTCAATAATAATTAATAGTTTCATAAAAGTGTTCATAAAGAAAATAATATTTATTGATGATCAACGATAAACAAATTACTAAATTAAAATTAACTGTATTTAAAACGTGAAAAATTTCCAATTATACTACACCACAACTCGAGTTAATGTCTCTAATTAACTGAGCTAAAATAAATATTTGTGTACCAAAAAGACAACAAATTCCTTCCATAAACGGTTACCTATTCCCCTCCTAATTTAATTAACTAAAAGAATATTTTATAATAATCTACAATCAGAATATTTTTAGAATTATTTAAAGTTTTTACCTTGTTATATTATTTTAATTTTAATTTGCATATAATTAAGAAACTCGCAAATATTTATTTGATTTAATTCATCACGATTATTTTTAACGTACTATTTCCATAGGGTTCCAAAGTTGAAAGCCTCTGCAAATCAAATCAAAATAACGGAAAGCAATAAAAACAATAAATAACTTACCTTTTTTCATCGTGCATGTGAGATAATAATTATTATGTATGTGACTAGAACTATAATGACATTTTGCTTAATTGCATCATTGCTCATCGTGTCCACTAACAGCGGAGACATTCAACAACAACAACAACAGTCACAAAGGTAATTATTTATTAACTTTTATTTCGTACGATCCTCGTTTATTCAACAAGCAATCACAGCACACCGAAATTTCTCTAAATCCACAGAATTCTGAATGGATATTCTACACGTTAGAAGAACACTTAACACATAATATTCGAATACCATTTAATAAAGTTTAAATCTTTTTAAAATGATTAGTACAATTTTTCCAATCCCTTAATATAAAAAAAAGTTTTTTATTATTATCATATTCAGTCAACTTCTTCAGCAATAACTTTCAGAGAAATGGTTTAAGAAAAAGCTATGTCTCATATTGAAGCAGTTTACAATTTGTAACTCGCTCTTCAAACTTAACTTAAAACTTAAACTTAAAATAAAACAATGAAATGCCCAGTTGAAATAAATAGCTTACTGCCTACTAAATGAAATAAACAATGCTTTTCATTTATATTTTCAAACACAATAACACATGCAGTAATGTGTGCATAAACAGAGTAAATAAATAAAAAAAAAAAGTTTTCGAATTGTCAAAACACAATTCACTAGACTGTGCCTAGTAGTGTTCGCTTAAAATGTGAAAAGGTACAGAAAGTGCGCTGAAGTCGAAATACATCAGAGTTTTTCACAAGTCGCTAAAAAGACAACCACACAAAAAGTTTTTATAATAGACCGATCGTTTTGGATGTGAATATTTATTTTATTCAAATTATTCGCATTTATAACAAAATTTTTCTATTTTTCGGCTTTGAAATATTGGTATAAAAGTAAAATTTTTTAGCTTAAAAAAAGGACATCTTATAACCGAAAATTTGATTATAGTGAGCTTATATGTTTAAACTTAAGAAATTTCCATTTTTCCTATAGGCTCCAGCGTGATGTAAGGAATAAAACCGAAGGTACTAGCGGTTTTTCACAGGATGACGTTGGCTGGACGAATATCAATGCCGAAGTCGATTTTGTTACACCCATGGTACTACAACATCTTCAGAAGCTGGGCATTGAACACTTGCAGCTTCCTGACATGAAGGAGAGTATATCTGTTGTAAGTTTGGCACAAATATTGTCAAATTGTATAAGCTAATTGACCTTTTAAGAAGCCCTTCTTCATCACCTACGAGGCTGGCCTGCACCTGACCAATGGAATTGTCTACAATCTCGCCGGCATTCGGAGACACAACGATGCGTTTATGACATACGAGGGCAAATCGTTTTTGAGTAAATTTTATTTAAAGATTGATAAACTTCAGGTAAGAAAGCATCGGTTAAAAATCAAACATATATAAGAAATATAGGCATTGCAAATATTTCTTTAACAAAGACAATATTTTGAAAGGCATGCGACTTCATGCTTAAGTTCTCTTTAGAATCATTTGCTGCTTACTCAAATGTTTATAATGGGTATTTTCTATTTGCTTTTCCAAATGCTTAAAATGTCCAAATGTTAAATGTTTATTTTGGTTTTATAGCAACTCTGAACGTTTAAATACAATTTGTTAAGCCTTATATGCTTCATTTAATTACTGTACAATACTTTGTCAATTTTTTGTCAGTCTTATTCTCATTTTAGGATTGAAATGGCTTAGGATTTAAATAATTTTTGTCAATAAAGACGTAAAGAAATATTTGTAAATATTAATAATAATCTTAATAATCCATTGAAAATGGAAAAAAAATGGGCTCTTAATTTTAATGTGCTTAGATATATCAAGATACACTTTTATTTTAAACAAATTCATACTACTATTCATACATACTTAATTATGATTTATTTTATAGTTTGAATACAACTTTCAACTCAAGTTAATGGCAATTGAAGGATATGGAAAAGTGCTTGGATCATTAGATGACACGATTATTTATGCCGAGCTCGCTGTAAATGTAATCAATTCGCAGCTTCATCTCTACGATTTTCGTATTATTGAGTTCAGGTGATAGTTTTTTAAATACGCTAAATATCTTAAAATTGCATAATAAGCATATTTTTAATTACAGCAATATTCATGTTCAATTGGATCAAGCTCGAGTAATTCGTCAGTTTACTGGACTTATTTTAAGTCCCATTACAAATCTGTTCAAGGATCGAATAACAACATCAATTGCTGACGGACTGAAGGCGCAAATGCAGACAGTTATGGATGACTTTAACAACGAAGATCCTTTGGAACTACGCAAATTTACAAAGAAGCTATTGTCGGGAATAACAGGAACTTCAGCTGAAATAAGTAAAAATAAGTGATTGCAATAAGTATTATATTAAGTATAATGACAAAAGTATTAAATAGGAATACGGGAATACTATTAAATTCTTTATTTAATATATTGTAAGTTGATTACTTAAATTTTGTTTTATTGAAAATTTTATATTAATATTTAGCTGAAGCAAACGGTCAAAAGAATTATCCGGCAAATAAGAACACAATTCTAATTTTAAGAGCTTTCAGTGATGGAATTTAGTGATGTCAAAATCTTTAATATTTGCGACAATCCATGCTTAATACACTTTATCTATTTTCTTTTAATTTTTTCGAGAGACCGTTTTGCCAAGTTACAGGTAATATCACAAAATGAGCCAACTACTCTTAACTCAAAGCTGTTTACATTATTCGCATGGAATAGTCCTGTATATGGGCATTTCCACAGAAAGGTCCACCGCGGCCAAAAATTTAAAATTGATCAGAAACTTACATCTTGTGAGATTTTCTTCTAAAAATGCATTCAAGTTATTTGTTTAAGCAATATACGCTAGAAAATATTCAATAAGATGAACATATAGATTCTACATTTGAATAAATTCACTTTTTCTATATTTTTGCCCATTTTCTTAAAAATTGACTTGCAAAATAGACAGTTTGTATTCTATCGATTACACTAAGTAAGATATTCAGATTGTAACAAAAACTATCTTAATACAAAGAAATATATTGAAGGTTTGATTTAAAACACGTTTTTCGAGCTTTTTTCGATATATTATTAAAGAAAGAGAGACAGAAACAATATAAAAATAGTGATGGTAAAAAATGTCCCGTGCGCGATGTCCCGTGCGAATTTGCATCAAATTGAAATAAAAAAAAGGGCAAGTCATCTTTGAAAAAAATCATAACCGTTTTTAAGAGGCATCAATGCACAAGAGTTAAAAATAAGTTGCATTAAAATATTGCCTCTGGATTCGCTGAAATTGGCGTTTGAATTGGTTGACCTCACAAGTCACTTCCATTTTGTGTCCCGTGCGAATCACTTGAATTTTGCTATTATCTTAAAAATGAAAAATTACCCAAAATCAATCTTTGCACCAATGAAAGAGCTAATCAAATGCTATATGTTAAGCCCTTCATCAGAAAAAAAAACCGTTTCCTTTTTACCGTTTTTTTACTTTGAATGTGTACGAATGTCCCGTGTGCGAGTTTGGAAATGCCCATATGTGAAATTATATTCCGGCAAATAACTGGGTAAATAAGTTGCATCGAATTTTATATTACGCAACGTATACGTGGTATTCTAAAATATATCAAATGGGGAATAATGAGAGGTAGTCCCTCTATTGGATTACTGAACTTACAGCTTTGAAAGGACACTTCTTGTCTAGTTGCATCACATTGTTCCGGCCATGAATAAACAGATGTAATTGCGATAATACCACCATACTATTGAGCCCTATATTATTGGTTGTTACCAAAATATTATACGAGTTATTTTTTCTAAGTAGTCGTCTACTTTTGATATTAAATTGCTCTTCACCGGACATTGGACTTTCTTAAAAAAAATTTCTAAAAATATATATTTATTACTTGTTTTTTTCTCCTTTTAATTATTTAAGTACATACCTGCCATACCCTGGCTTAAAATTACCATGCAACTCAAGGGCAAGCGTATAAGTCGTTTTTCTGTAATTTTCTAAACTAGAATAATATTCCATCATAAATACCCCTTTTTGTAGCCGCAGCATTCTTGTTATACAATTAAGTATTTAAGTATAATTATATCGATGATATCGATTTAAAAAAAACATTCAACTGAATCAATCAACCTTTAAAATATCAATTCTATCACAGATAAAAGTTATGATTTTAAAAAATAAAACCAGAAAAATTGGGGATAAATAAGAAATACATCTATAAACTATGTAGATGAGGTGTCCTGGAAAAGATTTCATTTTTTATACCCGTTTATTTATCTGTTTATTTCTTAAATGTGCCCATCATCATCGCCCAAAGAGAATCGCCTGATTGGATTTTACATTTTCTTTTTAAATACAATATATTTATTAATTGTATACATTTCATAGTTAATAATTAAGACAACTAAAACGTTTTCTAGTTGGTAGTGCTGGACTTGGCGATACCCTGCTCCCAAGTTTTGTTGTCGCATTTATTTATTAGTATTTTTTAAATACGTTTCAATCTTAATTAATTATTTAATAAGTTTATCAAAATTAACAATTTGTAGCATTTTAAATAAAATAAAATAAAATTATTTTGATTTACCAAATATTTAGATCAGGGACCGTAACGATTATAATTTTTTAAATATAAATATAAATATAAATATAATATAATTAAAATGATCAAACTAATTTATTTATGTCAAAAAAATTATATGAAAACTCTTATTTTTCGATTCAAATAAAAAACTTATAAAATAATAATTGCATTTCTACTTTTAGTTTAAAAATCATAGCTTGATTTTAAATAAAAATAGAATGAAAAGAAGAGTTTAACTCTTACTTGCGATCCCTGATTTACATAACATAAAATTTGATATTTAAAATTAAAAAAATAAATAGATAAATGTGGTTAATTCCTAATAAAATTCTTCATAGCACTTTACAGCCGGAACTCTGGAGCGGAAGCACCTTGTGGGCGAATGAAACGATGGCGGACGCGGGTTGCTTTGAGGACAGATCACAAAAGATGTGGCACTGGTTGTCCTTCGAACCGGTCAAGGGTCGGGCTATAAATGCGAATATTGATTTGTTGACCGAACGCTGCAATCCCTCGTCGGAGGCGGCGACACTCCACAGATGATTGTTGGGGTCCATGCAGAAGTGGGACACATTCCTAGCCGGATAGTGACGTCGGAAGAATTGTGTGCGCGTGTTGTCCGTTAGGGTGATTCCCTCGCCAGATACCTTCAAGTGCACCTCGAGGGGAATTGGTCGCTTCTGTGCCGAGTACATTTCAAAGACGGCCTTGCGAACGGCATCGTCACCGGTGAGGGACTCCATGTCGGATTGGAACAGGTAGAGGACATTGCAGGCGGCACCCTGGACCAATATCTGTTTTTGTTTGGACAACATTTGCTGATTATTCGAGGTCAGCAGGACATCCTGATCTGGTATTATCAGGGTACAAGGCAGAGACATTTGGTTGATTGAATGCTCATAAACGAAGGCGGACAGGGATGTAAAGATGGGCTCATTGGTGCATCCCATAAGGCGAACACCTCGTGTCGTCGGCTCCAAAAGGAAGTGACGAACCAGCTCATCGCCGTAGCCGGGTCCGGTAACCACTCCGGCTGGTGGCTTTGCCACGCGCAGGACCAGTCCAAAGGCATCGCGGTAAGTAGTTGAATTCCGTATCAGAAATGTTCCGGGCACCACGTGGCGCAACAAATCCACCGCCTCCTCCCGGGACATGTTGGGCTTGTACCAAAACTCTGATGAATCCTTGGCGAATTTAACCAAATGCGGCTCAACTTCCTTGGTGTGAGTGGTGCAATCGAAATGTGGCAGATCCTCCACAGTTTCCTCGGATATCAAAGTGGAATTTGTTGAGCCGGCAGTTGGATATGGACTGACGCAGCGCTCGGAGCTCACAGTGGTTGGAGCAGTTGGAAATGTGGGCGTCTCCGATCGCTTCTTTTCGACGAGCTGCAAGTTGAAGCTGTTGGAGGACTGGTCTATAGCTGGAACAGTTTGTTCCATCATCTGAACTTGTTTTCCCTTTTGCTGTTCAACAAAATCATTGCGAATTCTATTGCTCTCGACCAATTTGTTGGCCATCTCTCTCTTGGCTTCCACAGCTTGCAGCTTTCGTTCCATTAGCATGTCGTCGAACTCCTCCCTGGTTGGAGTCTTTCGCAGCAATGGACAGGATGAAGCTATACTGGGACGACTGTTCTTTCGAGTCAATGAATGATTTGTTGATTTGTCCACAATCATTAAGGGAATCGCTGGACTTATATACGAGTCCTTATCCTGCACACTCACTGTTGGACTTGTCGGATATATGCCAAAGTTGACTTTGTTCTCCACTCGTTCCATGTCCCCCACATGGTTCAGATCGCTGGTATGGAAGCCCACGGGAACACTGCCATAGCTGAAGGGCAGCGCATTCTCTCGCGCATGGTATGGAATATTCTCAGTGTCTGTATCCGAAATTTCATCATTTTCATTTTGGGCACCTTGCACAATCCCATTCAGTGGAACATATGGTTTCTCGTGCACCGAGGCCATTGAAACAAAATTGCTTTTAAACTACACACGTCTATTTTTACAATCCTCAATATATATACTTATATGTATTGCCTCACATATATGTATGTATGTACGTAATAGGCCAAATGTATCTCGCGGTACACACGTCTGCCGGGTTCCAATACAGATTGTTGACTAACTCAACTCAACTCAAAAACGAAAACTAAACATAAACTTATTAATGTCTGTGCCCCGGTTAACGGCCTAGTATATTGCGACCGGAAGAGTTACCCGTAAATCGAAATCTTCTAAAAAAAAACCTCTTTGAGTGGTAAAAGTCTAGTGACGAAAACATTTTCATGCCCCAAAATTTCTGATATCCAATTTTGCGACGAATAATATTAAGTTTTACCTATAAATTACTAAAAAATATTTTTTGTCACTCGGAATTTATAAGGTATAAAGAATTTAACGCAATGTGCCGAGTGACAAAAAATATTTTAATAGTTTATAAAAGTCTTAGTATGCACATTTGTTAGTTAAATTTATACCTTTCGCTCGGTACATAACTCGGATCGGACAGTCGTACCAATTTTCCATTCTTCCTGTTTGTATTGCTGGTCTCCTTTCGCACCGTTCATTCTGCTTTCGTCACTAGCGCGTAGTGCCGTCCGCAGTGATGCCGTCAAACTGTGACAGACATTTAGTTTATTTTCTTGCGAAATATTATCTTTTATTTTATGCACACATTAAATATAATTTTTTTCTAAGAAAATGACCACTGTCCATAGGCTGCAAGTATTATTTTTGATATGTAGACTATCGAATGTTTTGTTCGATATTTAAAAATTGTGTCAGAATTGTTATCTAAAATCATTCTCCAACAATTGAATCTCCTGGCTATAAGAGATACTTAACATACAGTCGTCGAATAAATTATTTTGACAAAACTAAAGTTAAGTGTACTCAAAATTTTAACTAACTTTATGTAGACTTCGACCTCAAAGGAAAGGTCATTTCAAAATCTCTTCGCTAATATTTTTTAAGTTATTTTGAAAATGGCGAAAAATTACTATTTTAGCCACTTTTTCCTCCTTTTCATACAAAACTTTTCTGAGATCATCCCATACAAAAAATCATAAAAACTATAAGCGAAGAAATTTTTGAAAGAAAATTTTCGCAGTCACTATTAGAAAAAATGCGAAACTTTCAATGGGTACTCAATGAGTTAAGGAAAGTTTTGTATCATTCAAACGGAATTTAAATGACCTTTCCAATGATGCCAAACTTTACATAAAGTGAGTTCAAAATTTGAGTATATTTAACTTTAGTTTTGTCAAAATACTTTATCCGACGACTGTAGATATTGAATGAAAGACTTTAAATTTTTTTTATATTTTGCTCTTATTTAAATAATATCATAGGAATTATTTAATAATTTCAAAAAATCAAGAAATATTTATTATAGCGCTTCGAGTTTTCCATCTACTATTCAAAATGTGATCACAAAACTGCTGATAAGCATTTATTCAACTTGTTTAACAGCGTTTAGCATGCGCAAATAATCTAAAATAATATAGATCTAAAATATGTGTTTGTATAACAATCTTCAATTCTATTTTGATAACCTAAATCTCGATAATTAAATGCTAGTCCCGCTCCAGATTCGACTTCTACTTTTGAAGACGCCTCGTAGCTCGTCTAATTGGTCGACTTTCCGGTGTGCTGGGCAGAGCAAATACATTGCCACTGTTGAGCTGCTGGGCCGTTGATGGCATCTCGTTGACCGTTGGCGCAGTGCCCCCGAAATTAAATGCTCCGCCATTGGATGGAGCCTTTGGTGCCGCAGCTGCACCAAGATTGCCAAACATATTTGATGTCGGCGCATTGTTAGCACTGGCGCCAAATGTAAATGGTTTGGCCGTTTGGCTGCTCTGCGGCGGCGATGTCATGCCACCAAAAGCAAATGGTGCATTTGCATTAGCTGTTGGTGCAGCAACGTTGTTGTTGTTGCCGCTGTTATTGTTATTGTTGGTCGTCGAAAAGGAGAAGCCGCCTGGCTTGGGCTGCTGCTGCTGCTGTTGTTGTTGTTGCTGTGCAGCGGCAACGGCGTTGGCAAATAGATTGCCGCCCATGGGAGATGCCGCATTATTGGCTGGCGCATTTGTGGCAGCGCCACCAAATGCAAACGGTTTACTAGCAGGCTGCGCTGGAGTTGCAAAGCCACCAAATGTGGCAGCTGACGTTGGTGGTGCTGCTGCTGCTGCTGTCGGGTTTGAATTGCCGCCAAAATTGAAACTGGGTTTCACAATGCCTGTGGCAGGTGTTGCTGTTGCTGCTGGCGAGCCAAACAAATTGGTCGATTCGTTTTTCTGTGCCACAGCGGCAAAAGAGAAGCCACCAGATCGTGGTGTTTGTTGTCCAATACCTCCTCCTGCTGCTGGCGTGGATTGCTGTTGCTGCTGTTGATCCGTTGCGCCAGCAATGCCGCCAAACGTAAAAGGTTTAGCTGCAGGTGCAGTTGTGTTGCTGCTGTTGTTGCCGCCAAAGATGGGCGTCTGTTTGGGCGGTGCATTGAAACTAAAGCTGGAATTGGCAGCTGGTGCTGCAGCTGTTGCAGCGTTAAAACTAAAACTGTTCGTGGACCCTCCTCCTGCTGCTGATGCTGCTGCGGGTGTTGCATTTTTTGACATGTCGCCGCCGCCAAAGCTAAACACGTTGCTGCTACTGCCAGTGTTGTTGCTGCTGGGTAATGTAAATGCCGCTGCTTTTGCCATAGGCTTTACCACAGCACCACCTCCAGCACCAGCTCCGCCAAATGCAAACATATTGGGGCTGCTGGCAGCAGTTGCTGCTGCAGGTGCAGCGGTTGTTGCTGCTGCATTAAAACTAAACGACGGTGTAGATGTTGCTGCTGCTGCTTGGCCAAACATAGGCATTGCTGTTGTTGTTGGTGCAGATGTTGCTGCTTGGCCAAATATCCGCGTTGCTGTGGCAGTTCCTGCTTGTCCAAAAATCGGCGTTGCTGCTGCTGCTGTTGGTGGTGCAGTTGCTGCTGTTGGTGGTGCAGTTGCTGCTGCTGTTGTTGTGGCTGTGCTTGTGCCAAAACTAAACAGCTTAGTTGGTTCGGGTACGCTATTTGTTGTTGTTGCTGGTGCTGCAACGGTTGTCGGTGTATTTACTTTGAATGCAGCAGCAAAGCTGTTGCTGCTGCCGCTGTTGTTGTTACCTGCTCCCAATTCTAAAGTCTTAGCCGGCCAGTTATCCACCTTAAACGCTGGCGTTACTGTTGCACCTGTTGTTGATGCATTTTTGCTTGTTGCATTACCAAATGAGAATGTTTTGTTAGTGGCTGATGTTGCTGCTGCTGCGACTGTTGTTGCTGGTGCCGTTGCAGGCTTGCCGAATGCAAACATTGGTGTTGTCGCTGGCATTGTGGTTGCTGCAGCATTGGTTGTTGCTGCTGCTGGAGCTGCTGTTGTTGCAGAAGTTGCAACATTGCCAAATGAAAATACTGGTGCGCTTGTTGTTATTGTTGTTCCCGCTGTTGTAGATGCATTTGAAGTTGTTGTTGTTATTGTTGCAGTATTTCCTAAAGAAAACATTGGTGCGCTTGTTGTTGCTGGTAACTTGCCAAATGTTAAAGCAGGAGTAGTTGCTGCAATTGGTGCTATAGTTGCCTCTGCAATTGAAGGCGTGTTTGCTGCTGTTGTTCCAGGTGTTGGCTTGGGACTTTCAAATGTTATTAGAGGTGTTGAAGTCACAGTTGTGTTTGAGTTTGTTGTGCTTGTTGGCAATGTGAAGCCAGTTAAAACGGCGCCTGCTCCACTTGTGTTCAAATTTGTTGAAGTTTGACTGTTGCTTGTTATCGTTGTTGCGTTCGTTGATGCCGTGTTGTTCACTGAAATCAAAGGCAACGCATTGCTTGATGTTGTTTTTGGAGTTGTCATCGTAATAGTAGACGATGATGCTGCTGCTGTTGTGGTTGTTGTAGTTGTTCCCAAATTGGTAGCTGGCAAAATGGTTGTAACTCCTAAAATAATTGGCTTTGTGGATATTGTTGATGCTGTGGCTGTTGTTACAGTTGTTACTGACGTAACAGTTGCCGTTGTTGTTGGCGTTGACACTGTGGGTTGAAGCTTCGCATCAGGTTCATCGTTCACTTGTGTCTCCGGTTCATCATGATAGATTTCTCCCCTCAAACTGCTTAGCATTACCGCCAATTTGGTTTTCTGTGTACGCTCCAAATTGGAATTCTTAACACCGCTGAAGGAATTCTGCTGCTTAGGCTTAACAAATTGTATGCCCGCATATTCGCCGGCATCCACATCGGGACTCTCTGGATCCAGTGACTGCGGCTGCTGCTCCCGCTGCTGTTGAGCATTAAACAACGTCAGCTTGGGCTTTGACGGCGCCTCTTCTTGAGCTAATGTGGCCTGCAACGTTGGTGCCGAAACCGTACGTTGTGCCGGCGTCGCTGGCAACGGTGTTATTGGTGTGCTCTGCGCCTTTGACAATTGCTCCAGGCGTAAATCAGACGTTGGCTGCTTGCGTTGTATCTTGGAGGCATGTTGATGAGGCGAGTTTTCAGGTGAACTGCTGTTACCGTTAGGCGTAGTTGTGGTTGTGTTGCCGCTTGCGAGGCGAAGTTTCTCCCGCATATCATACAGCTTGCGCTTGCTGCTATGCAACTTGCTGGAGCTGAGCGAGCTGTTAATATCATTACTATAACTGCAATTGCGCCGTTTCGCCAACTGTTCCGGCGATTGCTGCGGTGAGCTGCTGCCACCAAAGGGCAATTGAATGTGCTGTTGTTGCTGCTGCTGGTGTTGCTGCTGCTGCTGCTGGAGCTGTTGTGACTGCTGCTGATGATGATGTTGCAGTGGCAGAGCTATTGGCGCATGATGCAAACGCAGCGGCACCGCTACGCTCAATTCACGCTGTCGCTTAAAACCGCCTTGCGGCTGCAACATGGACATCTGTTGTTGCTGTGTATGAAGATTATGATGATCCACGAAGTCCGTCATGCGATTGCAACTCTTTTTGGTGTTGTAATCATTTTGTTGTATATCCTGCAAGCAGTTCGTGTTAGTAAAGCCTAAGCAAATGCCACATGAACTTGCATTAGTGAAACCAAGACTTACGCCGCTGTTAATTCGCTTTCGCGAAATCTCTTTCAGCTCCTCCAGTACACTGCGTGTTGGTTCGCTTTCGTGTTGCAACGGCTGGGGATGCATTATGGGTCGATTCTCACGGGACAGCTGCTCGCTGCATTTCTCCACGCCCAACAACGAATTCGAGCGCAGCAGACTAGGCAACGTATTGCCACAATAAAAGCTACGCTCGGGCGGAGCTATCCGTGTCATTGACAACGAGGGCAGATTCGGTTTGTGTGAGAGTGGCGATGCTGCGATACTTGTCCGACGCGGCTGTGTAATTGGATTATACAAATTGTTAAAGGACATGCTCCGCTGCAATCCCGTGCTGCTCTCCTGATGATACTTGACAATGCGGGAGGCCAAACCGCTGCTGTGCACATCCGCATAAGTTCTATTGCATTGGAAATACAATTGATTAACCAATTCACACAACAACAAGTACGACTACTTACTTGGGGTCTAACTGACTGAGATTAAGTTTTTGGCGCGTCATTCGAGAGATGCTCGTCGATGTTCTTGATGTCTGGTGCAGCGTCTTGTTCTGCGGCGTCTCATTTGTATAGCTGCTGCTTAAGCAAGTGCTGGAGTTGCTGCGCTGCTTGGGACTTAGCTGGAACGCCGATGGTCGTCTCAACCTATTAAAACAAATTAGTTATCTTTGAATTAACCAATATGACGAAATGGCCTTGTTACTTACGTGGGCGGCCCATCAATCCATGTGGAATCGGCAATGGGATTTGATAGACGCGGCGAATTCATACTTAAACTGAAACGACGCTCCATTGTTTTATGTGTTTTTCTTATTCAGTGCAGCGGATGCGTATCAAATAATATATATTACAGCTGCTTAAAACAATCTCGCTTGACAAAAAATTAAAAGCACAAAATGAAATTTACAAACACACGCTGAACAAGCCGAGAGGGTTGCCGCCTTCGCTGTAAATATCGATAGACAGTAACAAATTGTCGCGATAACAACAGCGTGCAACTCTGTAGAATTTCAGCAACGCATGGTAACTCTATCGATTTCCGTCCTCCATCTTTCTGCATTGGATTTTCACGATGGTGAGTTCGGCTGCTATAGTTTTTGTTAAAAATAAATTATTTTGAACGTGAAAACGACAATTAAGTGAACGTTTTATAATATTAAACTGATCCAAATTGGTTGTGCTACAAAATTACTGGTGGTTGCTGCCATAAAAATGTGTAAAATGAACTGTGCATGGAGCAAACAATCTTCAGAGCACCATAACCTCGAAAGCGAACGTTCTTCGCGTACATTCATTTGTCAATAGAAATTATTTACATGTTTTTATTTGATTGTTTAATTGATGTATCCCATTTGTTCTTATTTTTAACTCATAGCCGCCTAAGAAGGACGCAAAGTCGTCGGCCAAGCAGCCGCAAAAGACACAGAAGAAGAAGGAGGGCTCCGGTGGCGGCAAGGCCAAGAAGAAGAAGTGGTCCAAAGGCAAAGTCAGGGATAAGCTGAACAATCAAGTTTTGTTCGATAAGGCCACCTATGAGAAATTGTACAAGGAAGTGCCTGCCTACAAGCTGATCACCCCCTCGGTTGTGTCTGAGCGCTTGAAGATCCGTGGCTCTTTGGCCAAGCGTGCTCTGATTGAGCTCCGCGAAAAGGGTAAATAATCTATACGAAATAGAATAATTCTACATAAAATGTTGCTAATGTGTTGCCCTTTTTGTTTTTCAGGTCTGATCAAGCAGGTCGTGCAACATCATTCCCAGGTCATTTACACACGTGCCACCAAGGGTGATGAGGCGTAAACTTCTTTAACACGCATCTTCAGTGTCGCACTCATTTTTACAATTGACTAAAGATTGTATGGAAAAGTACTAAGACTCTGCTATGTGTAGTAGAATGTTTAATAAACTTGCTTTTTAATGTAAGGAATATGTGCGTATAATTTTGTTTTTTTGTTTGTTTTTTTTTATATTTTTTTCAAACAAATTGTATCACAAATGTCAGTGATGGAAAGGTGTGCATGCTCGTGACTGCAGAGTAGAGGTGGAGAAACATCGATGTCGATGCTTGCAAAACATCGGAGCCATCGGTGTTTGGTAGGCCACTATCGAATGTTTTTATATATAGCAAAAATAAACAATCCTGATCATTAGACCCTCTAAAATATTGGAAGGAAATTCTTTCAAAATATGAGAAATATGTTCAATACACTCCCTTTTACAGATGAGTTTACAGATTTTAATGCCGTGTCCAAAAATTTTATAAGTTCAGCAAACATCGAAGCATCGGACACACACCTCTAATAAATAACTGCATTGATCAGCTGATAAATAATTCAAATCCTATTAACTCAATTAAAAAACTGTGAGTTAAAAATTGGAACTTGCTTAATTTTGAAGCTAGAATTTTGAAAAACTCACTGGAATTTTCGTTGAATTTTTAAGATTTTTTTTTAGAATTTCTTACTAAACTTCACCACGCAAAAAGTGTCATGCACCAACCCAATTTTAAAATGAACTTCATTATTTTAGAAAATTTTGAATTTTATGGGTTTTTTGAATTTGAAAGTAAAAATTTTTAAATAATTTTTTGAAAATAATTTATTTTATTAGAGAAATTTTCTTTCGATATTTTTTTTACGCAAACCGGTGGTTTGGCTTGATTGCGAATGGCAATTACGTTAGCAAAGTGCAACCCTGTTGACGTAATGTCACTATAATTGCTTACTGGGATACGTTGACGTATAGTTTAATGACAACACGGCAGATTGGTGCGGGTTTTTTAGTCTTTTCGACTCGATTTTGAAAAATGAATTAAATTAAAAGTGCTTAGTAAAACAAAAACAAATATCATCAATAACAATTGTGCGGCCGTCAGCTGTGTAAATAAGAGCCAACCTGTGCTCTCCACAAACGTTGCAGGAAGCGTTTTGCAAAAAAAAAAAAAAAGAAACCTGCCGCCGACGCTGCTTGGAAATTCTTAAACGCAAAGCGTTAAGCGTTCGCATCAGCGCCAGCTGGAGCTCGGGGGCGAGAGAGCTAAACCTAACGATAATACCACGTAGGCAAACAAAATAATAAAATAGAAAGAATGTGTGATAACAAGTTAAATGCGTGTCTTTTTCATTTATTACACGATTTGTTGTAGGTCATCGTTGCTGTTGTTGTTGTTGCCAGCGCCAATATGATACCGTTAACGCACAAGGATCGTAGCAACTTTGGCTATCGCATCAAGGAGAAGTTCAACAGCTGGAAGCGTCTCATATTCTCCGATCGGAATTCGCGCAATTTGTTTCTGTTTCTTCTGCTGAATTTAAGTTTTGCATTTGTGGAGCTATTTTATGGCATTTTGACAAACAGCTTAGGTCTGTAGTCGAGCACAATTCACTATAATTTAATCTTATCCAACCTACTCTCAACTTATCTGTAGGTCTCATCTCGGACTCGTTTCACATGTTCTTCGACTGCACGGGTCTCTTAGCCGGCTTAGCTGCCTCGGTGATTACGAAATGGAAGGCCAACGATAAGTTCTCTTATGGCTATGTACGCGCCGAAGTCTTGGCGGGATTTGTCAACAGTTTGTTTCTGCTCTTTATTGCCTTCTTCATTCTGTCCGAGGGCGTGGAGCGTTTAATCGAACCGCCAGAGGTGAAACACGAGCGCCTCTTTGTTGTCTCTGTGCTGGGACTGCTTGTTAATCTCGTTGGCATCTATGCCTTCAATCATGGCGGTGGACATGGACACTCGCATGGCGGTGGCGGTGGACATGGTCACTCGCACGGCGGTGGCTCCAATCATGGACATTCCCATAGCCACAATGATCTGAGCAATCACAATCATCAGGCAATCACTTTGGACAATGGTAAAATATTTTTTTTCCAAATGATTACGTAAATCTGTGCTAAATTCAAACTCTCTCTTAGGTCATGGTCATTCCCACGATCACGGCAGCCATGGACATTCGCACGATCTCTCCGGAAGCGGCAGCAACTCACAGATTATGCGTGGCGTCTTCCTGCACATTCTGGCCGACACACTTGGCTCTGTGGGCGTCATCATATCGGCTGTGCTAATGCAAATGTTTGGCTGGATGATCGCGGATCCCATATGCTCCATATTCATAGCGTTACTAATAGCGCTAAGCGTACTTAGTCTAATCAAGGAGTCTATACTAATTCTAATGCAACGTCAGCCCTCGGCGCTGGATCGATCACTGTTGCAGTGCTACCAGAAGGTAACCGGCTTGGCTGGCGTCTATTCGGTACAGGAGCCACACTTCTGGACCCTCTGCTCCGATGTCTATGTCGGGGCCATTAAGCTGGAGGTGTCCAAGAATGTGGATGCCACGTATGTGGTAACGCATACGCGTATGATCTTCGAGTCTGTTGGCGTCAAACAAATCTACATACAGCTCGATTATGTGTGATGCTGCTGGAAGCATTAATCTATATAAACTATATATATATATATAATTATCTATATATTACTATGTATATTGAGCGGCGAGTGTTGTGTGTATGTATTGTAGTACCATAATGATAATGATGATGTCTGTTTTTTACCTAAATTTTAGTTTAAGCTGAATGCGCTACATAGTAAACACAAGCAAACTGTAAAGTATAATCGAGAGATAAAATCGATCCTATCGATTAATTTCCAAAGTTTTGTTAACTTATTTGTTTTGTAACTTGTTGATGCGTTTCCATTCCAAACTTACATACTATATCAAAGCCAAGCATAATGAAAACTTAGCTGCTGTTTTCTATACAAATCTAGTATAATTGTAATATATATAAGTCGAAAATTGTGCATTCAAAATAGTAATTTTAAAAAAACAAATTAATCGCAAGAACAAAACCATAAACACAACGTAAATAATTGGACTGAACAATATTTCAAAACTTCCATTTTTGTAATGGAAATATGTACGAAAGATTGAAATGCAATTACAGTTGTGCTGCATCAAAATTATGAACGAAATAAAATATAATTTGTTAATATCTTTTTATACACACACAGATGACCAATTCAATGAAACTCTATAGGCAATTGGAGAATTCTCGTTTCCGTTTTGGAAACAAAAGCAATGCTAATAAATGCATTGTATATAATTCAGAACTATACAAATGTGCATACCTAATTGATTTTAATTTAGTATGCTGTCTCTATAGCCAGCGCGCACTGTAGACAACACGCACACGCGATCAAACAGGTATACACGTGCGCTCGTAAGTACATGCATAACAAAAGAGAATCAGCGATTGGCAGCTAGACGACAAAGAAAATGACATCTAAAGATAAGAGACAGACATGCTATTATATACAGTTAGGCAAGTAATTGTTTTGTCAATGTAAAAAACTCATATTTTATTGACTTCTAATTTTTCGGAATATTTTTTTTTGGTTTTTATTTTGTTTATGCATTTTTAATAATAAAAATCAAATTTGTACATATGTACACTGCCGAACATATTTATTGGCACAGCAAACATTTTGAGATTTGGGGGCTTAATTGTTCCCTGATCGTTAACATGTTGGTATCAATGGAAAGGTCATATAAATTCCTTTTGAATGATATAAAACATTTCTTAACCCATTAAGTACCCTTCGAAAATTTCGAGTTTATGTAAAAGTCATTTTTCGAAACTTTTTTCCTCGATTTTTTACAAAAAATATTTTGATGCAAAAAAATTATTCAAACAATTTAAGGAGTAACTGCAAAAAAAATTTTTCAAAAATATTTTTGCTAGTATTTTTTATAATTTTTTGAAAATTGCTAAAAAGGCACTTTTTGTGTAAAAAGTAGGAAAAAGGGGTTAAAATGGTCATTTTTAGGATTTTCAAAAAATTATAAAAAATACTAGCAAAAATATTTTTGAAAAATTTTTTTTGCAGTTACTCCTTAAATTGTTTGAATAATTTTTTTGCATCAAAATATTTTTTGTAAAAAATCGAGGAAAAAAGTTTCGAAAAATGACTTTTACATAAACTCGAAATTTTCGAAGGGTACTTAATGGGTTAAGAAATGTTTTATATCATTCAAAAGGAATTTATATGACCTTTCCATTGATACCAACATGTTAACGATCAGGGAACAATTAAGCCCCCAAATCTCAAAATGTTTGCTGTGCCAATAAATATGTTCGGCAGTGTATGTGCAATTTTTTCTTTGCCAAACTGTATGCTAAAATTTAGATAGTACCTACAAGGTATGGAAAACCGTATGCTTTTACTTACGATATGTTTTTGCAAAAAAAAGTATGTTTCTTATATGCATTTCTTAAAAAAACGAACTATTTTCTAATGTAAAAAAAAACGTGCAAAATTAAAAAAATTGTCAAAGATTTTTTTTGCTAACTGTATTGCATTATGCATTGGCAAAATAACAGTTGGCATTTGATTAAGGTTATGTTGAATGTGCTACAACAAAATGTAGGACAAATTCGGTTGGCAATGATGCATATGTAAATGTAGAATATAGCCGATTTCAATGCGCATGCCGACAACAACTTCAAATCACTGTCAAAGGTCAATAACTTTTCGCTTGCCCAAATCAATGGTTGAGTCACTGACAGCCAGACAGCCCCTCTATCCCCCCCCCCCCCCCACCAAAAGTTACCGGTTACTCAGTGTGACGCTTGCTGTACTCCCAGGTTAGGTGAGCAGCTGTAATGCTCTGTAAATGAAAGATAAGTTACACAAATAAACATTATTTGAGATTGCAGTTCGTGTATAAGGTTTCCGTTTAATGTTTTTTTTTTAAATTACATACAAATGCTATTTTTAATGTTTCTGATTTCTGTCTGCTTTTTTGACATTTCAAATTCAAAAACGTAAACAAAAGTATACAAAAATTGTTCTTATAAAAAACATTAAATTACGCTGTTATCAATTACAATCGTAAATACCATAATTTAGTTAGTTTTTAGCTATCTGTGTGTTTGTGGTGGTTTTGTGTGTGGCTCCAGGTGGCGCAGTATTTTACTACAAATTACAAATTCTTCTCATTTCACACAATTAATAGTTATTTTCATCAAATACATCAAAATAAATCAAAAATTTGGACTTCGTTTAGACATAAACATAAATTTTGAACTTTGCCAAAGAAACGTTAACTAAGAAAATCGTTTAGAATATGTAATAGGTATGTGTGAGTATGTCTCTGACGTATGTGTGTGTGTGTGTATGTACATTGGTAACTGTTTTATTTTGTGACTGCTTTGGGCGTTGTTTGCCTTTGTCGTTGTTGTTACTGCAGACCACAAAAGAAACTTATGTACATTGAGAGAGAAGAGATTTTAGCATTTCTCCTCCTTAAGACCGTGCTTGAAGAACATGAAAACCGGGGTGCTCACGTCATTGATATCACGATATTCACACATTGCAACCATGCCGTCGCAGTCCATTGACTCGCCAGTGAAGAACTGTAAATCCTTAAACCGGCCCAGAATTTCCTTCATGACTTTGTTCATGTTGGTCTTGAACACATCGACTTGATCGGGCGCCGACTCCGACAGTTTCTCCAGAACCTTCTTCATGTAATCCTTCAGATAGGCAGTGAAGCTTTTCTTGTCGCCGAAAGCAAAGCATTCGGCCAGACGATGGTTCAGCACCACATCGACGCCACTTTCGACACAAGCATCAGTACCCTCATCGGCCTCCTCAGCCGATGGGTTGGAGCCGGCCAATTGAATATCCTCACCTTGACGAGTCACCAATTTTCCATACACTTCGTAGATAACCTCATCCACAAGTTTCATTTTGTAGGTGTCTGCGAACATCTCGTCGCCGGTAATGATATCCAAGAAGATTTTCATGATGAAGTTGTTGTTGTTTTATAATATGGAGCTTAAATTTCTTGAAAATTTGCAATTACAACTGCACCGAATCGGGACCACACTTGCCACGCGCTGAAGTAGCGTAAAGAAAAGGAACGAGAAAAAAATATGGCGTTTCTCTTAACTTAACATGTCAAAAGGCTGTTATTAACAGCGCGCTCTAGCAAGTCTAACATAACATAACGATTTGTGCGTGACATTACCAAACCTTGTAAAACTTAAAAAAATGTCTATTAAATTAAGCAAACTACGAGTAACGGTTGATTACAATTTTTAAAATAGTTAATTTTATTTAATTTTGCTTTAAAAGTCTCCACCAGCTGTTTTAAAATGTATGTCTATTAATCTATAATTGTATCGATATCTAATCGAATCGATTACAATAAATCAATGGGTTAACAAAAGAAATCTTCAAATAAACACGGAGATGTTAAATATTACGTTGAAAGCCACGCTGAAATTAATATATTAATATAGTGTATTTCGACGTATGTTGATCTTGTATTCCGCTGTGATTTAAAATTTCTAATTTTGGCAAAAAGATATTGATATTGAGACAATAAAATGGAGGAAGAGGTAAAAACCACTGTTAAATATTGACTACTATAATATGGGACAGTTGTATTGATATTAACAAGATTTTCGGAAAATTTCGTCGGAAAAGTATCGACGTTTGCATAGCGCTGTTTGTAAGGAAATACCAATAATCGGTAATCGTTAGTCCACCACACTTTATCGGTAGCGTCGTCGATAGGCACACAGCTCTGGTTTTGCTTGTCATTCTGTTTCTTTTTTCGGTGAGAAAACCGTCGGCGTTTGATTTATCCCATAAAAATTGTTGTATCTGAAATTAAGGCCAATAATAATGGCTACTGAACGTTACAGCTTCTCGCTAACGACATTTAGGTAAGATGAGTTTTAAATTTATATATTTGTATAAATAAACATAACCTGTGCGAATGACTGGCATAAACACAATTTTTTGCACTAATTTCCAGTCCCTCAGGAAAGCTGGTACAATTGGAGTATGCTTTGGCTGCTGTATCCGGCGGTGCCCCCTCGGTTGGCATTATGGGTAAGACTTGATATTATTTGCATTGTTTTGTGTTATTTGAGTCTCCCGGTTTGGTTTCCTCACAGCCTCCAATGGCGTTGTCATTGCAACGGAGAACAAATACAAGTCGCCACTGTATGAGGAGCACAGTGTTCACCGGGTAGAAATGATTAACAAGCACATTGGAATGGTTTACTCCGGCATGGGTCCCGATTATCGCCTGCTGGTGAAGAAAGCTCGTAAAATCGCCCAGTCGTACTATCTGATCTATAAGGAACCGATTCCCGTTTCACAGCTTGTGCAACGAGTGGCAACACTAATGCAGGAATACACTCAATCTGGGTATGAATGATATATCCAAGTAAGTTTAGCAAATCAATATTTTACTCTTTTTCTTAGTGGTGTGCGTCCGTTTGGTGTATCATTGTTGATTTGCGGCTGGGACAACGACCGACCATATCTTTACCAATCGGATCCGTCTGGGGCATATTTTGCCTGGAAGGCAACTGCCATGGGCAAGAATGCTGTGAACGGCAAAACCTTTTTGGAAAAGCGGTAAATCTACTAAATCTTTACACATCTGATGCAGCATTATCACAATATTGTAATTGCAGTTATAGCGAAGATCTTGAGCTGGAAGACGCTGTGCACACTGCCATTCTGACTCTAAAGGAAGGATTCGAGGGGAAAATGACATCCGATAATATTGAAGTTGGAATCTGCGATCAAAACGGCTTCAAGCGTCTGGACCCAGCCACAATCAAGGACTATTTGGCCAACATCCCATAATTATAGGCATTCAAAAAAACTCGAGCAAAGCTTTTATACGAGTACGGAAACAATAAAAATAAAGATTGTACGTTTTGGTTTCTTTTAAATGAATTAAACATTTTAGTTCTCCTTGGCCTAAAATCCCTTTGAACTTTGTGGCGGCGTCAGTTGTGACGGAATTTAATTTCCTTTGGCCTTCAAATTTTGCATTAATTATTATTGAACTTTAGAATATAGCTATGCAATTTCACCTTAAATTTATTAAAATGAATTGTGTTACTAACTATAATCTAATTGCCAGGTTATTAAAAATACTAAATTTGTTTTTAAATTGCGCTCTGTGTCTGTTGATATATCGATGACGACTTTATGCTATCGATAATGTCCCAATATTTTTTTATCGTAAATAGCTCGCCATATTTGCTTTAACTCTAGTTCGATAGTATCGAAGTTCTGAGACAAAGTGAAAAAACCTCTATTAGCTGAGACGCATGGAAGGTGTCTTTGCTAAGACGCACTTCTTGGAATGCACTGCTTTCTTCTGGTGTAAAAATTTCTAATGGATTTTTTATTTAATATATAATTTTCTAAATTGTTTTATATTTAATGAAAATTAATAATTAAATAATAAATAAAAAAAAACTAAGTATTGAGAGGTTTTAAAGAAATCGAGAACTGAAATTTAATTCAAATTTTTTGCTTCTCTGGTTCTTATAATTCCCAACTCGTTATTCGGCGAACGCCACAAATAAATAGCGGCAACTAATGAAGCTCCTACGCCATTTTAAGTTTTTCATGCTTGTCTCTCGGGGTCACAAACGAGCTCCTGGTAGCTCTCACAATTGATCACCCTGGGTAAAGTCCCCGGGTCTAGGATAGAAAGTATCAAGGCGTAAAAAGTTGTAGAGAGTCCTCTCTCTGCAATTCGCCTATATTCCGCGGTAATTCGCCTTGCGTACTCCAATGAAGAGAGACCTGCGAGGGTCTCGAATTGCTGCGCTCGGTTGACTGCGGAAATGTGCCAGAGTTTTCATCAGATATAGGCGAGTGGGAGGCGTTTTCCGACGCCACCTACACGAAATGGGGCTTACTTTGAGAAACTTGAATAAGGCTTTTTTTACAATACAATCCGTACAATATTTGTAAATTTTGGCGAATAAAATTAAAATAGTTTAAGAATTGGTAATGATCTGTAAAAGAGCTATGATCGTCTGAAAAAAATCGAATCAGAGAGTCCACAAGCAAAGAGAACAACAGTTTCTTTAATAGTATTTGTGCTGTCCATACGATCCTACATTTTGCGAAATATTTTACTGTAAGCGCAGAGAGCGATACATTGTTTGGTTGTGTTGCGTGTTGCTCTCATTGCTGAATTTTCTATGTGATGTGATATATGAATGTATTGGTAGATCTTTCGGAAAAGGAATACCGATTCTAAAGTGAGCAATAAATCAATTTAAGTGCAGTGTGGTGCGATTATCAATGCAACTGGTTAAATAAATAAACATTAAGGATTTTAAGTTTGGTATGGAATTCACATTGCGACACCCTGTATAAACAACTGGATTTCATACTGACGCTACACGTGGCCCGCTCCTCCAACCCGCTACCTGTTTAGGGTTCATACCTAAGTCCGTTTCTTATCTTCGCTGTGCTCAACAACACAATACGCAAAACGCTAAGCACGCCAATATAAACGGACTGTTGTTATTGAAAAACATGTCTGTAGAACGTGCATTGAATGGAAATTTACCAAAGAATTTCAAATGAAACTCATTTTATTGCGTTGTTGATTTAATATTGCTGACAGCTTGTAGAAAAACCCATGAGGTGTTGCTTTTGTATCACTTTAAAATGACTTTGTTCCAAGTTACTTGAACAGTTCTGAGCATAATAAACTATCCATTTGATGTCATCCTCACTGTCCGACTGCCTAACAGTATCTGACCAACTGTCACCCGAGTAGATCCGACCATTCCTACACATATTGACGCTGAGCGTAACTCTGCATTAGTATTGGTATTATGTGTGAAACACACTTCACAATCACAGGTTCTGCTGCTCTCTTGGCATTCGTTTCTGTGCATGTGGTGACAAGCGCTTACGTTCCAATTGGAACTCACAAACACAAGCAAACGATGCGTCGCTCTCAGTACTGAAGCAACGGTAAAAGAGAATTCAGCGTAAAATGTTCTATGGTATTGCAATCACCAATACTATTACATAAAGTCTTGCTCTCTTTGCTTGTGGACTCTCTGTTTACGTTCTCCTTCAGTTGATTATTGTGAACTTCAGAACAGCTGATCGTTTACTTTTAAAAGTGTTCCATTTCATCAAAAGAGGAATATTTGAATAGGATCTCAGCTGCTTTTCTATTACTGACTACTCTCTTCCGTTTCTATACAGATCATCTTAAAATTGTCCATCTCTTGTTTTCCGTTAAAGTTCATTATAGAGAAACTTTACTGTAAAGTGGTATTGCAAACATTTTCGCACTCAATATTAATAAGAAATTGAAAACAATTATTTTAGGTTTACATTTTCTCTATGTTTTAATTCATTTTTGACTGTTTTTCATTTATCTTTTGGGCACTCTTCTTATGTATACATCATTGTATATATATAGTATGTATGTTAATCTAATTGTGTTACGCACATTACGATAACTTAGAACTTAGTTAATACTTAACTACTTATATCAGATCAGTTATCGAGTTATCCAGTAGTTTGTGCATAATGTTAAGTCTAATCTTTACAATTTAAAAAATACATCGATGTTAGTCATTGACTCTCCTCCTCCTTCTTCTCCTCCTCCTTATCCACTTTAGGTCGCATCCAGTGCTATTAAATATCGGTAATGAGTTTGGAATATTCCAATTCCACATGTAGTACTCGTACTTTCGTTTTGGCCGAGACCAAAACCACAATCAAATATTCAGACAACGCAGTTTTGTGTCCGGTATTCGGGAAGTGAACTCGAAAGAGGGCGGGCGTCGGATATCCTCGTGAGAGTCGCGTCTAATGCGGCCGGGATTGCGACCCATCACAGACGACAGCGGGATCTCCTTGCGATAGATCTCCTCCAGCACCAATCGCTCCAGCTCGAACAAATGTTCATCCCGCACTCCCGGAATCTCCTCGTGCATGAAAAGTGCCAGGCGCAGCAGATACTCCGCATTGTGGCCACTGGGACCGCGGCAAATGGCGATTTGCTGGGCTATAACTGCCAAGGGGGCATCTCCCAGCCAATGACGGTTCTCCGGCGTGGCCACGTAGACCAACACCTCGACGGCCTCCCCGCCAAAGGGCGTGTCATGCGAGGCTACGCGGGGAAAGAACTTCGTTTCGAGTGTTGCATAGCCACCTGTTGAAGAGATTTAAATGGATTAAGTACACCCACTGATGAATTTATATTTGAATTCTATTTGCTTACCAAGTGTGCACTCGCGTTGTTTGAGATACTCCAGCGCCGTTGAGCCCGTTATTCTGTACGCACATCCCCATGTGATACCCTGAAAAAAATATTTATTAGTTATAAATCATACAAAGCAACAGTTGTAACTATAAATAAATCTATCCCTACTCTAAATTTAAGCCCTAGAATCTGCTGCTAATTTTGTGAAGTTGCTTATAATTCCCAACTTGTTATTCTACGCACCCTACAAATAAATAGCGGCATCAAATGATACTGCTACGCCGCTTTGAGTTTTTCATGCTTGTCTCTCGGGGTCACAAACGAGCTCCTGGTAGCTCTCACAATTGTTCACCCTGGGTAAAGTCCCCGGGCCTAGGATAGAAAGTATCAAGGCGTAAAAAGTTGTAGAGAGTCCTCTCTCTGCAATTCGCCTATATTCCGCGGTAATTCGCCTTGCGTACTCCAATGAAGAGAGACCTGCGAGGGTCTCGAATTGCTGCGCTCGGTTGACTGCGGAAATGTGCCAGAGTTTTTCATCAGATATAGGCGAGTGGGAGGCGTTTTCCGACGCCACCTTCACGAAATGGGGCTTACTTTGAGAAACTTGAATAAGGCTTCAACCATTTTTTTAGCTCTCCCTATGAACTTATATAAAAAGGTAGGTATAGTTGCTTACCTCTTTGTCTTCCATAAGTGTTGCGACACGCCCAGGCTAAATAAAGAAAGAAAGAAACGAAAATATTGTTATAAAGAAAATGCGCTTTCATTTTTTAATTGTCCAGCGTGGAGTGTGGACTGTGAAGGGGAGAAAGGTGTGGTTTCTGTCTGGGGTTGCTTGCAGTTTGCACGTTCCGTTTGTTTGCTTGTTGTCGCTTTTATAAGCAGACCTTGACTTGTTTTACTCTAACATATGGTTATATTAATTTGTTATGAAATGTGTGAAATGAAGGAGAATATGGGACTTTAGCATCTATGCAAAACAAACTCTTAGTTTTTAAACTAGCCTGTAGCGAGTATAACAGTTGTCTAAAAAGTATCTAAACTTCGACGAACCAAAGATGATCTTCTATTTTGTTTTTATTTTTAATTTTTATAGCGTCGTCGTTACACTTACTATTAAAGCTGTATAAAGGCATTCACTGATTATGAGCTGGTTCCCACTTAAACAAAGAATATTGAATATGTCAGCAAAAAACGACAATATTTTAAAAAAGTATAGGACGTATCGAATCTGTGGAATTCAGCTCGTTTAGGCGCAACGTTTGTTATTCCGAAGCTGATAACAGATGTGTATAATGTCATGCTATTTGTGAAAGTTTATGTACAGATATTAGCTTTTTTCAAATCTGCTCATGTTGGGAGATGAACCCGCAAGTTCGGAAAACTGCTAATGACGGAAGCTCACAGATATTAGCAACAATTTGATGAAAGTTCCTTAGCAAAACACTTTGTGAGATGGAAGTATGAGGGTATTAAACTTGAACTTGAACTTACCTCGTCTTCCGTGCCCCGATGTGTTGTGTTGCCCTGCCAAAAGCGTCGGACATAGCCACGTATATAGCCCGTTATGCATTTGGTGTAGTTGAAGCCCGGTAACCAGCAGAGAGAGCCGTAGCCAAAGACCCAGCAAGAGGCGATATCATTGTCATTATCATTGTTATTATCTGGCCGATTTTCCTGATCATCATTGTTGCCATCGATGTTGTTGTTAACATTGTTATTGTTGTTATTGTTATCATCAGCTGCACCCAGTTTACCATTCGTAAACAGATTCTTAAAGTGGGCGGGTACCTCGGTGGGCGTGGGTGGCTGATGTCCACTAAAATGTGCCATCTTGTGTTGTGTTTGTAAAATGTGAGTTAGTCACACTCTCAATTTTGGGCCCGTATCCAAATGAAATAATTTGTGTTTTGTTTCTCTTTTGTTTTCTGGTGATTGATTCTGTTTGGATGTGTGTCTATGAATTGGTTTTGTTGTTGCTGGTGTGTGTAATTCACAGCTTTGTTAATAATGGCATGCTGCTGCTGGAGGAATTTGTGTGTGTTGCATGCAATATGTTGCCGCTATCTCACGATATCTCTCATTCTCATTTTCAGGCAAGCTTGCGGTTCCGTTTCACTGTGGAGCGAGAGAAAATGTAGACAAATTTTGTGTGTTATTACATATAAAAAGATAAAAAAAACTAAAATACAAATATATTTTTTGATTATATTGTTTTTGTTGTCAAGGCTTACTTGATCAATTGTCAGAGCACGCGCTGTCTATAATGCCCAATTGCCAAGTATTGTATAGTAAAGTGTAGTACAATTATTTATTTTGTATATAACGTCACTTTCAGCTAAATAGTTCCGCTAGCAGCCGGGGAACTAAACCGCGCGACTGCCGATCCTAAGTTCAAATTAAACAGCCGCACGGCCAGTGCGAAAAACGAAAACATTTCTGAGCGAAAAATATTAGTATATTCACACACATATAAAGTTTATGTAGTATAGTTATTGTAGAAAAAGAAATATACGTATATGCATATTTATGGCGCTCTGTCTAAGTCGTCTGCGACGCGTCGGCGCACTGGACTTATCTCTGAGTCTGCTCGAAAAGAACAAACAAAAATAAGCGTCGAGTTCCCGACTATGGGATACCCGTTATTTATTTAAATACATATACATAAAATATTTTATATTGCATACTTTCAGGCAGTTACATAGCTTAATGACTTTAATCAGTCATTACTACCTTGTAAGTCCTTTGCGTTAAGCAACATGTTAGGTTTTGTTTTTAAATATTTTAATTGTGTTGGTTATGTTGCTAATTTTTTTGTATGGATTCTACATTTATCAAATAAAGTTTTGTTATTGTTGTTGAATAAAAAAAAGTCATTACTACCGTTCTGTTTGGCCGATCTTGTAGTGATTAAGTAGAATGATAGCTTATCATAATAGATAATGTTAATTAATTGTAATATGTTACAAAGTGTGCGTATAGTGGCAAAGGCGAAAAAATTTGAAACAAAATTGATCTGTGCCAAATTTGGTTGCTCTAGCTTTTATAGTCTCTGAGATATATGCGCTCGACTCGGCTGTTGATGCTGATCAAGAATATATATACTTTATGCTTCTCTCTCACTGTTACATACATTTCAACGAATACCATATACCCCTTTACTTATTTTTTAAGTAATGGGTATAAAAACTACTCACATATTCATACTCACACAATGTGAGTACACTCGTATTCGTATTCAAATTGTTGTTGTTGTCACACTCTCGATCGCCCTGCGTCTTTTACACTCTTTTCTCTCTTTCTTCTATACCGGCGATAGTGAAACTGAATCAAACAAGTTCTTTTAGGGTAAAGCTGACTTGCCTCAAACACGAATGCCCTTTAAAAAATTATACTATAAATTATATTATATTGCTTACAAGCCAATTGAATGACACTGCAAAAATAAAATCACTTGAGAATTTGATAATCATTAATCATAAATTCAAACAAATTTCAAGTAGATTTATTTGTACCATAACTAAAGCATTTAATAAAATTAGCTTATGGAAGTGATGAACTGATTAGAAATATTAAAATGTGATTTGCACAAATTGCTAATCAGTTAATCGCACAGATGAAATTAATATAATCACAGATGTGGTCAATTTATATTAGTTTTTATCGTCAACTAAATGCAGTCAACAAAAGTAATTATAAAAACTAACTAACCAATAATTAATTAATATATTATTATTAATATATTATAAAAAATAGGAAAACAATTGAGAAACCAAAATATTTTTTTTTTCAATCAAACTAAACCATGGTCGGAGTTAAAACATTTTCAAAAGTTTTGAAAATTTGAAGAGCGTTATTTTAAAGTTTAATATGAGCAAAAGATTAATAAAGAATTCTCTTTGTGGTCGAACAAGTTTTGAACTCGTGGAATCAATTATTATATTATCAAAACCCAAAAGACAAGTCGCCTTTACGGTATACTTGAAATATTTTGGCACACACACACACACAGGCACAGACACATAGACGGAATAGTAAATAAACCTCCATTGAGTGAAACGTTTCCTCTTCTTTTTCTTTGCTAGACATGGTAAAATTGGGTGTTGGGTGTGAATATGGAACTTGGAACTTGGAGTTGTTGCAAACTGCGTAGCTGTTAAATAAGAATTGGAACGGGCAGACAGAAATGCTTTGGAGCGTGTTTGGAGCCCAGTTGAGTTGTATCGCGCTTATCAAGTGGTCGACAGTCTCAACAAAAAATACATACGTATTTGTTTTTATATTTGATTACCACGTTTTTTTCGACCCGAACAAATTGACCCGCCCTAATATACATATATTTGTACGCGTGTATGAATATAAAAATATTTCGCAGACTTTGTTTTGATTATCGTCTGCCCCACGCAGTTGTCTGTTTTCTACACGCTCTTTCTAAATATTAGCGTATTTTTTACTCTTTCTCCCTGCTTCTTCATGTCGTGTTTTAGCGATGACCCAAAAATGCGAATGGAAAATAACCAACAGCTTTAAATATGTAATATTATGTGGCTTAAGAGGACAAATTTGTACGCACATCCGCAACGTGAGATAAATACAGACATTTGAGTACTTTTATAAATATTCATACGTAATTGTATCTAAAAAGTTGAATAGAAGAATACTTTTCATTTGTTTTGGCTTCGTCGTCATTCATTCGTATCGTTACGTATACGCAACGTTGCTGATTTGCGTGCAAAAGCAAAACATTTTGTTTATACTTGTATGTACATAAGTGTGTATGTATGTATTGTACATGTGTGTGTGTACATGTGCCAACGAGACATTCCCAAAGATACTAGCTACACATTGCTGAGTCCTTGATACTGAACTTTTTTCATTGTGAAAGTTTTTTGCAAGCGGTTCAAGGTTGAAATTTTCACATACACGTATGTAGATGAATAAACGGGGGGAATCAGAGGAAGGGGGATTAATTGCTTGCTTGTGTGGCTCTCGCATTCCCGTTTCTTTATTTTCTTTTCTTTTTGGGTAACAGGCGTCACAGAAAAGTATCTCAGCCACTGACAATTTCCTTTGCTATTTACAAGAAGACACACAAAAGACTCGTACATATAGATAGATAGATAGTTTCTAATGGTGAGGCTTTAATTCGTCAACAATAATAGCAAAGGCAAATAAAATCACACAGAGCCATGCGAGAGTCACATGCACCATTTCTCATTCCCATTAGGTTAATTCGAGTATCTAGTATCATTTGTATCTTATAGTATGTCACTTAATGTACAGAGTGTGTACTGTAATTTATTATTTCGTGCAGTTTCACTGCAATCAATTAGAACTTACGTTGCTTAAGCAATTGCATGTTTCACTGCCCATTGTCAAATGTAACTAAGTTGCTACTAATTAAGTAATTGCAACGTGTTAGAATGCAAAAAATGTCATACTCCTAAATTTCAAGTGTCCAAATTCTATGGGCGCTCTAAGAATTGGCAATTAAACAAATCAAATCAATTGATATTTATATTTACTAACATTGTTCACGTAATCTATGTGACTAAGCTAAAATAATGCTTGTATATGTCTAATAAATATTTTGATTAAACTACAAACTACAGGCAGAGTCACCTGGTAAAAGTGTTTAACAAATTAATAAATAAAAATAGACGAAATGTTCGCACTTGATTAGATTTTATTATTATATGACGCGACGTGGCATTGATAAGCGTCTTACTGTTCTACTACAACTTGCCCCAGACAGACTACACACTATACACATATTTATCAAAAGTATATTATTAGGGAACTTAGCAGTCGATAAGAGCGAAGACAGTAGACAGACTGTTGACAGGTGGGCTGAAAAGCAAATTGTCTGATAAAGCGATTAAGACTGTTGATTGTGCAAATTGTAAACAAACACTTTATGTTAATATCGAAAGGTTTTTCTGTTGACTCTTTTATTAACACAATTAGGCTAATTTTTATAGAGTGTTGGCTTTGTTGGGATCGGTACAACAGACACTTAAAGTTCAAAAAGGTTTACTAAGAATATGCAAATTATGTTCAGGTTTTTATAATCTGTATAAGTAAATGTGCTAACCTGTTCAATTATCTAGTTTTGCCCTGGAATCAGTTGACAATTAACGCAGAAATTTTTAAGATTGTCAGCTTGATTTTCAGGTTTTAAATATTTATATACTTTTCATATAGAGTAAATTGCATTAAATTCTTTAATTATGTATAAATGTATACATACCTAACACAATGGAACTCAGCACAATATTGAAAATATTTAATTGTTGAACTTAACAACTTGAACTTTTGTTGTATTAATTAAAATTTGTGGAATATCCCAGACATTATAACTGTTTTCAGTTTAAAATTTTATAATTATTTATAATAAATATCCCAATATTTATTTATTAACTGTGGTGAGCTATAATCTTATTGTTTTTTATTTTAATTTGAATTTTAATTAAATGCTAAACATTTCTTATGTCAACTGATTTTTTTAGCTTTATATAAATAAATAAAATACGCTTAAAGCTTATGGATTACGCTTCTTTCTACATGTCAACATCAATAATTTACGCATTTTATTACAATAATCTTATTTTAAGCGATCACACCTTGGAATTCCAACGACTTTTCTGTACTATTATTGACTTGTATTTATGTCAATGGGTTAAGTAAACAATAAACATCAATAACAATAAGACATACATACATATGTACAAAACGTGAATATGTATGTGTGTAAATATATCAAAGCATCTGAAAGATGTGAGTTTATGGCACGTGCCAATTAAATGGAACTGCAAATGAATTGGCGAAGAGTGCGCAATTCGCGTTAGTTAGTGCACACTGTACAGTGTACAGCATCTTCCCACTACTGAGTGTCTGGCAGGTGCTGACCTTGAAATGTTACGTTCCTGCAAAGTATCGTACAAGCTGTGTTTATCATCCACTGTCTGTTTCGTTATATATTTCAAACATATGTATGTATGTATGTAGATGTATACTAGCTATCTTTAACCTTGCCCCTGTTACAGGGTCTCAAATTCCTGGGAAGAACATCCACAACTCACATGAGCAAATCTGATTGTCTCGGGCATTAATTTTAACACTTGCATTTCTATATTTACACATAAAAATAAATAGTTTACAAAATCTATTTAATTTATTTTTAATGCAGCAATAACAACAATAACAAAGCCAAACGTGTAGAGAGCGTGGCAAAGAGAGTGACGGAGAGCGTAACGACTGTCAATGGTTCGTTTACATTTACTGTCTGAGAGTGCACCGATAACAGGTGCGAGAGAGAGAGAGATTGAGGGAGAGAGAGAGCGAGACCGAGACCAGGAGACAAAACAAAACGCACGCACACAACGAAACGAATTGATAAGAGAACACGCGAATAATAACAAAAGTAGTGAGCGTTGTAAGGCGAAAATAAAGACAACAGGCGACAATACATACATGCATACATACTTTAGATGCCATGTGTTGACACTGAAGCTTTCGCATTTGGTTGTATGTATGTATGCATGAGTGGCGAGACCTGTCAGTCGTTTGGCCTATAAGCTTTTGACATGCTGACACATATTTTCAGTCCAGTTGCATTGCTTTCAATATCACACTGGATGCTGCAAAAATCAGTCTTTTACCTGTGCATTTGATTTGCAGCTTTCACAGTTAATGCTTAACAATTTCTTTGTTGTTTCACTTTTTTGCTTTAGTTACTGCAATTAATCGTTTTATCGCTTTAATTTCTTTTCCACTTCCGTTCACTTTAAGCACAGAACTCCGCGTTTGCGTTTCTTTATCAGCATCTTCTTGAGTTCACTTTGTTTTGTTTACGAATTTCAATATCGTTTGCACAATTTATGTGTGTGTAAGAGAGTGTGTGCTGCACGAGTATTTGTATAACTGTATCACAATTGCAATTACTCACGAGCTGCGCGCCCATCCGTCTGGTGCGACAGCTTCAATGTAACTGCGGACTTCGCGCTGTCTTGCCGTACTCAAATATTGCCACGCACTATACTCCGCTCTGTCGGTTCCTCGCCTCCTCGCTCCGCCCCCTTTTCAACCTTTTTCGCTCGCTTCATCGCTAATATTAAATGCTGTGTGCACAGAAAAATGTTAAAAGTTTTCGTTCATTATGCTTTGTCTTCTTGTACACTGAGATGCGCAATATCTATCCATACAGTTGGTCAGGTAATTTATTGCACACAATAAAAAAATTCCCATACATATTTATATTATTCATATAAATATAAATATACCTTTTCTGGGCTTTTTTTCTTTATTTAATTATTATTACTAGTGATTGTTAAAAATAATTAAAAAGAAAAAACACGAAATAATAAGATCCATTTAATATATGTATCAATAAAGGCAAACGAGTGTTGTAAACACAATTACTCGACTTACTGTATGTACTGTATAAACACATTAGTACATACCCGTGTACATTGAAGAGGTTGTAGTTTATGTCTATGCTTTATGGATGCTTTGTCCCTGCCACATTTTGAGACGCGCTCACAGCTGTTGCCAAGTAGACAAACGGCATGCCCAGACTCCAATACGTACTGTGATAATAATCAGAGTTGTGGATGTTCTCCGCATCACTCTCTTTCTCACACTCTTTCTCACACTCTTCGCCTACGCTCATGCGCGTCATCTGCTCTCTCCCGTTGCATGCTCAACATCGGCAGAGTTTGGCTGATGTAATTTACACGCGCGTTTGCCGCATGTTGCACATTTTTATGAATGGGACAGAGAAAGCACTGAGTCTTATCAAAACAACAACAACAAGCCAGTTGCTTAGATGCGAGTTTAACAACCATAACAATGTCATTTGTATGTTGGGACATAAAGTGGAAGTATATGTTGTAGATTAAATCAAAAGATGACACATTTTAGAATTTTCAGTAATGACCTCATCCAATGTACGATAGGTAACAAAACGTTGTCGTTGCATCAGCAACATAACATTTTGTAGATGAAATCTAACAAAATCATGATAATAGATAACAACCACTTTGGCCATTTTCACTTAATTTAAAACTATCAATACAATGTTCGACAAATGGAATTGTCGGTGCTCCTCAAAACCAGCAAACAATTTACTTTTAAATGCCAAAAAATTTTAGAGATTTTAAAAATTTAATATTGTTTTGAATTATGTATACAGTTGAACTTCCATACCTCGAACTTGTATAACTCGAATTTCACTCTAACTCGAGCTAAATGAGTGGCAGTAAAATTAATAAACTTAAGAAAATGAACTTTGTAAGTCGAATATCTCCATAACTCGAACTTTTGATTCGAGATAGGGAAGTTCGACTGTATTGAGTTATATTTTAAATTTAAATAAATTGCACGAAATATTATTTGACAGAGTTTTTTCCGCGTTCGAAAAGGAGAACTTTTTCAATTTTGAAGCTAGAATTTTGGGAATTTTACCAGAATTTTTGTTGCATTTTTCTCGAACTTAAAATTTTATTTGTTTTTCGATTTTTTCCCAACTTTGCCACTCGAAAAGCGAAATGCACCAAACCAATTTTAGAATGAACTTCATTATTTTACAAAATTTTGAATTTTGTTTTTTTTTGTAAATTGTTTCTCAATTTTGCTTAGTTGATTTTTGAAAATTTCATTCCAAATTCGCGCCATCAATTTGTAATTGCTAAGGTTTGGATATTTGCTAAGCACAAAACAACGCAGAAATTTTTCTAAAAAAAAAGTATTGCATTCTTTTCGGCTCCTTTAAAAATATAATTAAAAATATTTTTGGATCTAACATAAATTAACGCCATAAATTTATTTCCAGTTTCAAACAAACTATTACAGTTTGAGAGCCTAAGCAATTTGGCGCGAAGTTTGAATGAAATTTTCAATAATCAATTAAACAAAATTGAGAAACAATTTAAAAAAAATCAAATCCAAAATTTTGTAAAATAATGAAGCTCATTCTAAAATTGGTTTGGTGCATTTCGCTCTTCGCGTGGCAAAGTTGAGATACTAGCACAAATAAATGGATTTTTATTTTAAATGTTTATATAAATATTTAACTTAAGCTGACAGCAAAGACAAGGTCTTAAAACTTTAACAAAGCACGTGTTAAAAACTTTAGCTATTAGATTAAATTTAAATAATTGTTTTCATCGAAAATAATTGTATCCAATAAAATGGTAACAGATATTAAATAAAAGACAAACTTGAAAAATAAATGAATGGTCTAATTTATTATTAGGATTATCTCGTGCACAATATAAACAAATTTTGGAAAAGTCTACCTTCGCTCAAAATAAAATCAGAACAAATCAAAACAAAACATTTATCAATGTGTTTCAAAAACAAAAAAAAAAAAACCAGGAAAGTGGGTGACAAAAAGAAAACAAAACACAATGGAAAATGGAAAATAAAAAGGAATGCACAAAACCACGAGAATAAGACAAAAGATTTACAATATCATTCAAGAAGATTTAGAGGTGATTTCCAAAGATATATATTTTGTTTGAGCAGCGATAAATAAACAAATTATACGCAGGGAGAAAAGACTATTTTTATATTGTATTTTTATTTTGTGCGTTTATTTTTTTGCTCAATTTGATGTGAAGCTCAACAAAAAAAGAAAAAAGAAACACAACAATGAAAATTAAACATATTCTAAGGGGGGGGGGGGGGGGGGAGGGGGTTGCTGTGGGTAGGGGCGGACTGCCTCCATTGAAAGTGTCACATTAACGAATTGTTTGCCGTCTCTAATTTATTTGGCGATGCGCTAATAGCTGCACAGGTAGCTTCCAAATTTATTTGACTGTTAATCTGAGCGCTGACAATAAATAAAGTACGAGTAATTTTCATATATTTAAAATAAGCCTTTCGCAAACACAACACACACACACACAACATTTTCATTGAGCGGAAAAATGAAAAGTGTCTGAGCAACATTTTTACACTCAGAAAAATGTTTATTTATTTATTTAATGTCAAATGAACTTATAAATATTAAAATTAAATTTAGTAACATAATAACAAATTAAAATGAATTGTATTTAAATTAAATTTAAATTTTAGAATCTAAGGATATTCAAAAAATATTAAATGGTTCAACATTTGTTGAAAGGATCGAGGAAAACCAAGAAAAAACCCAATCAGATCAAAAAGTTTTAGTAGTAATACAAGTATTTGAGTTAGTAAGTTCAGGGATTTCTAGCAAGGAAAAGGAAAACAGAGGAATATGCCATATTAAAATTAATTTTGTTCTTAAAATTTTAAGATTATTGTGTACAATATGTAATTCCTTTTTAATTATTTAATATTCTTGCGCCTTAAAATCTCAACTGATTCTAGACGCTAAAAGGTGACATCGAGCTGGCATTTTTTGAAATATCCTTGTATATTTAGTGTTTCGTGTGCTAAATGGTATTCATTTTGTAGTAAAACTAGTCTATTTTAAGACTAAAAAGACTAAGACTTAAAACAAGTTCATAGTGGGATAAATTCAAAGTTTTTGTGTATATATATAACTATAATGATTCGACATTTTGCAGCCTTAAATGAATCTCCAAAAATCTTTTTTGAGGATTTCCCGGATTTCGAAAAGCTAACTTGAACTTTTGAAAATGCCAAAGAAAGTTATTAAGATCGTTTGTACATGAATATTTCCCGTATAAGCAATCTTGATCATTTTTTTGAGTGTAATGGTTGGGGGCGTGGCCTGCTCGGAATTGTGCTCGTCCTGTGCTGTGTTTAGAAACGACAGTGTCTAATGGCGTGCCGCGTTATAAATAGACGCCACTCGAGAGTCGAGAGCAAAGCGAAGCAGCCACTCAAAACACAGCAAGATCTGAGATCTGAGATCTGAGCAAGAGCAACACATGTGATTGTGATTCTGGGCAAGATTCACACACCAGAAACATTTCACGAGTACTTTATTCAGTTTCAATTTTGTCGCGTTTGTTGCGGGCGTCGGTCGTCAGTCCTCAGTCGTCGGTCGTCGGTTCGTCTCGTCTCTCGGTTCTCCGATCGCAATCTCATGAAGTGAACTGCAGTGAAGTTGTGATCGTGATCTTTAAGTGAATTCCTAATCATGACCAAATACAACAATTCAAATGTCATGCTGCCAGGCAATGGCATTAAACAGGAATATAACAATTATCAACCACAAGCCAATTCCACGGATTACACTTACAACAACAGTCTGCCACATGCAAATCTCACTCACAATCCTCACCAGACACTGCATCATTTCTTCAATCGCTTCAATGCCGTCGGCGATGTCAACAACGCCGCCTGCAGCTTCAGCAGTCGCAACAACAGCCAGCAATCCAACACGGATCCCACGAAGCAACTGTCGATGACGTCCTCGCCCATTTACACCACGGACTACGACGATGACGAGGACAGCAGCCTCAGTTCCGAGGAGCATGTGCTGGCCCCCCTCGTCTGTGCCTCGGCCCAATCCTCCCGTCCCTGTCTCACCTGGGCCTGCAAGGCGTGCAAGAAGAAGAGCGTCACCGTCGATCGACGCAAGGCGGCCACAATGCGGGAGCGACGGCGTCTCAGAAAGGTAACCTCAAAAGGGAAACCCGTCCGAAATCCGGATACAACTTTAGGGTCTGTCTAATGGAATTGGAATTGGATATGCTCCACTTTGAAGAACATACATTCGATTATTGTACACTCTCAGAATATACAAACTTGTTCCTGCTTTTTGTATGATATATAGGAAGAGATTATGAAGTTTAGATAAGGATTATTTTTTGACAAACTCGTGCAGTTCCGAAAGAATTTTTTAATACGATTACATGTGCATTTCCAAAGAATATAAAAGCATAAGATTACACAAAAATATTCATGTTTCCAAGCTGAACAATTTACAAATGAATAAGTTCACCATGATGAGAATAAATGTTCTCAAATCCTGTTGAATTTTAAAGATTATTCTACAAATTCTCAATGTCAGGCTCAATAAAGTTACCAATATCACCATAATCGTGATGGGCTTAAAAACTTAGGGCAGTTTTTTCAATATAGATACATATGTATGAGTTTTATTAAATATATATGTATGCATAGTAGTTTTAAATATGACATTAATTTCTATACATTTTACGTCAAATTCTCTTTTTCATAGCTAAAGTAGTAATACCAAAATCATTTTCGAATTAAATCAGAAAATATTTTGTTTGAACAACGTACAAAAGACATGAATGTCAAATATAAAAAATTTCAAAGAACCATTTATGCATAAGATTTGAAACTATAAGGCCATTACAATGGCGTCAGATTTTGCTCAATTCAGCATTAATATAAATGGCTCCGAAAACAACTTTTATTTTTGTCACGTTGGAATCGCTTCCTAATTGGGCATTATTTTGAAGACAGGAATTTATTTTTTATTCGCTTTAGCGCTGATCATTATAAAGTAAAAAACCAATTTAAAGTGCATCTTTTTTGATTTTCTTTTTTTACTTTAATTTTGAAACCACTTTGGGACTTCAAATCAAACATGAATCCCTTAATTTTAATAAATCGGATTGAATCCTGCTGCTTAGCGAATAAGCGACTGATAAAGAAGTTACTTAATGCTAAATTCATAACATAAGTTTATCTTAAATATTACTTAACATCATTGGGTAGTAAAAGGAACTTTTTCAAACTTCAATATTGAGTTTGCTAAATATCTGTTAAAAATTTAAATATGTTGCTCTTGCATCATTTTTGAATTTTTTGAGTTTTTAACTGAAGTAATAAGTAAAGTAATATTGTACATTATAATATAAAAATTCTGTGAGAATTGTTTATTGGATCTCTCTTTCCAAAAGTTTTCTAATTATAAAATAAATTTAAATAAATTTAATTACTTCTAATAATCCAGGATATATCAGAAAATAGTGTAGTTAAAATTTGCTCGACTAAAAGTATAATCTCATGGTTAAAAGTTGGCAGAAGGATTACGAAATTTTCTTAGGGAAATGAACATTTTTCTGGTTGCAATTACGTGCAACTTTGTTGCGCCACAGAAATTAACACATCATGGATGTAAATGTCACTTGCAATCATTTGGCCCCAAATTTCAAATTTCAAAATATCAAAAAAAAGAAAAACAAATAAAAGAAGAAGACAAACCACCCAACAAGCATAAAAGTTCAGGATTTGCCAAACACAACTCGTAAAAAACAAATTATAACATTAACGAGCTCGAGAGTTCTGCGACAAATCGTAAAATCTGTAGAACCAAGAATCGAGTATGGAGAATCGAGAATCGAGAGTCGAGAACCAAGTTCCAAGAGGCGTTGCAGTATTAATAGATTGACAAAACCCCTGTGGCAGAGCCATTAACATTAACCATGATGAGAAAAGGGGGAACACTGTGGACACTTTGGCCATCGTTAACACCCGCGCCCAGCGTTTTAATTGTTTAAATTTTATGCGCAATTTAATTTAAAATATGTTTTATTAAAGAGCCACTTAAAGATGAGTTGATGGTGTCTTTCGGTTTTCGGTTTTCGGCATTTCATTTTCTGTTTTTATGACATCTCTAATGGATTTCTATGATTTCCACTGATGAGTTATCAGCTTTAATTGATGATGGCTGCCATTTGCTTTCTAGGTTAACGAGGCCTTTGAGATCTTGAAGCGACGCACATCATCCAATCCCAATCAGCGTCTGCCCAAGGTCGAGATCTTGCGCAATGCCATCGAGTACATTGAAAGCCTGGAGGATCTGTTACAGGTAGGGATCACAAGACCCAATCTTATGTATTGTTAATCGTGTAATTCAATTCATTTTCCCTGCGGCTTGTTTCAGGAATCCACGCCCACACGGGATGCCGACAATCTGGCGCCCAGTTTGAGCGGCAAAAGCTGCCAGTCCGATTATCTGGTAAGTTTTTCATTTCATTTGTTGCTTAACGCCAATTAATATTAACGGCACAAACTGAATACTGAAAGAAAGCGTTCCGCAATTATTTTCTCGTAAAAACCTCATGCATGAAAAACATTTTCGTACATTTTTCTTCTTTTGGCGACACGACACATTCATCAAAATCTCAATCTCGTCGGAGCTTGCTCTACATGAAAATAGAATAACATGGTTCTTTCGTGTTCAGCTTCAGCTCCCCATATCCCCATATTCCATATTCCATATCTATACTTTTCGATTTCCTTCTCATTTGTTGCTCAACAATTTATGTTCTCACCGACGTGTGACTTAATAAGTTCATCCCCACCCTGGAAAATTCGAAATAAATATGAATTATGAATGCCCAAAAGAGTTTGTTCTTCTGGGAACACAAAATGCTTAGAAGCTACAAATGATTGGAAGCTGGACGCTAGAGAATCTACTGCATTTGGTGAAAAGCAATAAATAAATTTCCATTTTATGTGCTTTCGGGCTTCGAGCCCACCCAATCCTTGACTATAAACTATCAACTATAAACGAAACGATCGTGTTGTAAATTAATTATAACAAATTCGGATGCTCTGCCACACAGAATGCCTTTTAGGCAGTCGAAGCTGCTCGATTCACGTGAATGGCAGCGATTTTCATGTTATTCCCCCCTTTTCCAAGCGAAACAAGTATGAGAGGACACAACTACGAGATACCCTGTGTCCAGGCCTTTTGATACCCTTTTAGTTGTAGTGTTTTTTGCCCCGATGCTGTGTTCAATTTTTAACTTAAATAATTTCCAAGTTAACAATCCTATTGCGATGAAAGGTAAATTGCAGCTGCTTACTACAGAATAAATATATGTGTGTCAAATTATTTCTAAGTTAAAAAAATATTTTTTTCTTAAATTTAAAAAAGAGATTTCTAAAATTGATGGCAAGCTTCTTTCGTAGTCTTTTTTTGGCTGATTTTCAAAATTTTTCGTGTAAAAATTTAATTTTTTGGTAGATTTTAGGCTAAAATTTGGTTGAGTCTAACATAAAAATAATTCTTGAGCTTAGCTTTATTTTTATTTATGGGCGAAGAAGGCGAAGCATCCGAAATTTAAAATAAACGTAACCTACACTACACATTTAGAGTGTCTAGCTTTTCTTAAATCCAATGCAAGACTGAGACTTTGACCAATAATATATATATACTTTATAGGAAAATGCCTTCTTCTGCTTGTTACATGCACTTACACTCCATCAAAACACCCTTCTGTATCCATTTTCAATGGACGCAGGGTATAAAAACTTGAGCTGCGTATTTAAGGAAAAGTTAGGAAGGGGGCGCCTCTTGAAATCTATTTCACAATAAGCTCATGTTCGAGGGAAATGTGTCAGTTGACAAATTGCACAGGAAAAACATGACAAGATCGGAGCGATGTTCCCCAAAAGGTGTTGCAAGACATTGTGCCTTTGGGGCATGGGCTATATGGTGAATGTTAAATGTTGTATGGGGCAAGGAGTATGTGGCATGTGGCAAGGGGCGAGGGGCATGTGACAGCACAACAAATTGTCAACAATTACGCGAACATTTTTGCAATAGCCTCGACTATATGTTTATGGATCCCCGATCTCAAGTCAGTGAGTGGCACACAGGAAAGATTCAGCTGAATAATTTCCATGCAGTTTGTTTGAGTTTTTCACATTTTAATGTACAAATTTGTTAATTTACCATAAAACTTGTGCATATTTCTTGTATGCCGTCAGTGCGCCCTCAATGGCAGATATTAATGTGCGTCCATAGTTTGATTAAAAACTGGCGAAATGCCAGACTTGCAGACATTTTCAGCTTGAGGCTGACAATCCATCCATCCAATCCATGCACTTCTGGCGGCTAAGGCCGAAGAGGCAATCTGGAGTTGTAACTATTTTAACATCAAATGCGATAAGAAATGTGCTATAAATAAAACGACTCGGGACTTTCCTCTAAAGGTTCCCATTATCACCAGGTGATATAACGATTCCCACAGTACAAAAACTCTTAACTCTTATCAGTCGAGTGCAATCACTTGAGATATTTCCTTTTATTTATATGCAAGCCATAAGTTTGGCATTTTATCAACATTTAGGTGCAAATGACTCATGAATTTGTCACCGATATCGGAAGTGAAGTTTACATGTGCTTCGCACGCACTGAAATGATAAGTTTTTCTTATCTCTAAGGTCGCTTGTCTTTAGTCTAATCAATTTGCGATAAAAATGAAATGCAAATGATTAAGATATGTTTATAAATTATGCAATATAAACACATAAATACAACATAATACTTAATATCCGTTACATTTCAAAAGGAACGCGCCAAAAAGCGACTTAAAATCTTAGCGCAACTCATAAACGACTTTCGACTTTGGCTATGATAAGTGGCATTTTATTCAGATATAGCACATGCATATATACATACATATTTATACATATGTGATATCTTAAGAAATAAAACAAAAAATTCATGTGAATATTTTGTTGTTGTACTCGTTTGTGTGTCTCTGTCGCATATATCGAGCGCATGCTGTCATTAAACGCTTGGAAAATGATAAATCGCTTTATAAAAGTGCAGCGTGAGTTGTTGTTGCTATTGTTGTTGTTGCTGTTGCTGTTGTTGCTGTGTTTAGCGTTTTGTTCTGTGCTCGATCGCTGGCTGTGTTTTACTGGGTGTCGTTTTCATGTCACTGCGCCTATAAATACACCACACACACACACACTTAATACACTCACGCAACACACTTGGTGTGCCACTCTGGCACTGAAACCCGCCCCCCCTCCCCCGCTTTCCCTTCTTAACCCCTGTCCACTGCCATGTGCTGTGATCCTTGCAGACGCTGCGTCTACTAAGTTAAAGGCAACTGCATTAAAATCTTAGCATTTCATCAGTCCGTTTGGCGTTGCAAGTTGCGTCTGTTGCATGTTGCAAGTGGCATGTGGCAAGCGTGGAGTTTTAATTCCACTGAAATGATGACAAACCCACCACCCAGAAGTGGCAATTATAATTTGCCCAACAAGAGCGTTAAAGCAAATTTTTCTAATGAAATCTGCGCATCTCCGTTTTCGCCTCACTGCCCCTCTTCCCTCCCCCCTTCAGTTCCCAGGACCCACCTCCTTCCCTCGCCTGTCGTCTGCGTATTCGCTCGCGAATCTAAATATTTGCTGCAAATTAATTTAATTGCTAATAAGTGGCCCGGCAAAAGTTCTCAACAGAGACAATGCTCCGACTCGGTCTTCATCTTCATTCCCCATCCCATTCCAATCTCCCTTCGCCTCCATCCTCCTCCATCTGCGGTTCCGTCTCCGGCTGCATTTGGTTCAATGCATTTTAATTGGCCAACTCGAGCAGTGTGGAATCTTTTAGCCACAATTCTCAGCCAGTGACGACATAAATTTTGGCTTAATCTCATCATTAGAGTGCATTTTCTATGGCATTTGGAGGCAAAGATGACAGTGACAGGCAGACAAGCATTTTGACATTGTCATTTTTCGCTAATTTATTGTTTGGCTAATTTTGTGATACATATATGTATGTACTTCAAACTGAGATGTGCCACAAAGTAGCTCACAGATACTTGAGAGAGCTCGAACATTTACAAATTGCTTACATTTATTTACATATTTATGGTACCTTTGGCAAATTCGGAAATCTTAAAGCAAATAAAGACAACAAAGTATAGAATAAAATTTAAATAAAATAAAAATACGAATAAAAAAAATGAAAGTGAAAATTGGGAACTTTACTAAAGTAAAACATTCACAAACAAACATCTGTAAAACATTCACATTACAAAAGCTTAGAAAATTATTATTCATTCCTTTTAGGGTAAACTATCTTTTATTTTTAAAAACTCTGGTTAAAGTTCCATTTAAAATATTCATATAAATTTGTATTTTATCAAGCCATCATTATAAAATAATACACATTTTTTACCTTCCAATTTGTATTTACTAATTTAATTTTTTATGATATTGGTTTGAATGCCATTTTTATATTTATATTTTTACAGAGCTCCTATGCCGGTGCGTATCTGGAGGATAAGCTGAATTTCTACAACAGACACATGGAGAAATATGGACAATTTGCAGGTAAACTTGCCCAGAGATACTTTCAATCTTCAGGTTAAGCAATGTATCTTGTATCTCAACAGATTTCGATAGCAGCAGCAGCAGTCCGAATGGTTCCAGCTTGGATTGTCTCAATCTGATTGTGCAGAGCATTAACAAGAGCACAACGAACGCAGCTCCAATTCAAGCCGTGTCCAACAAATCCACATCGACATCCACATCCTTGGCTGCATCTGCATCTGCATCCAATGGGAAAACGTTGCATGCGAACTTCAAGAAAAAATGCAGCACATAGCAATAATCTTATCCCAACTAGTTAATTGTAAAGATATTTTGTAAGTGGCAGCCAAAAAGGATACGCGATATACAAGCAAGGATAACAAGCAATCTGTAGTTAAAGCCCAGTGAAAGTGTTAGCAATAAATTAGTATTCTTGTAGCTCTAGCAACTATTTACTAAATAAATATATTTATGTGTAGTAAAAACAATTTGTTCGTTAATCAATCCACTTCCAACTTGCGGAAGGATCCACTGGTGCCACTCAGCTCCCCACTGGCCCAGGCATTGGCCAAACCAACGCGCAGCTTCTCGTTTGTGCCATATTGAGCATCCTGCTCGAAGTAATCCTTGCGAGACTGCAGCTTGCGACGCCAGTAATCGAGGGCCTCCGCCTGGTAGCCATTGCTGCCACCGTACTCAATGGTCATCGCCTCGGGCGGCAGATGCTTATACAAATCCTCGGACTTCTTGTGCACCACAAACTGCAATAGAACGTTGCCAAATATATAAAAGGGAATGGAGTTAAAGCCCTACATTTTACGCACCTTCCAGGGCAGTTTAGCTGGCAGAAAGGAGGTAACAAAATTAAAGACCGTCTGTCCCGAGGGTATCATGTTCACCAAGTGAATCTCCATGAAGCGCAGCGGCAAGCATTGGTCCACAAACATGAAGGATTTCTTCAGCAGAAACGGATCGTATTGCAGCATCTGCTCCATGGTGACATCCCGTGCATCCACCACCCAAAAGAGACCTGCAGTTGTCGCATTGTCACACTCCTGGGCCAACAGTTCCAGCAGCATGAAGAGCAACTTGAAGGCTTCCCGTGGACTTGACGTCTTTGGATCAACTTGACAGAACTGAGAGATAATAACTCTGGCGCCTTGTGGACTCACTGGACGTTCGGGTATCACATGAATACTGTGGATTGGGGAATATTAAACGAGTTTCCCTACTGAATTCATCTCTTTCTCACAGGGAAACTCCCTATTGAATTCCCCACTCACTCACCCGCGATCAAACTGCTTTATTAGAGCCTCATTCACCTGCCGGGAGCCGAGCACTTCGGGAAATACATTGCGCAGGGAATAATAGTTGTCGATGCGACGCTTCGTTTCCTCCACGCTGAAGCGACAGCGTCGCAGGAACGCCAGGATCCATTGCGCATCCGTGCGTGCCTTCAGATACGGCGATTTGGCAATCCACGTCTGCACTGTGACTATCAATGCCTCTCGCTCCGACTGCTGCTCGTTGCACTCGGCCAGGGCGAGGGCGGCCAACAACGGCTCCAGAGTTCGCAAATTGGCCATGCTAACACCGCGCTAGCTGCAACTCGAATGCCCACTGATTTCCTGGGGGTGTTAATGGGTGTGCAATCTTATCAGTGGCATTGCTATGGTTAGATTGCTCAGTGTTAGATATACAACTAGCCAGAAAGCTTCGGTAGAGCGAACTCGACTTTGAGATACCCGCTAACCGCAAAAGAAAAACAACAAAAATAAATAAAAGAATGAAAGGATTTAATACCCTGTAACTAATATTCCACGGCTTGTTCCCAACACAGATCACCGATCATTTCTATGGCTGCTATAGGCAATAGTAGTTCGATCTGAATAAAATTTGCTCAAGATGCTTAGAATAATATCAAATACACAATCTAAGGCTTTGGTAGAGATTTCTCTAGACTAAAGAAAGGGTTTCATACACAAGGTTGATTTTTTAAATATCATTTATATGGATTGTTGTATTTTAGATTTTTATCAAATTGGTTCTAATTAAAGCTTAATTTCAACCGATCATTTCTAAGGCAGCTATGAAATAAAGTAGTTTGTAATTAATCTAATTCTGCTCAAAATGTTTAAGATAATAATAAATACACAAACTATGAATTTAGTTGACATATCCCTAGAAAAATTATAGATTTTCATACTAAAGATTATACGTATAACAGCTATTTGATAAAGTAGATTGATCTACATCAAATTAGCTTATAATGCCTATAAAGCCCCAAATTAAAAATCTGTAAGTTAAGTTCAGATATTTCAAAAAACCACAACAGATTGATTTTTGACCGATCAATTCAAACATGCAGAGCTTTGTAAATTCTGCCTGTTACATTCACTATCACAGAGTGATAACACTCTTGTACCCATTTGGTGGGCGAGTACAATAATAGATATATGTACCCGTAATCGCAGCCGTACTCGTGTTGTAGATAAGTGAAATTATCGACATTTACGTTTATGTGCAGTTTAATTGATCGGCTACAGTAGAGCCTGGCATAAAACAACTGAAATTAAATAAATATGATGAACTGTTGACCTTCAGTTAATCCCAATTGAGCTTGCGAAAGGAACCGTTGACACCGAACTCCGCCTCGTAGGTGATGATCTCGCCGGGACGCAGCTCCTCGACGGTGCCATACTGATGATCCTGCTCAAAGTAGCTGCGATAGCTGTTCAGCAAGTCCTCCATGTCGGCAATGCTCTCCAGCATGTGGCCATTGGTGCCCCCATATTCCTCCGGCAGGCACTCCTTGCCAATATGCTCAAACAACTCGGCAGGAGTTTTTAATACATGAATCTGAGTACAACTTGATTAGAAATGGAAGTAATGATGGATTGACCTACTTACCGGATAGTTGACCTGAGAGCTGAGGAGATTGTACAGAAATAGAATGGTGCTCTGGATGTCCTTGGGCATGTTGATGACGTACACCTCCTTGACCCTCAGGGGACTGCAATCATGGAGCCAGTTCCACCATTTGCGGAAGAATACTTTGTCGAAGCGTCGCATTTTATCCGAATTGACGCCCTCCAGATCAATGATCTCACAAATGCCCGCCACGGAGGCATAATCATTCTCCAGGGCCACAATCTCAATGGCCATCGATGTGAAATGATAAATCTCGCGCAGACTGTACTGATTGGGATCGAATTGGCCAAAACGGGCCACAAACAAGGCCGAAACATTGTCACACTTGGGCGGATCCGGAAACAGACAGACTCTAGAGATTACACAGTCATATTTTCTTTTTCTCCCATTAGTACTTGTACTTACCCCAATCGATTGATGTCCAGCAGTCGCTGTGTAATCGAACGATTGCTCATGACCTCAGGGAAGAGATTATAATAGGTGAAATAGCGGTCAATGCGTCGCTTCGTCTCCTCCAGACTGTAGCGACATCGCCGCAAGAACGCAATCAGAAAGTCATCCTCGGTGCGCGCTCTCAGATGTGGCTGCTGACGTATCCAGACCCGCAGTATGATGATGTCCTGCTGTATCCTGTCGGGCGTCTCGTTCAACTCCTGCTCGGCCACCTTGGCTAGTGTTGGCGAGAGTGGACGTCGCATCGTATCGCTGGCTATGGCGCTTATGAATTTGGTAATTTCCAGCCATGGATTGACATTTCCCATCTGGCTAATTTGCCTATCTTATCTAACAGATACAGATACGATTTGTTGGGAAAATACTTTCCAATATTTAGATAAAAAAGTGCATAGCTAATATGAATGTAACTATGCACACATGTGTAGCTACAAATGTGTCACATTGTTAACGTCATTGATTTTATTTTCGATTAGTATTGTCCAAAATTAACCCTTTTATGTAGACTGTCAGTTTTAAAAAGCTTTAACATTTTGAATAGTTCTTCATCAGTAGGCACATGCCAAAGGCTCATTTCCACTTCCCAATATGCAACTGAGTAAACAAAAATTGTAAACAGAGTCCGACTACGAGTATAAAGAGTAAAGTCAAAGGTTGTTGCGGAAGACTTTTCATACTCATCGTTTGTTGTTGTTGTCTGTTGCCACGCCCATTTAGCCTGAAACATTAAAACATTTTTCAATCAGCTATCGCTGCTTTACTTGTGACGGAACAGTAATCAGTACCTGTCGAACTTTAAATAAAGGCAGCCTTTATCTTTTATTAAAATTTGACATTTGTGATTGTTGGAAATTTCCTGCATTATGCAAAAAGTAGTAATCAGGTTTCCGTATAATATGAAACAAGATTTGAATAATAGTCACCAAAAATAACAAAAAAATTAAAGTGCAACAGTCTTAAAACCAGGAATCGCAAATAAGAGTTATGAGAAACTTGATAATCTTTTATTTTCAATTTATATTTAAAAATCATACTTAGTGTAAATGCCATTTTCAATTTTTATTAAAAAAAATAAAAATAAAAGATATTTTTTAATTTGTCTAATTGGAATTGGGAAAAAAATTTATTTTTCAATAATAATCTTAGCAATTGAAAATAAAAGGTATCCTTAAATTTTTATAATAAAAATTGAATAAAAAAATATATTTGAAATGCGTTATTCCAAAAGTGACATGTACAAATGGATATACAAAGGCGCAGCCAAGAATCGGAGCGACTTTGAAAAATAACTTTTATTTTCAATTTTTATTATATTTTTTATTTATTTTTTTTTTTGGAAATTACTTAGTGGTATAAAGAAGGAACGCATAATTTGATCGACCACGTGAGAGACGGAATATAATGGACAGCGTTAAAAATACAAATAGCTGGATATACAAACATACACACATACATACATATGTATGTGTAAGTGCAGTCATATCCGGCGCCTTTGTCCCGCTCCCAAGTCACTCAAGTGCATCATCCCCCATTTGGCGGAGAGAAGTTTGAAATGCGATCGCCGTTTAATGCTTGAAATAAATCTGACACTAAATAGTATCCAGTCAGCGCATGTTTTGAGCGTTCAATTTGAGTGGCCGTCAGGGAGTCGACATGTGTAGGAGGTGCTCATGCGGAGTAGGAGTAGGAGTAGGAGTAGAAGTCGGAGTAATAGTAGGAGTAGGAGTCACCTTCTGTAGTTGAGCAAATTGCTCTGACATGGCGCTGTCAGCTGTTGACAAGCACGCGACGCGTTGCTGCCAGGAAGCGGATCAGTTAGCTGGATGTGAATGTGGCTGTGGATCTGAATCTGAATCTGCCATCCTCTAATAACTCATAACACATTATGGGAATGGGAAACGGAGTGGGAATTGTCATATGCTTTGATCTTCTGCTGACAGAGCTGCGTGTAGAAATTCCCTTGCTGTTTCTGCTACTTCATTGCTTTTGACACAAACATATCGCTTCCATATTCATAATGAGCCTCATTAACTTTATGCACTACAAAACAACTAAAGAAACCCAACAGCAACTTAAAGAAGCACTCAACACTTTCCCGCAGCATTTTGGTTGCATGTTCGATTAAAAAAATGGGCTAAAGAGGAGAAGGAGGAGGAGGGAACGTGGGTGCAGCATGTAATTGACGCGCTCATATCTGATAAGTGTATTTTGTTGTAAGCACTTGAGAATGATGCCCAACTGTTGTTGCCACTTGCCACTTGCCACTGCAACATATGCATTCCCATAATGCATATATGTATGTATGTATGTATGCATGTATATGTAGCATATGCCACCCAGACTTTATATTGTGCCGTTACTCGTCGCAACATTTCCATAATTTTTGCTATTGAATATTAAGATGCATTTTATTATTAAATAATATTTGGTAATCAAAAGGTTTCATGTTTAATTTATAGTTTTACATAAAACGCCCCATTTTGTGCGCCAAGTGCGAGACTGTGGCAAGGAAGGGGCAGGGGCAGGCGGAGGGGGATGGCAGGGGCAGGGGCAGATGCTGTGGTAGTTGCAGATGCAGTTGCATCTACGGCAGCAAATGCATTTCTCTGTGCGCTCAATTGACAATCATATTTATAGAGCATATGCATTAAAGCCAAGTGAAAAAGCTATAGTCGAGTATCCGACTATAAGATACCCGGTACTCAAATGAAATACATTGTAAATGTGTCAATTTATATCTGTATTAATCAGGTCTGTTCCCAATTCCGAACGAAATGGGCTTGTTTTTACTATTCGAACTCGGTTTCAAAAAGGTTTCGAAAATTCATTTTAAGTATTTCAGGTTGAATATAGCAGATAGAAGGTAAATTAGACTAAAACTTCGTTGCTCGAATTTGCTCGCTTTCGATTGCGAGAGTTGATATCAACTTTTAAAAAAATTCTTTTAAAAAATACTTCAACATTATAATTTTAGGCATTATAAAGCTTTAAATGGCATTTACTTTTAAATTCGGTGACTCTATAGCACACGTTTTGAAAACGACAATTATTGTCGATTTTCGGAATTCAGAACAGACCCGAATATAAATATACTATATTAATGAGCTGCTCAAGTTTCGTACTACATTTTTGAGACCCTTTTTAGAAAAGACTTGGGTTGGAAAGCATGCTAAATCATGCCCACTATGAAAATAGTAAATTAAAAAATCTAAAAGAGTTCAAATTGCTCAACACAGTTTTAAGAAGCTCTTTTCACTAATTTTAGAGCATCTAGCTCTTAAATTGTAGTTGGTAAACGCTTTTTATTAACATTTTATTATATTACATACAAACTTGATTTTTATTGAGATGATGATGCAGAAATATTGCTTATGTCCTGTTCTGTATTGTGTCAAAATTTCATATTCACATCTTACATACTCTTCTTGTGAGAGTCAAAAGAGTTCTTATATTCTCCTAATCTTTTAAATCGAGAGTATTACATGCTCTTTTCTCGAAATATCGTTTTTTGAGTTAAAACATTCTTGCAGTAAATTCTTCTTGTAAATTTTAATGTGTCTGGACACATTATCTTCTGTTATTTGCAACGAATTCAATATACACCTTTACTCTACGATTAACGGGTATAAAATCACGAAAACTTGAGGAAAAACTAAGAATATTATTTGAACGAAAAATGTCTTTTTCGGTTTAGTCGTTTTCGATGCTCGACTGCCAGTTGTCACTCAACTTGATCCAAAATTCCGTTTATACTTGCCGTGCCCGTCACTCTACCAGTTCCATTCCCCCTCCCCCTCCCCCTCCCAATCCCCTTCCCAGAGATGAGTGTGGACTGCGGGGGCGGGGAGAGATAGACAGACACTAAACGCCAAATGAAATTTCATTGTAAACAGACGTGTTACGGCAAATTGAGCAGCTTAAACAAATTTCCGTTGTGTCTTAGTCGTTGCGCATGGACAAATCTCCAGAGTCTATGAGGTAGCCGCATCCTGTCTTAGGAGATGGAGACCATAAATTGGCTTCCGTTTTATTTATCTATGGCAAAGTGGCAAACCTTTTAATTCTATCCTAATTGGTCCATAGGGAAGCAGCTGGACCCTTGCTTTATATTTAGATATTATTATTTTAAACTATCTCTAAGCCGGGCATCTAATTCAGTTCATTTGTAGATGATTGTGTGCCAGGATCGCGCGGGCAGCCGCAGTTTGAATTCACCACGTTGACTGTCACTTAGAGCCACGTCCACGGGCAAATTCTCGCTGTAAAAGTGCAAAAGATTCATCTAAGGGAATGTCAACTTAAGTGCGGATGTTGCACCTCCGACTTCAGCTGCAGCCACTTGAGTTTGAGTGCAACACGCGTGCCACTTACCCATTGTACAGGATCAATGCCACGCTCTCATCTGGTCTCTGGAATCCCACAGCACTCAGCTGTGCCATCGCATCCGTTTCATTGCTCCTCGTCTCTATGCGCACGGATTTCTCCGGCACAAATTTGCTGAAATGCCCGATGGCATAGTAAATGGGCTGTTTGTAGAATTCACTGCGACTTGTTGTATTCACAATCACCGGCGAGTCCACATAATTGTGCACATAGTTGGGTCCGCCCTGCTCATCCAGCACCAGATTCCAGTCCAGCCAGCCATTGACATTATGCTGCAGATCCTGAATATAGGCACGCATATAACTCTCGCCGCGTCCCCAGCTGCCCAGCTCGGGTCCATGGGTCTGCCATGGCTTATCTCCGATGCACGACTCTGTGTTCAGCATCAATTTATTTGGCATTTCCGCATGCGCCTCGTCTAGGAGATTGGGCCCGAAGATCTCATCCCAGTACCAATGCACAGCCAGGCCATCGAGATAGTCCAAGGCATTGGAACGAGAGGATCGCATCTGTAGAAGAGCGATTAGAATGCTAAATTTATGGTTGCCTCAAGTGAATTTCGAATATTTTTATATTAATTGAAAATACAGGAAAGAAAAAAGAATGAAGAAATGGAAGCAAAACTAGAAAACCCGAATAAGATAAAAATTCTGAATACCAGAAATATAATACCCTTCGTGCTGCTTTCGTCACTAGCGCGGACTGCCGTCCGCAGTGATTATTCAAAATTATAGTTAATATTCACTGGTATTAGACAATAAAAGATTTAATTTTTCTGACTTTGGTTGAAATATCTTTTCAAATGCTATACAATTTAATGTATCTAAACTCAAATTCTCTAGTCCCAATTTAAGTTTCCTATTAAAATGTTTTTTAATTTTAAATTATGAATAATATTTCTGACTTTGGTTGAAATATCTTTTCAAATAGTATACAATTAAGGACCGTTTCTTTTCAATATCTTAATAAGGTGATTGATAACTATTGAAAAGAGAATTTGACGTAAAATGTATAGAAATTAATGTCAAATTTGAAACTATATGTTAAATAAAATTTATATGTTCATTTTAGTTTCCTTTTTAAATGTTTTTTAATTTGTATTTAATAATTTCAAATTTTCTAATTCTAAAAAAAAGTTTTTGTTCCGAATTCTTCACCCTGTTATGTTTCTCTTAATATTATTTAAAAAAATGCTTTTATAGAACCCTATTTATATTCAAAGGGGACATCAGCATGTGAGCTCACCTTGCGAAACCAGGAGGGATACGTATATCTCTGATCATCATTGCCAAAGATGAGCACTTGACGCTGCGTGGAGTTCCTGATGGTTGGTCCCAGGTAATCGTTCAGCCAAATGGCCTGCCAAAAGTGTGAGCTATGTATGGTAAATGGTAATCTAATGGCTATAATGGTTGCCTACCTGCTGCCAGGGCGTCCAGCCCATGCTCATAAAGTGCACGAAAAAGAAACCAATGACGCCGTTTAACGGCTCATTGCCAGTGGATATGGCCCAGACGGGCATATTTTTAGATTGCATTAGCTCGAGGAATCTGCAAATTAAATCAAAGTGTGCGCGTTAATTCACATCAAAACAAGAAACAAACACTCATCTATGGAAACATGAATAATTTTTCCCTTGCAGGCCATAGAAGATTTTTAAGAGACTTTGATGTACTGTAATGTCAAGTCACTTTTTTTAAGAGAAAAAAATTGTTATTCAAATCAGTTTAACTTTTTTTAAAAACAAAAAGGATTTTTATGAAAAAATTATGAATTTATGAAATATATCACGAGACTAATAGGAAGTATTTTTTTTTAAGAAATTAGGAGAAAAAATTCAAAATAATGTGTCGTAATTTCAAAACAAAATTAACAATTTTCAAATTTTTAAAAATTCAATTTTCAACCGTTCCTTCCTAGAGAGCTCTTCTGACATAAGTATTTGTCTGATTTTATCCAAATTTTATCAATATATAGTTGATACATTTGATATTTGATATAGTGTACCCACCTCAAGTGATATTGTGCCCAGGCTTCATAATATTGTGGCTTTAGTTGGCCAAATCCAGTCCAGCGTTCGTTGCTCTTCATCCAAGTGGGAGCACTCCAAGCGGCGGCCATGATCTTCAGTTCATTGAGTTGGCAAACGCTCTTTACACGCTTCAACTGCTCAATTTTCTGTAGATCCCGTGCATCCAGTGTTGTAAAGTTGCTCAATAACGGATCATTGCGCGGCTGCTCGTTGTAGGCCCAAGGTTGTAGATCAAAGTCAGAGCCGCCAATTGACATCCTTATCGAATTGTAGGCAATGCCTTCGGAGTGAAAATAGGATCTACAAATATTTAGATGGTTGATATAGTTAACTGTGTATTCACATACTTAATTTTACATATTATATATTCTTACTTATAGATATGATCTTGCAATTCTTCTGGTAGTTGTTGTAGAATGTGCGAAACGCTGCCCGTAAGCGCGCCTCCAAAATTTGTCATGCTCTGATAACGCTTATCACGATTAACCGTAAGTTGTACGGTCCTTATGTTGGCATTCAAAACTGTAAAGAGCAGTGTTGAAAAGATTATGAAGAATATACTGTTAGTAATGTGTAATTACCAAACTTTTGTGGAATATTTGCAAATTGCAGCCAGGCTCGATTTTCTTCTACCACAATGGAATCAGCTTTGAAATTCTCATCAATCGACTGACGATCCCGCACTTCCAAAATGCTTTTGTCCAGAAAACTGGCATCGGTTCTCTTGAATCGCAATCCATTCTAGGAAAAGTGAATACTTTTTAGTAAGGAATATATTAAAAATAATAAAATTTTTAAATTTTTTATATTTTTTTAAATTTTTTTTTAAATTTCTTTTATGGTGATATGTTTTTTCTTTGCCAATATTATTATTATTATAACATTATTAAATATTGTAGACATGAAATTGATAAGTCATTTGACAGCTAAGTTTGTAATTTTTCGTCCCCGCTGCTCTTGCAGCTTTTTTGAGCTTTCCACTTACCTTGCTGGAGCTAATCACCACAATCTGAGAGTTATCATTTAATAAAGGCGGCTCCAGGTAATCGCAGTGACTACTATTGCAAACACAAACGCTGCCGTGTTTTGTTTCGCGCAGCTGACAATCAGTTGATACGGCTATAACAGCTGCAACAGGTGAAAACAAGGAGATAAGCCAAAGTTAGCCAAGCAATCTGATAAGCATAATCCACTTACCGTCACAGCACGCTAGTAAGAAAAAGAAACAAAGCCCAAACACTTTCATTTCAATGCTTTATCAATATTATATGTAAAACTGCAACGAAACGCGCACTTTGAATGCGTCCGGACAACTGAGACGTGTGTTAAGCTGAGCTGAGCTGAGAGCTGAGTTGAGAGAGCAGTTGAGCTGAGAGCGTAACAATTGAAAGCGCTGCTCTAATGAACCGTAAACGAATTTTGCTCAATTTGTTGTTTATGTGGTATTTGCCACTTGACCTGCACCAGCTGTTGATTTGATAAAGCGGCGACCGGCAAACGCAAACAACGATCGACGACGAAGACGACGATTGCTGATGGCGCCAACTGCCTACTTGAAAAACCTCTCACGCATTTGGCAATCAACATACATTCGTAAACATATGTATGTATGTACACATTATGCAAACGACAGAGTCAGCAGCTTTCAAAAAGAGCACATCCTAAATCAACTTTTTAGTACATACATGTTCAATATGGGAGAGAGTTGCATTTATTAGCACACTCTCTCTTCTCTCGCTCTCTTTTCGACTCTCGACATAAAATTAAGCAACAAGAGCAATATCTCGGCACTCTTGAATTGTAGCAACTTAAAGCTTTTAATGCCATAGCTTTAAGGTTTATATCATTAATATTTAAGTTTGCTATAGTTTATAATTACTTAGTAGTATATAACCAGAAATTATTTTTTTTAAATAAGTTTAAGCTCTTATCTACCAACATAGTTTAAATATCATAAATTATAAATAAGCTAATCCTAATAGTTGACTTTATTTCATTCAAGATCAAAAAAACTTTGTTGTTTTGCTCTGCTTGAAGTTCCTTTTGTATTTTGTAACTACAGGAACTTAATTTTGTATAAGGATCACGATTAAAACAAAACTAAATTTCATAGTGGTTTTGAATATATAGAAATAAATAAATAAATAAATTATATTAAATTTTTCCAGAAAAATAAATTGTCGGACTTGAAATACTTTAAATTAAAAAAAAGAGTATCCAATGTTTTTTTTTTAGCCAGTGAGATTAGCTACCTTAATCGCCGTAAATGTAATAATTAAAAAAAAACTAATTATTTTCCCTTTATTTATTTAAAGATTAAAAGACACATTTGTATTACTTTAATTTCTTCCCTTCAGTTATAAAGTATCGTATGTATGGACTTTGCTGGAACATTAAGCTGAAGATTTCCACGTACACTATCCACAATATTAATATCTAGGTCAGCTCGACCACTATTAAAAAGAACAGCGGCAATTTTGTCATCGGGTCGCAAAAAGGCAACGGCATCGAGATTAACATTGCTGGCAACTGCCTCGATACGGACAGAGCCCTCGGGCACAAGTTTGGAGTAGTGGCCGATGGCATAGAACATGGGCTGTTTGTAGAACTCAGTGTAGGCTGGGAGAATTGAAATAATGAAATGATTGAAATTAAATGGTATCCTCAGCTTACTTGTTGTGTTGACAACCACGGGAGCATCCACAGTGTTGTTGACATAATTGGGTCCACCGTCTTCATTTAGGACGTAATTCCAGTCGATCCAGCCATGCATGCCATCCTTCAGATGGGACGAATACGAGCGGGCGTATTTCTCAGCACGATCCCAGCTACCAATAAGGGGTTTCGCCTGCTGCCAGGGCTTATCGCCAATACACGACTCGGTGATGATGTGTATCTTACCGGCCATATAATCGTTGGTCTTATCAACGAAACTGCTGCCAAATATCTCATCCCAATACCAATGGAGCGCAACGCCATCAAGATAATCAATTGAATTAGGACGGGTCTGATTCATCTGCAAATTGAATTGGATTATAGATAACATATTTATGGGTAACAATTGAAATCCAAGCCCCCTTCTTACCACTTTGAACCAGAATGGACTCGTGTAACGCTGATCATCGTTGCCAAATATAACGATATCCTTGTACTTGGACTTACGGAAGGTTGGTCCCAGATGATCGTTCAGCCAGATGGCCTGAGACTGCGGTGTCCAGCCTAAGCTCATGAACCTGACAAAGAACATGAAGAGTATTCCGTTCATTGGCTCATTGCCCGTGGAAATGGCCCAAATGGGCAGACCGTTGCTCTCCATCAAATCCACCCATTTCAGATGGTAATCGGCCCAAGTCTGATAGTATTCACGCTTGAGGCGCCCAAAGCCTGTCCATCTGTTGTTTGTCTTCATCCAGGGCGGTGCACTCCAGGCAGCACCTTTGATCCTCAGCTTTTCCACACCAGAGACTTCTTTCAGACGCTTAATTTGCTCTACCCGAAAGACATCACGATCGTCCAGTTTATCCATGTTGCTCAGTATGGTCTCATTCTCGGGCAGCTCATTGTAGGCCCAGGCTTCCAGGTCAAAGTCACAGCCTCCGATGGCGACTCGCATCAAATTGAAACCCAATCCGTCGACGGCATGAAAAGACTTGTAGAGATGATCCTGTAGTTCCTGCCCCTTGAAGTTCTCCAATAAATATGACACAGCTCCGGTAAAACTGCCACCAAATCCCTCAATTCTCTGGAATCTCTTGCTGCGATCCAGTTTAATCGTCACGGATCGAGTAGTGCCCGTTGAGGCCGTCGGAGACTTGGGAAAAACTCCGGCTAAAGCCTCATCTATCAAGCGGGAAATGATCGTAGCATTGTTGACCTCCTTCGAGCTTTCGCTAATGGGTTCTTCATAGTCCTTTATAGTATACTTATCCTTGGCACCGAAGTTGCCATTGCTCAGCTTGAAACGCCATCCCTTTTTTGTGCTGGATATTAAAGCGAATTCGCTATCCTCCTTCAGCGTGGGATTCTCCAGGTAATCACAGTAATCTGCGGTGCAGACACACACCTTACCATACTCTGCGTCCTTCAACTTACAAGGCAAACTTTCCGTCTGGCCACCTGGTCAATTAATCCATTCAACAGGTGTTCTTTAAGATAGCTTCAATTACCGAACACTTACCGATTATGGCTATCAGGAAAGATCCGATTAGCAATAAACTTCTGCACCTAAACATGGTAAGACCGAACCCCTGAAAAGTCGATCATAGACTGAACTTGTTAAAAACTACAAGACTGTTTTTCACACTTAATCTAAACACTTAAAGCTGCTCAAGTGATTTGGCATTAAAAACATTTAATTGAGTGGTTAATAGATTGCAACCTATTTATACACAATCCAGTTGTGTTTTTGAAATTTTAGTGAATTTTTTAACCTGTAAATTCTTATTTGGCAACTGCCTAAATTATGACATATTTACACAATAAATCTCGTACAAGTTTCTCTCGCTGATTATCGATTATTATAAATTGATTGATGGCCCTTCCCTTTGATGGACGAAAATAAACAATTGGGTTCGCTGGTTATTTTGTTTGATTAAAAATATTTGTGGAATTGCCTATCTTATCAGTTATGGCCATATTATCTTAACGACCATTTCTAATCCAACAATGAGCGAATAATTCGCTTAGTTTAGATTCAATTTAGCTGCAGGTGTAACAGATTATCGAGCTATTAATTTAATTTAATTTTAACAATTTCTAAGAGCATAAGACTGGGTCACATTAACACCTTTCTATTGTTTTATAGGTGTCTGTCTATCATTCTCGTCTCTCATCGAACTTATTAAAGCTTCAAGTTTTGTCAATACGATTGATGCAATCTATAGGAAAATTTATGTTGGGCGGCGGCTTTTTCGAGACTAAATTTAAACGGGGGCAAAGCGCAATGAATTGGAAAATGATTTGAAAGTCTGGAAAATCTATAGCACGCTTATCAGGGACCAAACACGGACGCAGGCATTGCAGGCCTTTGACTCATGTGAACTTTAAGCGCTCTCAAAGTGTGTGTGTGTGTGTGTGGGGAGGGGGGGGGGCAGGAGGAGGAGAAGAAAAAAGACAATAAAAAGGCGTAACAATAATCTGGTAAGTAGCAGCATGACAATCAACAACAATATTAACAAACGGCTTATGCACGACTAGAAGTTACTCTTTAATCCTTTTAAAACCTTTATCGCCATTCAAGTATTCTTTTTGTACTTTGTATATCAATGTTATGAAGTAATTCTTGTCATTTATCATACTCCTTAACAAGATAATAATTAAGGAAAAATTAAAGAAATTGCTATCCAAATGAACTAATAGCGACTTGCTTTAAACATTAAAAAATCTTAAATTTTAGGAAAACTGTCTTTAAACTATTTATTTTTCTACTTTTAGAAACATTTTTTCCCAATAATATGTTTAAAATTTAAATTGTATATCAATTTTCTAAAATATATGTACTAGATATTGTAAGAGAAAAGAATTTATCCTAGTTTAATATTATACGATTTATTTTATTTATAATATTTTTAATAATTTTATTAACTTATAATATTTCTGTTCAAGCTGGACCTTTCGGCGATATGCCTGAATACTCTTCTCAACTGACACATGTTGAGTCAAACTGGCCTCGGCCTCCGCCACGACTTCGACTCTGTCACGGACTCGGAGTCGGATTTGTTCGTATTCGTTCGGTTCGCACGCTGTCAGTAAAGTGAAGCGCCAGACTTTGCTGCAGCCTTTCAATAGCCGCAAACACGTTGACGGAGCAGCAACACCACCTGTTGTTCGGCAGCAGAAATACTCCGCTCTATACGAATCTCGCTTCGACTGTCTGTGTGTGCGAGTGATTGTGATTGTGCTTGTGTGTAGCATAATTTTAGGCGCGCCTTTTTACGTCCATATGGCAAAGTAGAAATCAAGAGCTTCGGTGCGTGTACTGTGTGCGTGTGTGTGCGTGTGTTTGCTTGTGTCAGTGTGTTAGTGTAAGTGTTGTATTTTTAATTAGCTTATTCTCTGTTTGGACGTCATGTCGGGGAAAGCAACAAGTGGAAAGGATGGAGCCCAGCTGAATGCCTCCGGTAGACGCAGCTCGACAACACCGTCCAATGGCATTGAGAATCGTTGCCTCATTGCGTTGATTGTGTACATAGCACTATTGCTAGACAATGTGCTATTGACCGTGATAGGTAATGTTAATTAATATATGTATATGATATGATTATCGATAGTATATAATTGAGATGTTGTTGTTGTTATAGTGCCCATATTACCAGACTATCTGGCCAGCTTGGAGAAGTTTCAAGTGGAATCGTATCACTTGGAGAACGGAACATCTTCATCTACACCGATAATACATCAGATGACGTATCGCAATGAAGAACAGGCGCAATTACAGTACATGACCAAGCATCCCATACCCGGCAAATCGATGGTGAATTTTTCACTATTGCATCTGACGACCACAACGATGTCGACCAGTCGACCAGTTGGCAATAAATTGACCACAGACAGAGCCACAACCCCAACCGCAACCACAACTGCAGGCAACATCAAAATCAAGAGCAATTTCAATCGCCACAATAGCAACAACAACAGCATCGGCTTGGCAAGTGAAAATGGCTCGATTGGACTGTTGTTGGCCATGAAAGCGTTGGTTCAATTGATTTTCAATCCCATTGTTGGCAATATGTCCAGCAAGTGTGGCTACCGACTGCCCATCGTGGTGGGCACCTGTTTCCTGTTGCTTTCGTCACTCGGTAAATTTGCATTTTCTGAGCTAAAATTAGCACATCCATTTTTAGACCCTGTACCGATAGTTTAATTGGTTTGTAATAGGCAGAAGTAGACATGACAGAGTCCATAAAGTATATAAGTATATTAATGATGATAGCCATGTTTGTCTGTCTGTATATATGAACGAACAGATCTCTGAGATAATAAGAGCTAGATGCACCAAATTAGGTATGTAAGCTACTTGAATAATATATGTGCAGGCTTATTAAGTTGATTTCGAATTATGGATACCCCTCCCGAAAATTTCAACGAAAAAATCTCTGAGATGATAAGAGCTAGATGCACAAAATTTGGTATGTTGACTTGTTATATAAATATATGTACAGGCGTATAAAGTTTATTTCAAATTGTGGATACCTCTCCCGAAAATTGAGGAGAGGAGTATGAAGTTTGCTTTAAATTATGAAGGATTTAATTAAACAAATTACAGGGTAAATTTTAAAGCTATAGCCTTAAGTTTTGACGACTGATAAAGAAGAAAGTCCGAATTTACTCGGATAATAAATTCAAAAGATATTCAAGAATCCGTCTCCATATACCTTATCCATGTACGTTAGGCAGTAAGAGTTAGGATATCTACAGAGCTCGGGCACAGGGTAATTCGTTGTCGGGCACCCTCGACTAAAGCTAGTTTAGTTGCACTCTCTGCTAAATTTAGCACATGGTTTTAATGATTTTCATTTTTTGTCCATACTCCCAGTGTTTGCTGTGGGCGAATCATTTTTCACCTTGTTACTGGCCCGTGCTATCCAGGGCGTCGGATCGGCCTGCATTGGTGTGTGTGGTATGAGTCTGGTGGCCCAGCATTATCCCGAGGAGGAACGACGCTCCAAGATCATGGGCATTATACTCGGCAGCATTGCACTTGGCGTCCTGATTGGATATCCCTTTGGAGGAATCCTCTATGACTTGGTGGGCAAATCGGCACCCTTCATTATACTCTCGACAATCATCTTTCTGAGTCTCGGGCTGCAACTGCTCACCATGGACTTGTCCGTGCAGCCAGAGGTTATGGTTGTCAGGAAGGAGACCAAATGGCGATCGCTGCTCGAATGCAAAATGATTTTGGCCATTGTCATCGCCATTTGGCTGTCCACTTCCACAATGGCCATATTAGAGCCGTGTTTGCCCATCTGGTTAATTCAATATCTCAAGCCAAATAAGTGGCAATTGGGCACCGTCTTTATTCCGGACTCCCTTGGCTATTTCGTGGGCACCAACTTCTTTGGCGGCCTCGCCTATCGTTATGGCCAGGTGAAGATCTCCTGCATCTGTCTGCTGCTTGTGGGAATTGCCTCAACTTTGGTAAGTCAACGACAACGAATCTGTCGCCGATCTGTCTTCTTTCTTGTTGTATTGATCATTCTTATGCAGATTCCCAGCGCCACAACCATTGCTCAACTGCTATTACCCCACTTTGCCCTGGGCCTTGGCATTGGAGTAATCGATGCTGCGCTGGTTCCCCTGCTGGCCACCTTTGTGGATGCCACGCTGGCCCAGGAGGAAGGTGGAGAAGCGAGCAATTCAATGTCCAGTTACGGTACGGTCTATGCTATACAGCAGACATCAGTCAGCTTGGCCTACTGCCTGGGTAAGATCTAGTTGACACCCTCGTAAGATATGTCGTAGTTTTTGAAAGATGATATTTATCCTTGACAGCTCCTTTGATTGGCGGAGAATTGGCACAGTCCTTTGGGTTCGCCTGGCTTATGCGCATTGTGGGCATGCTTAACATCATCTACGGCCCCATATTAGTTTATCTGTATCAGAAATACGATCCGAAGGTGCCACAAATTTAGAATTTTATGAATTATTAACAGTACTAACTTTAATATTTGCTTACGCACAGACATTGAGGGAGCACCAAAATGCCATTCTGATGCAGGCTAGTGGAGCTGGGACGCGCTACAAGCAGCTCTACAACTCCATGGATCTCGAATAATCACAGCCCCGAATATAATCTTAAGCAATATTGTCTGTCCACTCATCAATGTAAAAATAGAACCAAAAACCAAGCTTACACATCTCATATTTGTATAATTTTACTATTACTTGGTCATGACTTAAGTGTTTTCCGAACCCAACACAAGCGGAGGAATAAATTCTTCACTCTGATTTTAAGCCCCTTTCGGCTCACAACTCGAAAGAGTTTCAAAATTTTGCATATTTTTTTTTTAATATTGCCTTTAGGTAAGAGGTTAATTAAGTTAGGTCTGTGGATATACAAACCAAGAATTTTACATTTTGCAGGCCCTGGTCCCGGCGCAACACGCAGGTAAAAGTATCATTTTCAGGACTTTTATGATATCTTTTGCGTACCTTTTATGATATTTCAAACAAAACCTTGCTAATATTAAAAATCTTATAAAAAAAAAATTAAGTTTTACATATACACAATTTTTTCCACTCGACACATTGCGCTTCATACCTAATAAATAATACTATTTTGCGCAGTGCCGAGTGACAAAATCTGCCAAATTTGCTCCAATCGTTTACAGTTTACCCCCTCATTTAGTTCACGAACCAGGTGAGTTTTCAAAAGTCTTAGTATAAACATTTCTTAGTTAAATTTATACCTTTCGATCGGCTATATATATATTATATATAGCCGCATAGTCGCCTTTCGCACCCTTCGTGCTGCTTTCGTCACTAGCGCGGACTGCTGTCAGCAGTGATTTTTTACAGAATATTTTTTATTTTATTAGTCGATTTTTTTTATTTTAGTTAAAATTTTAAATAGAGCTAATCTAAAAAATATAATTCTATTTATAATCTAATCTATATACACAGAAAAAAAAATGCCGTTCTAAAATCAAGTTTAAAATTCTTGATTCAAGCCTGCAATTTTTAAGTATGTTTTCAGGATTAATCTGAATAATCAAGCCTGTATCGGGATTGAAATGGGAAAATAAGCCCAAATTACTTGATTCTCTCTCGGCCTCTCTCATTTCAACTGGTCCGATGGCTCAGTGGTTAGAGTCGCCGACCTGTTTGAAAAAAACTTGAGTTCGATTCCCCCAGTCAATTGCAGTCACAAACATTCCCTACCTTAAAAAAAAAATTTTTAAAAAATAACAATGAATAAAAAATGTTAAAAAAAAAAAAAATTAAAAAAAAAAAATTTAAAAAAAAATTAAAAAAATGTTAAGAAAAAAAAATTAAAAAAAGAAAATTTAAAAAAAAAATTAAAAAAAAAGTTTAAAAATTTAAAAATCATAAAAAAGAATAAAGATAAAGTTTGAATAAAAAAAAACGACCAGAATAAAAAAAAAGTTAAAAAAAATTTTTTTTTTGCTTTGTTTTAAGAATTTTTAGGATTGAATTCGGGATTGAAAAAATCAAGTATTTCATACTTGGTTTAAGTAAATCCGAGATTACCTCACTTTTGACATCGTTTCGGATTGAATCCGGGCTAAATATCCCGGATTTTTTTTTCTGTGTACATAAATATAAAATATTACATACGAAAATGTTGCTTGCAACATGACAAGACCTCGTTTAATCCTTGTCTGTTTGTAAGCCAGTTTACGAGCGTTTGGTCAACTGAGAAGGCAGAGGGTATTTGCTAGTTGTGAACATTTTCGGCTGGAGCATTGTTGTTGTTTCTTTTATAATATCGTTGAAACTATATTGGCCACGACTTAATTGTCATTTGACGTAGTCTCACATGGGAGCCAGGAGAATGTTTCAGCTTCACTCTGCTTTTAAACCCCTTTCGGTTAACAACTCGAAAGAGTTTCCAAAATTTTCCATATTATTCTAATATTGCAATAGCCCGAAAATCAGTATGGCGCGAATGCCTTTAGGTAAGTGGTTAATTAAGTTAGGCCTGTGGATGTATTGACCACGGATTTTCGAATTTGCAGGCCCTGGTCCCGGCGCTTACGCGTTGCCGCCAACCGTCGGCTATGAGAGACACGATAACCGTAAGCAGCGCATGCCCCAATACTCCTTTGGGGCCCGCACCGCCATGTTCGGCCCAGATCCTGGGCCAGGACCAGGCGCCTATCAGGTGGACAAACTGACCCGCAATGGAACAAATGGCGCCGCTCAATATTCAATGGCCGGAATGACAAAAATTATTGGTAAGAATGAAGAATGCAATACAAATAAATTGAGCAGCATATTTAAAAATGAATCAAATTATAGACAAACGAGTTGGCCCCGGACCTGGCGCGCATGATGTTCATATAAAACCGTTTTTCAAGGGTGTCGATGCGCCAGTCTACTCCATGGCTCCGCGGAATGATTATAGTTTTAAGAAGTATGGACCCGGCCCAAGTGCTTACAAGTTTGAGATCAGTCCTATCAGACCTGCTGCGCCAGCTTATAGCATGTGAGTATCAGCTCTTCACTAAAAAAGATCATAGATCAATTATCCTTCTTATTATCAGGGGTATTCAAGCCAAGATGCTACAGAAGGCTGATTCACCTGGACCTGCGGCTTATGGTGCAAATGATATAAATATCAAGTTAAACCGAGCGCCTCAGTACTCGATGAGACCAATTTGTAATATGCGAAGAGAGAACGTGGGTCCTGGTCCCAACTATTATGATTTGACGTACTACCGTCCTGGTAGATCTGGACGTGCTTATTCCTTTGGTGTTCGTCATTCTCCTTATGCCCCACCCATGATTGTTAGATGTGATAATATGTAGTATATTTGCAATATTAGAAGAATATAAAGTGTGTAAATTTTACATATCCTTTTTAATATACTCGGGAGATGGGATAATGGAATAATTTATATTGTGCGGCCTACTTCGATGTTGAAAACTATTTGGGGGGGAACTTGAGAGACTCGCTGCACTCAATTTTGTAATCGAGGGGAAAATTTGAAAAAATCTGTCTGAAATATTAAAGCTATTTTAAAGCTTGATTTGAGAAATTTTAATATGGGCAAGATCAGAACAAGGTAAATTCTCTTTGCCGGTGAAACGCATTGTATTGCACTGTCTGTGTCCCTGATTCTTCCAGTTGGTTTGTAGCTGGGCATTCCTAATCCTCTCTACTTTGGGGCGGACCGTTTCGTGCTGTAAAGAATTCTACTCCATGTCTAGCCTTTTGGGATAAAAGCAATTTTTGATTCCCACTCTACTATAATGCCCTTAATTTATTTTTTACTGTGCCATGATTCAAGTGTCATCTGAGCCTTATATGTGAGAAGGGCATTATGTGAATTCATTTTTCATTACAGACTCACTCGGAACACAACTCGAGAGAGTTACAAAATTTATAATACTTTTCTAATATTGCAGTAAAATAAAAAAACATGTTACCTTTAGGTAGGTACCCTCAGGTAGGTGAGTCTTGCGGAAACTCTGACTAAAGATCTATTTATGGACAGGCCCTGGTCCCGGAGCTTACGCGTTGCCGCCAACTGTCGGCTATGAGAAACACGACGCGCGTAAACAGCGAATGCCCCAATACTCCTTTGGGGCTCGCACGAAAAATCCGAATGAATCGGAGCCTGGACCAGGACCAGGTGCCTATATGGTGGACAAAGTTACACGCTTTGGAAAGGGTGGCGGCTTAGAGTACACAATGGCCCCCTTGACTCCAATTCCGGGTAAGGATTAAGTAAAGAACAAGTAAATGAAGCCAACAGATTCTTAATCAATTGAATTGCAGATAAAAAAGAAGGTCCCGGCCCTGGCGCTCACGATGTGCATGAGAAGCCATTCTTTACAGGAGTTAATGCACCAGCGTACACAATGGCCCCGCGAGATGAGTATAAATTTAAGGATTTTGGACCCGGCCCGAGTGCCTATAAATTTGAGGTCACTCCCATAAGACCCGCCGCTCCAGCCTATAGCATGTGAGTCTATCATACCACTAAGCATACAATACATAGAGGTGTCAAACAAGCATTTTTGTGAGCGCAAATGCTTTGTATGTTCGGACGGGGGATCGAGCCCGCCTTTGCACTTCGGGAAATTTGAACATTTTGTGTGTCACCACCCCCAGCCCAGTTTTTTTTTAGTTTTGTATTTTTTATCGGTAACAAGTAAGTTTAGGATTTCTATTGCAAATAACCAGTTTTGACCGTATATATTATTAGCAATATGTTTAAAGAACACGTACTTGTTAGATATAGAAAGTTGTTAGCCCTCTTAAAGTAATGTTAATGCCAAGAAAAACAAGTCAAATTTCCCATACGGCAAGCGAACAAATCGGCATTTGAAATTGTGAGGCTAGGTGCTACAAAATTAAATATCACGGATAGTGGGTAAATGTGGGTATTTTAACTACAATCATTTGAGCAAGAATCAAATACTCTACAACACAAAATATGTTTCAGCGATGAGCTCCGCTGGAATCACTTTAAATACCTTTTAAAAATGACACTTAATGAAAAATTTTCATTTGCTAGACTACTTACACTTTTACATTATCAAGGGGACACCACGATTAGTTTCTGCATTTGACACTCGAAAACACAAAATACAAACCACACTAATTCGAACTCATTTCAAAAATTTTCCTAATGTTGATTAATTTTTCACTTTTAGCACATTCAAATTGCGAACAAAACTTTAAAATTTACTCGTTGCACTCAAAAATATTTCAAATTGGCGACTTTCAGAAAATGGGCTTTAGCCTCACAAACTGGTCAGATTTCCCATAGTGCGTTGCCTTTAAGTGCTCTCTCAGCAACGTGTGGACGCTCTGGGGTTTTATTGAAAAGAGCGTTCGGATTTTGGGGTCGCATTGCATACAAAGCATTTGCGCTCGCAAAAATGCTTGTTTGACACCTCTATGTATCTATATTTTTAAAATGAAAAAAAAAACATCTCATTATTTTGCACATTAGGGGTATCCAAACCCAGGTGGTGGGAAGAAGCAAGCAGGATTCACCTGGACCGGCGGCTTACGGGGCTGGCAATCTAAATGTCAAATTGATTCGTGCACCCGAGTACTCGATGCGGTCACCTTGCAAAGTACATACGTCGTCGGTGGGACCCGGTCCCAATTACTACGACTTAATGTACTATCGTCCTGGGAAGTCTGGAAAAGCATATTCGTTTGGAGTGCGTCATTCGCCCTTTGCTCCGCCCATGATTGTTAAGTGTGATAATCTGTAACCATCTACAAGTAATTTGCCATATTAGAAAAAATATTTTGTGATAAAAATCAATACCCTCATTTTATCCGTAAATTAAAAACCTTAATTATGGACTTTCCTTTAAAGCAATTATTATGCGTCTGAAAATTAGACTGGGGTGCATACTAATACAACTTGAAGTATGTATGAGGGGTAGATTCAGGATTATTCAATTTTCTAAAACTTGACATTAAAAATTTTTTAAACATTTACTTCCAAAAATGTAATGTTTTTTAAATTAAGAATCCATTATAATTATAATAAAATGTCATTTTCATTAGCACTACTTTTTTCGATGCTAGTGAAGTGACAAATGCATTAAAAAGTGGTTATTTGGACCCATCTGGGTAGATACTGTTCTGAAGTAAATTAGAATTAGTTGATCAGGGAAACGAGATTAACACAACAAAGTGCTTTTATTTAATGCAAGTGCACTTTATTTTATTATTGAAAAGAATCAAGTTCATTTTGAAATTACGGCAAAAAGAAATTAGGGTCTAAGCACTGGGTAACTCGTAGTCGTGCCCTTTTCAACTAGAGCGTTTTTCATTGATTCTTTTGCTTTGCAATCTAGTTTTGTCTATGCAATCTAGTTAAGCCGGGGCTGGAGCTGGTGTCGTTGTCTTTGGAATGGGACTCTTGAAACTTAACAGTTGTATCCTCTTTTCCACAGAAAATCCGAAAAGTTTTAGAAAAGGCTCATTATTATTTTAAGGTCCCAATATAATTTGATAGTCTGAAATATTTTCAACGGAACCGACACAAAACAAAATGTTTTTCAATGCTCTTTATTTAATTTAAAAAAAATCAATTTTTATCTAAAAATTAGTGCAAAAATTGTACAATGGGGACTGAGTTTTCCATTGATTTGTTTTTTTTTTTGCTAACTAGTTTTATCTATATTTTATAGATCCTATGGAGCTGATCCTGTCGCTTCGGTCGTTGTCATTGGAGTCGGAACTGGCGATACTCCGGCCAAACACTTGTTGAACTCTTCATAGGTCTTGGTCGTCTTTTGAGTATGGGCACGCTCCGTTTTGCTGGTACACGTCTTTTCGTTGATGTCAATCACACGGTAATTCTCATGAACCTGTTCCAACAGCTCCGCGGCACTATCCGAGATCGCGTACAATGCCTTGCCGCCATCGGAACCCTGTAAATAATAATCACAAAAATCACTAATTATTCTGTTTTACAAAAATCCCATCAAGCTACTTCAACTTACGGCATCCTTGTAGCAATCGAAGAATTCAATTGAGTCGGTTTTTTGACTGCAGGTAGTTAAAGCTGCGCAGGCCCCCTTGGCAGCATCATTTAACTGGATGCGCTTATTCAAGGTGCTACCATCGACATTCTGATGGGCCAGTTTGGCATCTTCCAAGCAGTTGCGGTAGTCCTCTTTGAATTGATCAGCCTGTTCCTTCAGCAGCGGCAAGTAGTAATCGAAGCAGGCGACGGAAAGAGTTGGATTACTATGGCTTAGTCCCGTGGTCTGGAGCATGAACGTCACAAGGCGATTATCGGACAAATTGCCTTGAGGTTTAGCTTGGCTCAGGACAACGGCCAAAAGCAACACACACACTTTCGAATACATATCGAACTTTTAAAAAATTAAAGAGATTTTTTCTTGAATCTTTTGATTCGTTTTGTTTGAACGTCGGAATGTTATTGAAATTAAACGCAGACGACTTCCGTATTTATAGGTGACTATCACCCCATCAAAAACACTCCCATAGATGTTATCAACGTCAAAATTAGCATTTAAAAATATTAATAGCTTCTCGTGAAAATCTTGTTTTTTCTAAATAACATTTCTATATGTTTGTTCTAAGAAAATCTGTATAGATGATATGTCTTATCAGTTAACAGACCCTTTGATATTCCCACACTGATATTCATTAACACTTAAAGACTAAAGTTCAACAGAATAGCTATTTCCAAGTAAGCACGCTCTTGTTGAAACCTGCTCCCAGAACCGTAGAACCAAACTTGTTTTCCCAACCTTATGGCCCAAAGAAATGGTCCTTTCTTAATCGTTAACTTGACATGAATCCTACATTTAAGTTAAAAAAAACCTAAAATTTCAGAAACAATATGTTAAGCTATATCTAACAAGTTAAGAAATTCATTAAAAAAAAGTCTGAGTCTCTGAGAAATTGGATTTATACAACTGGACATGGCATGATCGACTCATTATTAATGAGTAAAAATATTACAAAAATTCGTCTATTAATGAGTCATTAATAGACGAATTTTTTTAAACTTTTTTTATTGTCTTAGTTCGCTTTGGAAAGGGTGGCGGCTTAGAGTACACAATGGCCCCCTTGACTCCAATTCTGGGTAAGGATTAAGAAAAGAAAAACTAGGGAGCTCCGTCCCATGCTCGCTTCGCTCGCCATCCCCCAGCTCGCTTCGCTCGCAAAATTGAAAAGAAGATCTTTAGTTGTCCGGTTTTACAAATTTATAAAATACAGAATTTATTTGAATGAAATTAATAAAATATAAATGCGTAATGAATTTTTAGGCCAAGCCATGATTAAAATGATATTCTTATTCATATATTGATATTGGGAAAACAAGTTTGGTTCCAAGACTCTGGGCGCAGGTTATCCTGTAGACTGGCCCTTTTAACTAGAGCGTGCTTACTTGGAAATAAGTAGCTATTCTGTTGAGCTTTAGTCTGTAAGTGTAAATGGCCAAATGTGTATCAGTGTGGGAATACGAGCTAGGTTATCAAAGGGTCTGTTAACTGATAAGACATATCATCTACATATACAGATTTTCTTAGAACAAACATATAGAAATGTTATTAAGTATAAACAAGATTTTCACGAGAAGCTATTAATATTTTTAAATGCTAATTTTGACGTTGATACATCTATGGGAGTGTTTTTGATGGGGTGATAGTCACCTATAAATATGGAAGTCGTCAGCGTTTAATTTCAATAACATTCCGACGTTCAAACAAAACGAATCAAAGGATTCAAGAAAAATCTCACTAAATTTCAAGATGTATTCGAAAGTTTGTGTGTTGCTTTTGGCCGTTGTGCTGAGCCAAGCTAAAGCTCAAAGCGATTTGCCCGACAATAACCTCCTGTCGTTCGTGATCAACGCTAAGGAATTTGGCCATAGCAATCCAACACGTTCCCTCTCCTGCTTCGATTACTATTTGCCGCTGCTGAAGGAATCGGGTGATCAGTTCAGAGTGGACTTCAACAACTGCTTGGAAGATGCCAAGCTGGCCCGTCAGAATATCGACGGTCAATGTCAATGTCGTACAAGAATCGTTGATGCTGCCAAGGCGGCCTGCGCAGCTCTAACTACCTGTAGTCAGAAAACCGACTCAATTGAATTCTTCGATTGCTACAAGGATGCCGTAAGTTGAAGTAGCTTGATAAGATTTGTAAAACAGAATATTAAGTTGTACTTGTGATCAATATTTACAGGGCTCCGATGGCGGCAAGGCTTTGTACGCGATCTCTGCCAATGCGACGGAGCTGTTGGATCAGGTACATGAGAATTACCGTGTGATTGACATCAAAGAAAAGTCGTGTACCAGCAAAACGGAGCGTGCCCATACTGAAAAGACGACCGAGATCTATGAAGAGTTCAACAAGTGTCTGGCCGGAGTATCGCCAGTTCCGACTCCAATGACAACGGCAACGACACCAGCTCCATCCCCCGAAACAACCACTTCCGAATCGACTGGATCAGCTCCTGAGGACGATCCTGAGGATCTATAAAATATATTGAAAAAACTAGTTAGAAAAAAAGTAAACAAATCAATGGAAAACTCAGTGCCCATTATACAATTTTTGCATTAATTTTTGATGAATTTCATTTTATTTTTCAATAATTAAATAAAGAGCATTGAATTAAATAAAAACATTTTGTTTTGTGTTTATGACATTGACAAGTTTGAATTAAAATTTAGCGTTTTTCAAAATATATGAATTCATTTTGAAAAAAAAAGGCTTAAAGGGCTGTTAATTATATCGTTTTCTAACGAAACATCTCTCATATTTTTAAATGTTAATTTCACTGGAGTTTCTTCATCGCAAGTCATTTGCAGAACTAACTTCAATTAATTATGACAGGAGATGATTATATGCTTAGACTAGACATTTAAAACATTTTTAAAAATAGTTGATCAGATTGAATAAAATTTGAATGCATAATAATAAGAAGAAGAGGCCTAATAGCTTTATAAATCAGAATTTTTTTTAATTTTAGCATGATTTCTGTGCAAGACTATGGGGCGGTGCTACAGTCGAGTATATTCGACTGTTGGAGACCCCGTCTTACTATGCAAAACTCTGCTAAAAATAAAATAATTTATATCGCTGCAAATCTATATAGCATCAACTCACTGACTGACTGAGAATCAACGTGTAGCCCAAACGGTAAAAGATAGAAAGCTGGTCAAAATCCGATCACTGTATCATATAGCTGACATTGGAACAATCGGCTGCAAATTCACCTTTAGTATGAAAAACTTTTTTGTTTTTTAAGATACCTCAACAAAACTCACAGATTGTATGTTTGAGACTGTCTCTCATATCCTGACCAAATTTGGTTAAAGTCGGATTACCATATCATATAGCTGCCATAGGAACAATCGGAAGCAATCGGAGATATCCTAACAAAACTTTTAGATGAACTCTTCTTGCTAAATTTAGCTTTTTCCCGCCAAATTTAGCTTTTTCCCGCCAAATCTGAATTTTTTCCTTCCAAATCACTAAATCTGACTTTTTAGTCAAAATCTAATTGCAAGGAAGAAACATTAATACCGCGGAAAGCAAAAGTTAAATATTTCCGTTTTTAAAAAAAATTTTATATTATATAAATTTGTTAAACCGGACAACTAAAGACCATCCTTTCAATTCTGCGAGCGAAGCGAGCCGGGGGTTAGCGAGCATGGGGCGGAGCCCCCTAGTATATAATATAATTATGTACTAAATGTAGTTTCGCCCGAATATATTGATGATATATTTAGATTAAATCTTTTAAGACTTTTAATATTCTAATCAAAAATACGGGTCGAATGCCACCTCGATCATCAAAATCGGATCACTTGCTCAGAAGATAATTAATTTGGAAATTTTAGTGGCCTTCCGAAAATGAGATGAAAAGTCAGATGGTCTGTTTGTTTGTTTGTTTATTTGTTTGGATCAAATCGTTGATTTAGCTTAAAAGCTTGAATGAGGACTTGTTCCCGCTCAAAAATCTAGAAACGTTTGTGCTACGACTTTTTCGAAAAATCGATGGTTTAGCGGGAAATCGCTGAAACCCACTAAAATTGAAGCCCCCACAGTATCCAAACAATAGTAGCTACAGCTGTGATCTATATATCGTTGGAAATATCGTTCTTGAAGGGCTCTTAGACATACCTTTAAAGTAACTAAAGTATCATACCAAATAAAAAAAAAATTTTGCGCAGTGCCGGATGCCAAAGTTATTTTGTTTAATAATTTATATGTTAAACTTAATATTATTCGTCACAAAATTGGATATCAGAAATTTTCGGGGCATGAAAATGTTTTCGTCACTAGATAAAAAAGCTGTTCCCGCTAGAAGTTGAACCGGCGATTTCTGTTCCCTAGTCTTAGTCTTAGTTCCCACAGGTCACGGGAGATCACAATACAGGTTGATAAAATACAGATATGTTAAGACTACTGCGATTCATTCTTTTGCAGTTACGATTTCTGCCAATACCCTTTTAACATTGAATATCATTAAAAAAAACCCTTTGCTGATCATCTGCTAGCAAATTAATTGATTCAAATATAAAAATATAAACATTAATATAAAATATCTGTATAGCATTATATAAAAAAAACCTCTTTACGAGGTAAAAGTCTAGTGACGAAAAAATTTTCATGCCCCAAAATTTCTGATCCAATTTTGTGACGAAAAATATTAAATTTTACACATGAATTATTAAAAAAAAATGTTTGTCACTGGCACTGCGCAAAAAAGTACTATTTATTAGGTATGAAAAATTTAGCGCAATGTGCCCAGTGACAAACATTTTGTTGTATTTGATATGGTTAATTTAATATCAAATCACTATTTACAATGTAAGCGAAAATGAATTAAAACTGAATTTAAATTAAACAAAAAATGGGATTCCCCTATACAAGACCCTTGTTTTTAAAGAAAGGATATAGTTGAACTATAGCCTTGACAAAATAGGGGTTGGTTAAAATCTTATAACGAAAAGCGTCGCCTTCAGGTCCCGGAGCCAACATCATGTTGATATTGGAATCCTTATCAGATGGCATTAGTACGACTTCTAGTGCATTTGACGCCGTCATTGGGCCTGAATGGGAATTTATTGGTTAAATCATATTGATTTTTCAACTCAAAGTGGGACAAACTTACCCCAATCGCCGTATTTGATCATCATGATATGTAAATCCCTGAGAGTGGGAATAGGTTTGGTATACTTTAATAATTTCAGACATTCCACCAAGCGTGTGTGATAAATTTGAATAAAGTGATCGAATTCTTTGATTTTAATGTCCAGAGAGGGCGATGTCGTTATCATGTACCACAGATCTTGGGCAGGGGATCCCCAGCTTCCCACTTGTAGATCGACAAACAGAGTCCGATCTTCGGAGAACATTATGTTGTTGCACCAGAGATCACCGTGATTTAAGACGTTGAATTCACTTTCGTCAACAGTGTTTAACCGGATTCCTTTATCGAAACCCTCTGATGGAGATGGAAGATTTGCAATGTATTCTTCCACATCCGCAAGTTCCCACTCGCGCATTGCCTTAATGTACTGCACGTGATGCATTTCACCTATTCCCTCGAATATTTTGCGATTGCTCTCGATGTACAAGGTTTGAGAGTATATCTCGTCATAGGGCCCATTCCGCTCGTAGGTCACCGCAGATGCCGCATGCAACTCTGCAACTTTGTGAAGCACTCGACGCATGTGATCCAGGTCGAATCCCTTAAGACGATCGACATTCTTAAAATTCTGTCGTTTCAAATCTTCCAGCACAAGAGTTATGCCCTCTGGACTTTCATCCACATGAACACATTTGGGTGCCAGTTCGAGGTCCACGCCCGCTTCCTTGTAGAGCCTGATGAAGTTGGGTATTTGCACCTCGTACATCTGTTTTTCCTTGGGAAACAAATTCATTCCAGCTATAAGATCACCTCCTTTATCCGATTCCAGCATCGTCTTCACAATGTAGGAAACCTTCTGCTCACTGCCATCTAAAAATCAATGGTACAGTTGAATATTATTGGTACTTCAATGAAGTTTCCCAACTAACCTTTGACCTCTATATCCACGAGAACACGAACCATGACAGATGTGTAGTTTTCACCTGGCTGTGTTGCTGCGATGGCAGTAAAGTTTTTAATGCTCACAAAGTCATTCACATCTTTCTCGATTATGGGATGAAAGTAGTCTTCATTTATCCATTTGGGAATGGTGAGAAACTTGTTGGGATTCTCAGGTTTACTTGAATCACTGCTATTGTTAGGTGACATTGTCTAAAGTAACACAGAACACAATTCTTAATTTAAACACTCAAATTTATATTAATAACTCGATTTCACTTACGTCTATATGCTATTAATAAGTACTATCTCTAAATTTGACAAATGTTCCGACTGAAACGTACCTCCAACCGGTCTTTTCGATCGCTGCTCATATACTAGGCACTTGTGCCCGATGATTTTACACTACAAACATATTCCAAATGTGTTCGCTTATAAAGAAAACCGACAGAGCACGAAAGTATGGCTATTTCGAATAGTTAAGCTCGTATGTCGTCATTTAAAGTTTACTGATGTTGATGATTGCGTATAAGAGCTTTTATCAGTCAAATTATCGTTTCTACAAATTTCATTGATATGATAGTTGTAAACTCTTTTAATCTTGTAGTAGGTTATTAAATATGGCATTGTATTTCTATGTATACATTTATTTTACTTAACTATTTTTAATATGTTCCTATTCGATATTAAATCTACATTCAAACAAAATTATGCCATAACTCCAGACCTTAAGCTTAGGGTAATCGTTTAAAAGTTAGAAGCAATTTAATATAGTTTAATGGACAATGTTCATTGTACACATATACTTATTATGATTATGTGTGAATTGGGTTTGTCCAATTATAAATATGTACTATTTAACTATGGCCCTCGTTAATGGGACCGAAAAGTTTGCTAAAAATCGATATGTCGTCAAACGAAATTACAATTTCATTATTTTGTGTGGATAACAAATAAAAACACTTTTTTCGAATGGACGTAGTCAATGAAAGCATTCATCATTGATACTCACTCGTATTGTTTGGCATTCATAAAATTATATGTATTTAAGTGAAAATTTACAACGTTTTGTAGTTGTCTATATATATAAAACTCTTTGTTCTGACTGACTGATGTATCAACGTGTAGGCCAAACGGTTAATTCTAGAAAGCTGAAAATTTCACACAGCATAGCTGACAAAATCATCGTGCTTTAAGACGGCGTTTTGCGAAATTACAAATTAAATGTGAAGAATCTGAAAAAATATCCAATTCTACATAAAATAAGTAGAATACGATCTCAGAACTTGAAGTTATATAGGGCAGTATTTTAATTTTCATCATAAAAAGCTTGTATTTGTATATCTTTTAAAAATAACCTGTTTACGAGGTAAAAGCCTAGTGACGAAAACATTTTCATGCCCCAAAATTTCTGATATCCATTTTTGTGACGAATAATCACTGCGGACGGCAGTCCGCGCTAGTGACGAAAGCAGCACGAAGGCTGCGAAAGGCGACAATATATACAGGAAGAATAGAAAATTTGCTATGACTGCCCGGTCATGTCGAGTTATATACCGATCGAAAGGTATCAATTCAGCTAACAAATGTGCATACTAACCTTTTGGAAACTCACCTGGTTCGTGAGATAAACAGGTGTTAGTGGGAGGGTCAAAATTTAATCGATTGGAGAAAATTTAATCGATCGTTTACGTTATCGGTATAGCTGCCATAGTAATTAATTCTTGGCAATCCCAAAATTGCCCAAAATTAAAAAAAAAACCATATATATTATGTATAAAGTATATATGTTCATAAAACATCAGTAAGTGCCGTTATGCAACACGATTAAAAAATACTATATATAGTATATGAATACGAACTATAATTAGTATTAGCATTTCGACTATATATATCCAGAAGATATAGAATGCATTTGTGTAAGTTTACGAGATAAAAAACTCTTAATATTTTTTTTTGTTTTTTTGGTTGGTTGCTTGAATCAAAAGTTCGGGAATCTGACGTAATTCTAGTTTAAAATATCAATTTCGACTTATTTCTAAGTAGAAGCTACTTACAAACTATGCATCGATCAACTAAGTTTAGTTAGGATTAAATATAAATTGACAAACAAAATAATCAGATATATTTTGTATTGGTACTTTGAAGACTAGACTATACAAGGGAGGGAATCAGAATAGGATTGGATTAAGGTTAGGATTAAGTTGAGCCCAATTAACTTGTTTTTTTTTTGGTTTTTTTTTTGTCATATTTGCGCATTGAATAATTATAATGAAAACTAAATTTCATTAGCATTAATAATGCAAGTTAGAAAACTTAAATTTTTGGAAAATTTTAAATAACAAAACTTACACCAAATATACTACGATTTTTTAGATTTAATAAATCTATTGCAATTTTAAAATATTGAAAATAATATTTGGTATTTCAGTCGATTATTTTGGTATTAGCATTTATTATAAATAATTGGTAAAGTTAAGTTTCTCCAAATTTAGTCAAATAAAAAATTCTAAAATATTGAAAAATAATTTTGAAAATTTTTGAAAGACTAAAGTAGAAAAAATTCGATTTAGTTTTTTTTAAATACCAGAAAATAGCTAACATACCAAAAATAAAGTACGAAATAGATTGCAAATATAATTAAATTATTTTATATATTTTATTGGGTATTTTAGTATAGTTATTTTTAATAGTTTTTTAATTATTTCAACATTGATAATCAATTCGTTGAACAGTTTAAATTTAAAAAATATCGTTCAGGTATTTTTGAATACCAAAAAATAGCTAACATACCAAAAAAATAAAGAAGAACAATGTTAGCAAGGATCCGTTGGAGCCTTGTTCCCTATCAAAAATCTAGAAACGTTTGTTCTAAGACTTTTCGAAAAATCGCTAGTTTAGCGGGAAATCCTATTTATCTCACGAACCAGGTGAGTTTCAAAAAGTCTTAGTATGCACATTTGAAAGTTAAATTGATACCTTTCCATCAGTATATAACTCAACCCGATCGGTCTTAGCAAATTTTCTATTCTTCCTGTGTATATATACTAGCGCGGACTGCCGTCCTCAGTGATGCTAGTCGCCTTTCGCACCCTTCGTGCTGCTTTCGTCACTAGCGCGGACTGCCGTCCGCAGTGATTAAATACTAGTCGCCTTTCGCACCCTTCGTGCTGCTTTCGTCACTAGCGCTGACTGCCGTCCGCAGTGATTAAATAATCAGGTATGTTCAGAATTCTGAAAACGAGTCGATTTGCCACAAAACAAGTTGATTGCTGTTCCGAATTCCGAAAATCGACCATAATTGTCGTTTTCAAAACGTGTGCTTTAGAGTCACCGGTTTTAAAAGTAAATGCCATGTAAAGCATTAAAATAAATACCTAAAATTATAAACTGTAAATTATAATAATGTTCAACATTTTTAGTATCATTTAACATTACTTCTTCAACTTTTAATAGTTGAAGTATATTTTAAAAGAATTTTTTATAAGCAGTTATAAAATATTGCATGAAAAACGAAACCGAGCATCAATGACTAAACCGAGCTGTTCTGAATTCCTCTTCATTGACAGCTGATACGGTCGATGACTTACTGCTATCGAAACGTTTTCGAAACCGAGTTCGAAAAGTAAAAACAAGTTAATTTCGTTCGGAGTTCGGAACAACAAATAGTAAAACGTTCGTTTTCGTTTCGTTTATACTTTTTGAAAACGTTCGGAATTCGGAACAGGCCTGAATATTAAAGAAAAAAAATATTCCGAGCCAGCATTTGAACCCGGGTGTCATGACACAACTGAAAATTTAAAAAAAAAATCGGACGCTCAACACACTACGCTACAAACGTAATTATTTAATTGTGATCGTTGCTGTTAAGGTAGGGCAAATATGAGAGAGTGTAGTTCTTCATCCGATCGCGATGAAATTTTCAGAAAATATAGAGGATAATAATATCATCGTCTATACTCAATTAGGAATGTCTGTCTTTTAAATTTTCCTTATAAAATGGATATTTCTAACTTCTGAGCGTGGCTAAAATCTAAAACAAACTTGATCTGCTTGCAATATAGACGAACCTATCTACCAAATTTGGAGTCTCTATAGTCTCTCTTTGATAGTATCTGAGATCTAGGCGCTAACAAAAACGGACAGACGGACGACTAGGCTGTTGATTCTGATCAAGAATATATACACTTTATGGGGTCTGCCACTCCTCCTTCTGTCTGTTACGCACTTTTTTTTGTGACAAAGCTATCCGTCTGTATAAAAACCAAGATTTCAGAGACTTAAAGAGCTAGAGAATCCATCTTTGGAACACCGACTTTTTTTAATGGATTTGTTAACATGTAGGGTATAGCTTAACATATTGTTTCTGAAATTTTAGGTTTTTTTAACTTAAATGTAGGATTCATGTCAAGTTAACGATTAAGAAAGGACCATTTCTTTGGGCCATTAGGTTGGAAAAACAAGTTTGGTTCTACGGTTCTGGGAGCAGGTTTCAACAAGAGCGTGCTTACTTGGAAATAGCTATTCTGTTGAACTTTAGTCTTTAAGTGTTAATGAATATCAGTGTGGGAATATCAAAGGGTCTGTTAACTGATAAGACATATCATCTATACAGATTTTCTTAGAACAAACATATAGAAATGTTATTTAGAAAAAACAAGATTTTCACGAGAAGCTATTAATATTTTTAAATGCTAATTTTGACGATGATAACATCTATGGGAGTGTTTTTGATGGGCTGATAGTCACCTATAAATACGGAAGTCGTCAGCGTTTAATTTCAATAAAATTCCGACGTTCAAACAAAACGAATCAAAAGATTCAAGAAAAAATCTCTTTAATTTTTTAAAAGTTCGATATGTATTCGAAAGTGTGTGTGTTGCTTTTGGCCGTTGTCCTGAGCCAAGCTAAACCTCAAGGCAATTTGTCCGATAATCGCCTTGTGACGTTCATGCTCCAGACCACGGGACTAAGCCATAGTAATCCAACTCTTTCCGTCGCCTGCTTCGATTACTACTTGCCGCTGCTGAAGGAACAGGCCGATCAATTCAAAGAGGACTACCGCAACTGCTTGGAAGATGCCAAACTGGCCCATCAGAATGTCGATGGTAGCACCTTGAATAAGCGCATCCAGTTAAATGATGCTGCCAAGGGGGCCTGCGCAGCTTTAACTACCTGCAGTCAAAAAACCGACTCAATTGAATTCTTCGATTGCTACAAAGATGCCGTAAGTTGAAGTAGCTTGATGGGATTTTTGTAAAACAGAATAATTAGTGGTTTTTGTGATTATTATTTACAGGGCTCCGATGGCGGCAAGGCATTGTACGCGATCTCGGATAGTGCCGCGGAGCTGTTGGAACAGGTTCATGAGAATTACCGTGTGATTGACATCAACGAAAAGACGTGTACCAGCAAAACGGAGCGTGCCCATACTCAAAAGACGACCAATACCTATGAAGAGTTCAACAAGTGTTTGGCCGGAGTATCGCCAGTTCCGAATCCAATGACAACGACCGAAGCGACAGGATCAGCTCCATAGGATCTATAAAATATAGATAAAACTAGTTAGCAAAAAAAAAAAACAAATCAATGGAAAACTCAGTCCCCATTATACAATTTTTGCACTAATTTTTAGATAAAAATTGATTTTTTTTAAATTAAATAAAGAGCATTGAAAAACATTTTGTTTGGTGTCGGTTCCGTTGAAAATATTCCAGACTATCAAATTCTATTGGGACCTTAAAATAATAATGAGCCTTTTCTAAAACTTTTTGGATTTACTGTGTAAAAGAGGATACAACTGTTTAGTTTTGGCAAAGTCATTAAAGTTTGAAGTTGGTCAATTTGGCATCTCTTCTCACAACTAAAAGAACCTTAACAATCAAGTTTTAAGTGTTGTTTTATACGAATTATGACATAAGAAGTTGATTGCATTGCATCTGTCGAAAAAATATTATTTTAACGCAATTAATACAAATTCAACGCGGAATGAATTAGACAAAATTAAATTAATAATCAGCTCAGTTTTTGTAAGGTTATGAAAGCTTGAAGATGGTCTGATTTTCGACCTAGCAACTTTACAAGACAAAAATACGCGTGTATTTGGTATATGAAAATTTGTATACCCTGTGCCCATTGAAAATGACCATGAAGTATATACATATATTCTTGATCAGCATCAACAGCCAAGTCGATTGAGCAATGTCCGTCTGTTTTGACGCGTCGAACTCATAGACTATAGTATAATAGCTAGAGACTTCAAATTTGGTATGTACATATGTTCATATATTCCTGGATGCCGGGCGCAGATCAAGTTTGTTTTTAAATTTGGATCCGACCACTATATCAATTAGCTGTCATAGAAACGATCAGTCGAAAATCAAGTCTTAGTATGAAGAACTTTTTTGTGGTTTTAGATATCTGAACTAAACAGGCAGAATATGCATATAGGATGGTCCCATACATCCTGATCAAATTTGGTTGTAATCAGATGTAATCCAAACAATTAGTCGAAAACTTATTGCGGCATCATTAAACCCTCGGCGTGCCTAATGGAGTGCAAATACAGGGTATCTTACAGTCGAGCACACTCGAGCACCCCCAGCGAGCGAGGCGAGCAAGGGGCGGACGGGCCCCGTCCATAAAATGCAAAAAGGCTCTACCAAGTTTATCAAAAGCAAAATGTGCGTTTCAGGCATCTCCAACCCACAATATATATGCATAGGGGTGGGAATACAAGTTTGGATCTACGGGTCCAGACACGGGTTATCTTGTAGTCGTGCCCTCTCCACTAGAGCTTTCCTCTAATTGCTTTCTTGGTAATAGTAATTCTGTTGAACTTTAAGGACCTGCGAATGTCGAATACTCGATCTGGGAAATGTGTTTTGTTAGGTTACCAAAGGGTCTGACCGTGGGCTTTCTCGGAATAATGAGTGCAATAATTGATTAGTCAAATTATTTAGGTCTGTTAACTGATTAGACATATCATCTACATATACAGATTTTCTTAGAACAAACATATAGAAATGTTATTTAAAATAAACAAGATTTTCACGAGAAATAAATATTAATCTTGACGTTGTTTTTCACCGGTAAATTTATTTGCCAGACGACATTGATGGGCTGATAGTCACCTATAAATACGGAAGTCGTCAGTGTTGAATATCAATAACAATCCGACGTTCAAACAAAACGAATCAAAGGATTCAAGAAAAATCTCACTAAATTTCAAGATGTATTCGAAAGTTTGTGTGTTGCTTTTGGCCGTTGTCCTGAGCCAAGCTAAAGCTCAAAGCGATTTGCCCGACAATAACCTCCTGTCGTTCGTGATCAACGCGAAGGAATTTGGCCATAGTAACCCACAACGTTCCCTCTCCTGCTTCGATTACTATTTGCCGCTGCTGAAGGAGTCGGGTGATCAGTTCAGAGCGGACTTCAACAACTGCTTGGAAGATGCCAAGCTGGCCCGTCAGAATATCGACGGTCAGTGTCAATGTCGTACAAGAATCGTTGATGCTGCCAAGGCGGCCTGCGCAGCTCTAACTACCTGTAGTCAGAAAACCGACTCAATTGAATTCTTCGATTGCTACAAGGATGCCGTAAGTATAAGTAGCTTGATGGGATTTGTAAAACAGAATATTAAGTTGTACTTGGGATCATTATTTACAGGGCTCCGATGGCGGCAAGGCTTTGTACGCGATCTCTGCCAATGCGACGGAGCTGTTGGATCAGGTACATGAGAACTACCGTGTGATTGACATCAAAGAAAAGTCGTGTACCAGCAAAACGGAGCGTGCCCATACTGAAAAGACGACCGAGATCTATGAAGAGTTCAACAAGTGTCTGGCCGGAGTATCGCCAGTTCCGACTCCAATGACAACGACAACGACACCAGCTCCATCCCCCGAAACAACCACTTCCGAATCGACAGGATCAGCTCCTGAGGACGATCCTGAGGATCTATAAAATATATAGAAAAAATAACTAGTTATCAATGGAAAACTCTGTGCCTTTATACAATTTTTGCATTAATTTTTGATGAATTTCATTTTATTTTCCAATAATTAAATAAAGAGCATTGAATTAAATAAAAACATTTTGTTTTGTGTTTATGTCGTACAAAATATTCCTGGTTATCTAATTATAATTAGACCTTGAATTAAAATCTATCGTTTTTTTTTCAAAATTTACGGACTTATTCATAATTCACTCATAATAATTCTGACACATCCTTAAACGTTTTGCATTGGCTTACATTAGTGATAAAAATTTACAACTCAGCGATTTTTAGACTATCAACCAGAGATAGCCAATAAACCTCAAACCATTTTTCCTACGCGGTCTGCGCACTGATAAATCAAAGAAAGTAAAGCTTACACGCTTTTTACACTGAGTCGACTACGTATTGGGGGCGAGAGAGTAATTTGCCATGATTTAAATTTACTTCAGATAGTTTTTGACATCAATGGAAAGTTCATTTAAATTCCGTTTGAATGATACAAAACTTTTCTTAACACATTATGTACCCATTTAAAATTTAGGGTAAAGGTCCATATAATGCGGAGCACCTCATAAAAAAATTGCGATTTATGATGAATTTTTTTTAGCTTAGTTTTTTTAAAATTAATTTCGAAATTTTAATGCGAAATTAATTTTTTGCATGTTTTTTTTTTTTTAGTTTAGTTTTGTTCCGCATAATATGGACCTTTTCCAAATTTAGAATTTTTGTAAAAGTCAAAAATCTATTCGGTAGTAATTTTTTATGATTCTTTGTATAGGATGATCTCAGAATGAAAGGGAGGGAAAAGTGGTTAAAATAGTTATATTTTATCAGTTTTCAAAAAATCAAGGTAGCGAAGAGATTTTTAAAAAAAAATTTGATAGTCACTATTAGAATTGTTTAAAGAAACGTTTTGCATCAAAACTTTTATGTATAAGACCGAGGAAAAAAGTCAAAAAAGTAGACTTCTACAAAAAATTCTAAATTTTTAATGGGTATTTAACTGGCTAAGGAAAGTTTTGTATCATTCAAACGGAATTTAAATGAACTTTCCATTGATGTCAAAAACTATCTGAAGTAAATTTAAAATGATGAGAAGATTTAACTTTAGTTTTTTCAAAATACTGTATCCGACGACTGTATATTGAAATCTCAATTTAATAAGCCTTATAAAGTAGCCTTTTTTGCGAACTGTCATGGCAAATTACTCTCTCGCCCCCAA